>JALBCR010000988.1:0-326008 GCA_030710515.1 Abscondita cerata
GCTGTGTTATTGTTAAGTCGTAAATCGCAAATAAAAGGCATTGTTTTTTCCAACCTTAACCTAAATTCCAAAGTTAGTAACTACCACCACAACTTAAAATAGAGAACAAAACTAACACTATTGTAAAGTGTTTAACATTTTTTTATTTTGCACACTTTCTCTGTCGTAGGAAAAGTATAAATATACTATTCCAAGTGTTCTGTAATATTGTTCAAATTGTTCTTTTGCTATTGTGTTTCTTAGAGGGCAATAGACGACAGAGACAGTTATTGAGCTTCTTTGTTGTATTTTTCTCGTTCATGATGTTTTGAGTTGTTGTAAACGATTTCTTGTCCATGTTGGGATAAGTCATTGGCGTTCCAGAGGACTATTCTAAGCGGTTGAGCCATTATGTTTTTTGGCGACGACAGGTTAGTATGTTTAAGACGGTTGTAATTTGTTCGCTGAGCTGTTTTATCATTTACCTGATTTTGTACATGTCGCTGTTGAGGAATTATAGTGTGTTGCATCATATTGTTGGCGAACTTTGCGTTTTCCCACGAGAAATCTGAGCTTTTTAGAGGGAATTCTTTTGTCCTCTTGCTTGGCCCTAAGTTGTCAAAATTTCTTCTTGATAGATAATACACCGCTATTTGTAATTAGCCGGTTGGTTCTCTTCAATTTATTATATGAACTAATATCTTTCTTGGATTGGTTTGTTATGTGAATTTTTTAAAAGAGAGCTACAAAACCTTATCACATCATAAAAAAGTCTTAGTGCGTACACAATAAACAACTTTAGCCAATTTGATTGATTTGTAAAGAAATAGAGATTCAATATTAGTATTAGCTAGAAAAATAAGATGTCTGAAAAAAATTGAAAGGTTCATTATGAAAGAAACTTTCTATACGAAGTTTACGGAGAAAACTTTTACTTTTCTGAAGTATTTGAACTAATCAATTTATATTAAATGAAAAAGATCCTTTTGCACAAAATTATTGTACTATACGTAAAAACCAAAATTCTTCGAGTTTGTAGTTTTACTTTTAGACATTTCGTTGTAACACTATATATAACATCTACGTACAATGTTTGCACGATGTATCTAATTAAGAATTCAGACTAAACCCTTTTGTACATGAGAACTCGCAGAATTCGCAGAGCAAGTAGTTATTTGCAAAAGTTTAGGAAAACGACTTGTCTTTGTTATTAAAATTTATGAACTGTTTACAAAATGCATACATAGACACTTCGCGCTCATGAAATCTTTGTACCTTCAAAACTCCTCCAATTTCCTTTCGTCGACCCTTCTTTGGACAGTCATATTTCACCTTTATTACATAATGACCCCATTTATCACATTTGTCCGAACAACGCCTTGATAAATAATATTTAGTACAACGACGTCCCGAGCGTCAGAAATGTTTTATAAATGAAAACCTTTGTCGCTAGAATTTATACAAAAGGAGTGAGAAAATAGTATGAGTACGTTGTTTGAATAAAGTTTTAGCTCTGCTATTTAGCGTACATAAATTTATAAAATTTTGCAAAATTGAAAATTCATCTCGCGTAATGTTAAGAAGTCGTTTTAAAAC
Source organism: Abscondita cerata (assembly GCA_030710515.1). NCBI lineage: Eukaryota > Metazoa > Arthropoda > Insecta > Coleoptera > Lampyridae > Abscondita > Abscondita cerata. The sequence continues at coordinate 1,576 of JALBCR010000988.1, forward strand.
GCACACTCATAATTCAAACATTTCACCAAAAACTGTTGTTGCTGTTTTCGTAAATGTCATTAATCATAATTAAAACGAAATTCGTAATCTAGTTTCAAAATTGCGTGTTTGTATCGAAACTTTAATACAACAATGTTTTAGATTATTATTCTCTATTTACTCTAATTATTCATAATAATACCGAACGAGTTTCGTTATTTGTACGCTGCGAACACGTTAAAATAAGGATAATTAAATATAACTCGATGTTTTTGTCCTTTTTATTGGTGTTAAATACGACGGCAGTGTATTTCTTCATAAATAGTTTTGTTATGTGATATATACGTACTGATGTAATTTAATGTACAGTAATACGGTACGAGATTTAATTACGTTCGGTTACTGTGAAATTCAATTACTCTTTGCTGGAATTTGATTTTAATTACGGATTTAAAGTGAATAATAAAGGACAAACGATAAAGCTCTTGCTTGGTCACTATATTAATCTTTGTCGGTTTGGTCTTATTAGCAAGTAATCCAATTTGCATTAAATTTTCTTATTGACGTGAAGCTTAATCAAATTGAAAATTTTCATCAATACAATATCGATTTATTGCTGGACCAATTGGTGCAAAACGTAAGTTGACATATTATTTTAGAATCAATGTAACCATTTGCTTTTTACTAGCATTTTTACTTTTTCGTACGGTAAAATTTCAGAAAAAAAATGTCCATACTTTTTAGTTCCACTACTGAAAAAATCATCAGAATAAAATAACATACAGATTCTTATATCATATGTTATTGATTTGAAAATGTTTGGGTCCGATGGACAAACAGGAGAAATAAAATGTAGTATCGAACAAAGTGGTGATATCGTACATATAATTACCCTTATGCGTTATGACGTAGGTTCAGAAAATCTTCCACTCGAAAAATTTCCATTTTAATTTATCCTATATGTTGGCTACACGTTGGCTCTATATTGGTCCAACGTTTGAATGTTGGCGAAGATTATTTACATTCAGCCAATACTTAACCGATATCACCAAACAAGACAACGCCAATGTTGTATAAAATATATTCACCCGATATTGGCTGAATGTAGAATAACAAAATTAGTTCAATATACAGGTTAAATATAGATCTAATGTTGGACTTATATGTAGAACCAATGTAAAAAATTATACCGGTAATCGGCAGGTATATTCATAACCTTACCCACAAATTAAAAAGTATTTACAGATAGTAAACTACCATACTTTGGAATTTTTAATTAAATAAAGCGCTCTCTCTATTTTGATAGCGAAAGTAAAATACAAAAAAAAAGTATCTAATTAGTTCTTTTAGAACCATATAATATTAGAAATATTCATTACACACTTTATTTTCAAAGTATATGTTTCATTTTTATCAAAGTTCGTCACTTTTAATGGAAGTTTAGATTTTATGTGAACAGTTTTCAAATTCTCATTGCTAAAAGCACTTTGAGATGATTATATAGTTCACATATTACCTAAAAAACATTAATAGTAACGAATGTAGTAATTTTTTAAATTAAAATAGTTGTATAGAAATAAAGTGGAAGTAAATTTGTTCATATGATTACTAAATAAGTGAGTCAATCTACAAAATATGTACAGTGCATTTCAAGGAACGTGATCACATTTTAAATCAAGATAACACTGGCAGTTTAAAAGATAGAAGGGTGGGACAGAAACTAACATAGAACAAGCAATTTTGTTTTACATCACCTTACTAAGAACCTTCAACGTCCCTTTTGCAATATTTACTATTATGTTATGATGTACAGTGTGTTTTAAATACTACCGCATAACGCTAACGACTTGAAACTTAAATAACTTGCTTAACCAAATGGAACACCCTGTAGCCTGTTGGAACCAGGAACTAATTACCTTTCAATCGGTATTAGGGTTGCCAACCCCGTTACTGTTAACTCTGATAGTTTTCGAGATATTTTAAAATTTGCTAGTTTAACAATTTGCAATTTACTGGAATTTAAGTTACCTGTGAGATATCAGTAAAATGAACATTATCTTGCAAACATTTTTAATGTATAGGCTAATCAGGTTTAAATATTAACCTTAAAAACATTTTTTTCAGAACAGAAATGTGTTCATGACCTATGCCGGGCTCTGAGTCAGTCGAATCACGCCCACCTGTCACAAACAACAGCAACCGTTATTAAGTTTTAGCAAAAATCGATGACACTGTAAACATTGGTCACTTTGTTAAAAAAATTCTAAAAATAATGGTCGAAATTATCGTACTACGATTAGATCAATTTGTATTACATTCTTAGTTAACAGGTGAAAGTTTGTCGATGTCAATGATCGAGTTTTGATGTACCAAATAATGGTTGCTGTTGTTATACATCAGTAAATTGTGACCGGTGTGCGTAATTCGACTGAGCCCGAGATACTAGTCATAAGCACATTTGATTTATTTTTCTGAAAAAAAAATAAATATTTTTAAGTTAATATTTAAAACTGAAAGTTGCAATATAATGTCCATATTGCGGATATTTCACAGGTAACTTAGACTTCAGTACATCGTAAATTGTTAAACATGTCAAATTTTAAATATCTTGAATTAATAAGAGTTAGGGGTTGCTAACCTAATACCGACTAAAAAGGTAATTAGTTCCAGTTTTCCACCGGCTACAGAAATGTATGGTTTTCCATTTAAATTAAGCAAGCTATTTAAAGTTTTAAGTCGTTAGTGTTATGCGGTAGTATTAAAAACACCCTGTACATCATAATATATTAAAACAAAAAGTTGAACTAACCTATATATTCATTCGCCTTCGTAAATTTTGGCTTTTTTTATTTAACCGAAAATTTTGATTTTTTTGTATTTTTACACTGTATCTGGTAATGATACTTATAGTTGTTTCCAAATAATGGATCGATTTATTTTAAATTCTTTACTGTACGATACCACAACATCCGGAATACGTACATTTAACCTCGATTTCAGAATTTGGCTTCACCAAACCGACTCCTAGGTATTTATACAGGGTGCCCATTATCTACCTTGGTATAATAGGTAACTTTGTTTAAATTAGCAAAGTTGGGCAGAATTTCAAGAGCGGTTTGATGACATGAAGAAACTTCAAATGCATCGCCTACTTTAATATAATATGAGAAAACTGAAAATGATCGATTTTTTCATTCTTATTACTCTGCAGACGTTCCCAAATCTGTGTTTTAGGTTCTTGTGAAAAAATAGCTGTTTAAGGCGACCCTAACAAAAAAGTGAATTTTTAGTACTCAATAGCAGCCGCTTTCATTTTCGGTTGCTCTGGAGTGGCGCCATCTGTTGATATTTTTTTAATTACATAACAATGTATGAAAGTGACGCATTGATATTGACATCTTACTAATAAGTGTGACCAACATAACTTGAGAAAAGATATATTAGTGTTTGGATATGATTTTACATAAGGTTGAATCATACTGTTACGTCACTGGAGTTGCGAGAACTTTCGTTTTCTTGAACATTCGAACATCTTCTATAATTATTCTAAAGGGCGGGCCATTTAAAAGTTGCATTTAAAAAGTAAATAAAAAAAAAACTAGTGTATATTTTTTCAAATTTCCGGTTTTATTAGAAAGATGGAACCTTGGAATTTAAGAATGAAACACAACATCATTTAAATGGCTGCCACCGCTGGCCTTACAGTACCCAATTCGCTCGACCCAATTTTTCAGTACATTTTCGATTGTCTGGGCCTGTATCTCTTGATTGGCAACTTTGATTTCGTGTTTCAAGACCTCAATTGTCTCTGGATGGTTTGCGTAACACTTATCCTTAACGGATCCCCATAGATAATAGTCCAATAGGCTCAAATCACAGCTCCGAGGCGGCCAATTGACATCAGACTTTCGGCTGATTATTCGGTTTTCGAAAACAGTGCTCAAAAGTTGGATTGTTACGTTGGCAAGTGTTGAAACCAAATGTCGTCCTGGCCTCGTTCTTGATGGTATTCGATCTTTGCCCATTTCTCACAGTTTGGGTTGAAGACTCACCACTTTGGAAGTAAGTTCTCAATATTTCCCAGTTTTCTTCAAGCGTATGGATTACCATTTCGTAAAATTTAGACTTTTAACTAACAATCTGTCAATTTGTGATGACATTTAACATTTATGTATTTCAAATAAATAGTGGTTCAAATGCAACCGCTAGATGGGCCACCCTATACAAATATATAAGCAGTCAGGTAGTTTTCAAGTTCAGTTTGAAGTTATCATTGAACACGAGTGTATATAAAATTATAACGAGAAGTCTTCTGTGTATTTTTCCGAGTTATACAAGGTGTCTCACCGGGAACCGCCATTAGCCGTATACGGAAAAAAATTGAAAATTTGGAGAATGACTAAAACCAATAAGGCCAACTCAACTAAAATATTTTCTTTGGACCAAGGCGCACGTTAAAATTTTCGAAAAAAAATAATACCTACACTTATTTTGAGAAATACGACGAATGGTCCAAATTGATATTAATATAATTTGTTTTATCAGTTAAGTGGGAATTTTATTGGATTGCATTTTAAAAATCTTACTCGCAGTTTGAAAGGTTCTTTATTAAAATCCTAAATATATTTTTTCAAGTACATATGTAAATTGAGTGTAGGTATAATAATAATAGACAAATTTTTTTTACACGTTACCATGACAATAAAAACCAGTTGGGAATGCGCAAGCTTGCATTGCCGGGATGAACAAAAAACTGCTTATTTAGCTTAAAAATTTATTTTAATGATTAATTTGAAAAAAAATTTGTTCGAAAAATTTGACTGGAATCGTAAAATTTTTTAAAAATTTTTTTCGGGAGCCGATTTGACCACTTTGACGATGAGATAGACAAAAAAATGATCAAAGCAAAAATGTCTTAGATTTTGATGTTCTATAGGAATCCGAAGAAAATTTTCAAAAAATGTCAACAGGAAAAAAGCTACGGACATCCAGACAGACAGACAGACAGACTTTGTGAATTCATAAGATGAACTTTTGTTCATTGAAAATCCGGAAACTTTTTTGTGGCAGCGCGATAGTTAAGTGGATTTTTTTTACAGTTGACAACGTATAATCAGGTTTGATTTATACTTGGGGTGTGAAATTTTCTTACCGAATACCGCACGAGCGTAAATTATTCCTGGAAATGTTTTTGGTCAATCACGATATCACCTGAAATAATTGCGGAAATAATTTAAGTTCTTATAATATTATACAGTGTCCCATGAGGTTGTGGCCAGCTTATATGTTATCTGAAGTACGTTATTGAAATTTGGCAATTATAAAAATTGTAACTAAGAAATGAATGAAGTTGTTGAAATGTTACATTTTGGGTCCAGTTTTGCTTTATGTTTTCTTTGCCACTCAAATAAAAATAAATCTTTATAAAAATGCATAGTAACAAAAACCTGACAAATAGGTAATGATGAATTGACATTAGAGAGTTTTTTACAGTAATGCAAAAAATACAAGGTATCCCATTAAAAATTTAAAGATGATATACCGTGACCCGACGTTTTCAACAACGTCACATCTTACTTACAATGGGCATAACTACAAACTGTTTATAATTGGCAAATTTCAATATCGTAGCTTAGTAGTTTCAAATAGAACTAAGTCAAGTCCTCATGGGACACACTGTATATAAATATTTTTTTTTATCAGAAATGAATTTCCCTAATAACGTGATATGATAAATCTTAAGTGGTGACTACTCACAGCTGTAAATAAAAAGTGATTAGTTACTACAACCAATGCTACTACTTATCATGTTTTCAGTTATTTATAGTATATTATGCTACTAGGAGTAGAACGCATTCTTTTGTGTTGAGCGAAGGTATTGCGGCCGAAGCGCAGCTGAGGCCGCAAAATACTTTGCGAAACACAAAAGGCGTTCGACTCCGTGTGCATATACTATTTTTCTTCAAGCGTAAAAACCAAATTCTTGAAGTAATTGAGGTGGTTTTAGAATGAATAGGCAACAGCGTTAACTCAACTTTACAACTGTCAAACATGACTGTCAAACAACATTATTTTTGTTGTGTGTATTAACACGGTTTGTAAAAGGAAAATTTTTGTATTAATTTGTAGAGTAAGAAAGAAAGCTATAATTATTTAACAATACAACAATAATAATAATTAACTCTTATTTCAGATGAAAACTTAAAACAAACATTATTTTGTAGTAACTATATAGTGGAAAAAATACCTATTTCTTATTTATAGTAATATTAAAGGTACAATTTTGTAATGTCGAGTTAATAATATTTAATCCACTACTTGCTGTTTTAGAACTGACATTGACGTCATTATAGTCGTGATGGATTTCATATTCACTTGACTGGAATATGCTCGATGTTGCGGTGGAAGTACTAGGCCTGTTAAGATCACCTGATGTTACGGTAGATGTGTTACCTTCATCGCACCCTAATATTCTATTGGCAATTTCACGTTTGTTTGAAAGGGAGTTTCGATGTATTCCTCAGCTACATTGTTAGATTTCCATCCACCGTGTCTTTTAGAGTGGTAATGTCTCCACCATTGTCAACTAACAATGTAGCTGAGGTTCGTCGCAGTGTATGACCAGTGTATTCCTCTGGATTAGGTAGTTTTAAAAAGTTGCCACTTGTTTTGGTATACCTGAAATTTTATGTATCCCCATAACGACACGGTGGCATCTACCATTTTGGTATTTTAAAAAGAATCTTGTTATGTTGATGTCATTAGGTCGAAGTGTCATATATTGTCTACATAAATTTAAATAAAAATCTCCAAGTATGGTAAATGTCCGTGACTTATTCGTTTTAGTATTAGGAATTTTACTAGTATTATACGTTCCAGGTCTTCGATATCCTGTATTCTTAAATTGACTAGTTCGTCGCAACGACATGCCCACTAACTCCGAATATTAATACGATCTAAGAAAATAGTATCTACTTTAGCGATTGAAAAAGTTATATTTGAAATTACCTTCATGGCCAAATATTCATTGTTTGGCGCATTTGTAAAAAGTTATTAAAATGTTCTTTTGAGAAAACTTTTGCTTTTTGGTTAATACCCATCAGCTTGGCGCTTCAAGAAGGAAATTAATTTTGCGTAATTTTTAAGTTTATGTCATGTTTAATATTTAATTGGCACTTTAGCATGGAATATTGTGCCCATAATGACGAACTTTTCATAGTTTCCGCCAAATGGGAAAAATACGCTAACATAACATTTTCTGTGTAATTGATTATATTATTTTCTTGCGCCCATTTCAAAAATTTATTGTAAGCAAAATCATATATTTTGCGCGATTTGTTGGGGATCAAATTTTCAACTAAGGCATCGGCGATTTGTTTTATTTTAGGTGGAGTTCCTTCAATTTGCGACATTTTTAAAAGTTTAAATTTTAAATGGCGTTTCTGCTTAAAAAGTGCTAATACCTCTACCGGCAAACTAAGTTACTAATTGAGCGTAAAATAATAATATTATTGTACGCCGTAAAATAATGTAGTCGTTCTATATATTAAATGCGGTATAGTAAAATTCATATTTTAGCACGCTTGAAGAAAAAGTTATTTTTTAATTTATTTTAAGAATTCCGTTTATCGTTTAATGGGTGCGTATTTTAGTTTTCAAACATAATAATCTAAAATTTATTCAGAGTAGTGGTATCAGTGTAATAATGACAAACATAACAATTTAAAACTTTCCTTGCTGTTGCTTTGGTGGTTGGTAAGTTTCCTCAATTTTCTTCTATACAGAAGTGTTATAGCCTTCATTTAAGATTGACAAATAATATAAACAACAATGTTCTATGTAAACTATAATTTCTGGAATTATATAGTATCTGAATCTAATACTTAAAAATTAATTGTAATTAATGGTTGCACTTTGTTTAAATGTAAAGGACAAAAGAAATATTTTTTTTAAATCAAATTTTAAGGATCTATTCTCTGCAATGATACTTCTTAAATAATTGAACTGGGATTGCAATAGCTATTTCAAATTAATTTTCTTTAATATAATTGCACAATCCACGAAGGAAAAATCTATGAAGGTTAAGTAATCTCACATCATATATATGTATATATATATATATTCTTTTATTAGAAGTTACAGAATCCTTGACACGTAAAACACGCGAAGATAAACTCGGACACCATCCTCGTTACAAAATAAAATAAATTATGGTAATATTTAAGTAATTTCGTTAATTAATTAAGATTAAAAATGTAGATTGCTCATTTGAGCTGAAATTAATTGGTTTCGTTTTTGAAGTTACCTATGCTTTGCAACAAATAATGCACAATGTGAAGTAAATGTCTCTTCTTGATATTTATTGTTTCTGAAATCGTTCGCGAAACCTTCATGTAACATCGCAGTTTCAGAATTCTTTATGTGCTTTTTATTGATGTACATGCAATAAAGGAAGTGTCTTTGTGCGCATGGAAAATTAGTTTAAAAACCTAATCTAATTCTTGCTTGTTTCTTTCAGTTTTTCCGTGTTTTCCACTTATTTTGTTTCTATAATATTATCGAGTTGATGTGTATGTTTCCCTTTGGCGAAGTTTACACGCAATTCGCTGTACCATTCTAAGATGATTCAATTCTATTGTATTAAATAAATATCGTCTTGGTTGTAAAAATTCTTTAAACATTAAAGTTACACGAAATTATAAGCGTATGAATTGAAGCTTAAACTTGTTACACAAGTTAATATATAATTGGGTTGGTTTGGAGATCTATCGAACCGTTATTTATTATAATCGAGCCTTTAAAAATTCGCCAGTAAACAGAATTAGCAAAATTTGCATTTGGACATTTAAAATTTTGTAATTAATTGTGAAGGTTGAATGATTTCATAATTTTTCCAGTAAGTGTAATTGGACGCAGGTAATGATGCATAAATTCAGATAAAGCACGATTACTCAGCGTTTTTATTTCACATCTTACATGTGTATGGGGAGGTATGTGACGTCTTCAAACTCGAAAATTTTAACATCACATTTTTTTCATCATTGCCATAAATACGTTACCTCAAAGACTACTGGTTGGATTCTAATGAAACTTTATTCTTCAACAAAAAAATCGAGTGAAATGACCTTCATTTAAGAATAACATATAATTACAATAATTATTCAAAAAATATATAAATAAAGTTATGGTAAATTACATTTTGTACTGTTTTTTAACCTTTTTTTTCAAAAAACTTAAGTTTTTTGTCCTAAACAGTAGATACTTATGATACAAGTGTGTGAAGTAACGCTTTTAATCGGAAGGAGTGCATAAAAGTCATTCAAACGCGTGTCTCATACAATATTTTATCTACGCAAATAGAAACAGTTACTACAACAGAGCACCGCATGCGGTTTCATTTTTTTTTAAATTTAAATGTTGATGTACGTTTGAATGGTTTAGACAATGTTATGTTTGAAATAATAACACTATTCTGGACTTCCATTGTCTATATTTTTTATTTTAATAGAATAAACACAACGTTTCAATTGCTATTGAATCTGCAATCGTCTTCAGGTGAATACTAACAAACTTAAAGACTACTGTAACTTATATACTAATACAAAGTTGGTGAAGCGATCAAGTGTACAAAGTTAATGAAAGGGGACGTTACCGTAAACTAAGATTAATCAGGCGTCTAATTAAGGGTTTCCACACATTGTTAATCTCTACGCTGGGTTGACTAAAGACATTGTTGTTGTTTTCGATAAACGCTGCTTCTTTAAATTTTCTCTTGTACTAGTGTTCTTCTCGGTGTATAATTCTTGCCTCCGACCATTTCATTTTGTGATGTTTTTCCCAGGAGTGTTGGGCAATGCCGGATTTCAAAGTCTCTCCTCTCTGCGTATGGTTTTTATGTTCCTTTAACCTGATATCTAAGAGTCTTTTAGTTTTCCCTACGTATGACTGGCCGCATTGACATGGGACTTCGTAGATGCAATTCTTGGAGTCACGACTGTTGTCTGGTCTAGTTTTGGAGATCATGCTACTAATAGTTCTTGATGATCTGAATACCGTGTTAATAGAACTTTGCTACCGGTTAAGGGGATAATGGAACTTCTACAATGCTGCCTCAGGAACTCATATTTCCAATTAAAGGACGAATTCTTTGCACAAGACGACGGTCTTCCTATGGGTTCGTCTCTCTCACCGGTAATCGCCAACATCTACATGAACTGGTTCGAGGTCCAAGCATTGGAAAAAGCGAGATTTAAACCAAAATTATGGCTCAGATATGTAGACGATAAGTTCATAATTTGGAACCATAGCGACCGTCAGCTAGACCTTTTTCTACACCACCTGAACAACATTAAGCCATCCATCAAATTCACCATGGAGAAAGAAAGGGAATACTCACTACCATTCTTGGACGTCCTCGCAAAAAGAAACAATGAAGATATTGTGACATCAGTTTACAGAAAGCCAACTCATACCGGTCAATATCTGAATTACGACTCCAATCACAGTGGAACAACAAAGAAAGGGATTATTAAATCTTTAGTCGACAGAGGTCACAGACTATGTAATACAGATGTAGGACTACAAGAAGAAATCAAGAACATCAGAAGAGACCTTAAACAAAATGGTTACTCGAAACGAGTGGTAGAAACTGCTCTAAAACTCTCTAAGAACCAACCAGCCATGACCGAAGAGAAACCCAAAACACTACTCAGCATTCCATATGTCAAAGGATTATCTGAGAAAATGAAACGGATAGGAAGAAATTATGACCTGGTTCGAGGTCCAAGCATTGGAAAAGCGAGATTTAAACCAAAATTATGGCTCAGATATGTAGACGATACGTTCATAATTTGGAACCTTAGCGACCGTCAGCTAGACCTTTTTCTACACCACCTGAACAACATTAAGCCATCCATCAAATTCACCATGGAGAAAGAAAGGGAATACTCACTTCCATTCTTGGACGTCCTCGCAAAAAGAAACAATGAGGATATTGTGACATCAGTTTACAGAAAGCCAACTCATACCGGTCAATATCTGAATTACGACTCTAATCACAGTGGAACAACAAAGAAAGGGATTATTAAATCTTTAGTCGACAGAGCTCACAGACTATGTAATACAGAGGTAGGACTACAAGAGGAAATCAAGAACATCAGAAGAGACCTTAAACAAAATGGTTACCCGAAACGAGTGGTAGAAACTGTTCTACAACTCTCTAAGAACAGCGATGACCGAAGAGAAACCCAAAACATATGTCAAAGGATTATCTGAGAAAATAAAACAGATAGGAAGAAATTATGACATTAACACGGTATTCAGATCATCAAGAACTATTGGTAGCATGATCTCCAAAACTAGACCAGACAACAGTCGTGACTCCGCATCTACGAAGTCCCATGTGAATGCGGCCAGTCATACGTAGAGACAAGACTTATCACACATGTTTATATGAACTTTTCGTCTTAAAATTGAGTAACGAAACGCCCCATATAATATTTTAGATTACTTAGGAAACACCCTGTATAGTTTGAGACTGCATGTAACTGTTCCAACTTGGTACTGAAGATAATTGAAGCTAATATGCAGAAATCCATAGATAGTCCATAAGTACAGATTGCACGGTCAACTCTTCATTTTTTTAATATGTCTACGTCTCGCACATTTATATGGGTCAGTCCTTTCCTTTGAGCTTTTGTGTAAGTTAAAATGTTCATGCGGCCCCTCATTTCTAATGGTTTCTCATTACTCCTCGTCACTCGTGAATTGTCAGATTTCTGTATTTTTGGGGTTTCTATTTTTATACCGCCCATATTATAAAACGTGTTGTTGCCATCTGTAGTACGTATATTGAAATCTGCATTGTCAACCCAAACTACATAAGATATCAATTATAACTCGAGAGCCAAAATGACGATGCATATACAGGGTGATCTGCGTAGAGTGTGCATTAAAAGTGTTTTTAACTTGCAGATAAATCAGAAACTTGAAATTTGGTACATGGGCAAAATCGATCATTTTTGTTCTATCTAAAATATTTTTAGACCTATAATTCTTTTTACGTGGGTAGATTGACCATATAATTCTGAATTTATATAACCTAAATTACGTTACTTATGCTTGACCGTTTTTGATGTATGTCTTTTTTTAAAAAAAAATTTGCTTTGTAATAGTTAACGAAAAAATTTGTATCTCGCAAATCAGTTGAGATTTTAAAATAAAATTTATGGAACAGTTTGCTGAAAATCCAGGCTTACTCCTGATGTCTTACTGAAAGTTCTATTTTGTGCCATATGGGTCCAGATAATTTTCAGATATCACAATCAAAAATGATCAAAATGTCAATTTTTTCAAATGGCACCTTCTGCTTTTTTTACGCCATTTGAGAGGAATTTGGTATAGGAAATTTTCAATTTTCTCTCGAATGATTAAAAAAAAAGCAGAAGGTGCCATTTAAAAAAATTGATTTTGATATTTTTGATTGTGATATTTGAAAATTGCCTGTGCCCATATGGTACAAAATGGAAACACCAGTAGAACGTCAGGAGTAAGCCTAGGGCTTCCAGTAACTGCTCTATAAATTTAATTTTATAATCTCAACTGATTTCGGAGATAAAATTTTATTCGTTAACTACTAGAAAGACCATTTTTTGAAAAAAAATGACATGTCAAAAACGGTCGAGAATAAGATAACATAATTTTGGTTATATAAACTCAGAATTATATGGACAATCGACCCATATAAAAGGAATTATAGGTTTGTATTTAAAATAAGAAAGTTGATAGCAACTTTTGGCACACTCTGTATAGCTGAAGTTCTGAAAATATTTTAGGTAGAACATAAATTATCGATTATGCCCGTGTACCAAATTTCAAGTTTCTGATTTATCTGCAAGTTAAAAACTTTTAATGCACGCCTTACATAGACCACCTTGTATACACCAATTTCTAAAAGTATGGGTGATATAAATGACCTACGCCGACAGGCTGAAATAACCGCTTCGCTTATAACTTATGACGTTTTTTTTGCGCATTTTGAGACTCTGTTTTTTATTAAATCACGATATTTGTGAAACACATCTTTTTCTCCATGTCCCCGCCGTCGTCAGAATAGGATGTCAAATCATATGCTTGAGAACGTATATCTTCCCAAATTATAGCAGCTGTTGTCGATACTATTCTGTGATAACGACCTTCAGCTGCTACTAAATCAATAATTTCTAATAATCTTTCTTTGATTTGCTTTCCCAAATAATAGCAACGTTTCTCAGCAATAGACGTCAAATTGTTCATTATATCCAAAAGTGCTGAGGACTGAGGGCGAAAAACATTAACATTGAAAAACTTGCATAACTTTTAAACCGCTATATAAATTTTCAAAAAAATTTAGTTTTGGATAGGTTATTTATTATATAAAAATTAAGAAAAACAAAAATCAATCAGATTTATCGTCATAAAAATTTTGAGCTTGTCGGGAATGGTCTCCATCATCGCTTTTATGGTGGTGCTCGACACTTTCTTGGTCGCTCCGGTCCACATTTTTCTAAAACTTTCAATCGATTTTGTAGTCTTTTTTGTCTGCTTCTTTTCACCAAAGCCCAGTACCGCTCGATTGGGCGAAGCTCAGGGCAATTTGGTGGGTTAGCTTCCCTGGGTACAAAATCGACATGATTCTCTTCGTACCATTTTTTTGTCTGCTTACGAAGCTAAATCCGGCCAAAAAATGTGGATACCTTATGTTTACTCAGAAAAGGCCGCAATCTTTTTTGGAACACTCCTTCGTGTAAATATCGGAGTTAATTGTTCCATTTGTTATGAAAGATTGGCTTCTTTCACCGCAGCTACAAATCGCCTGCCAAACGAGATATTTTTTTGGAAACTTGGACTTTATTTTAGTTCTAAATTTCTTAGGAACATTTCCTCGTCCACAGGAAACTTAAACTCCTGACCAGGTAGTTGAGAAAAATCGGCGAGGACGTAAGTCTCATCGTCCATCACGCAACATTGACGTTTCTGGCTCGTTTCTTGGCTTCAATGTTTTTCTCCGCATTACGATCTGGAGTTGTTTGAACTTTGTAGGACTTAAATCCACTCTTTTTTTTAATTTTTCGAATTGTCTTTTCCGACAAGTTGACTTTTGCAACTAATTTCCGGTTCGATATCAGCGGACTCTTAACCATCGCAAGATATTGCCTTTTACACCTTTTTGGTGAATGAAAACCCTCTAGTCGTCCACTTCCTGGTTTCCGTGTTATGGTAAAGTCTTCCTTGTACCGCTTGATGACTTTTGCTGCCAGTTGCCTGCAAACTTTTGCCTCCATTGGAATGCGAACGACTGACCATTGTGGATTCTCAACAAATTTTTTAATGATTAATCTATGTACTTCCACTACTTTTGCCATTGTGAACACAATTTGACTCAAATAAAAATAAAAATTTGACAACATATTCTGACAACTATTTCAAAGCCTACTATATCCAAATTTTGTAAAAAAATTATATGGTATAAAAGTTACGCAAGTTTTTCAATGTTAATGTTTTCGCCCTCAGTCCTTAATCTTACTTATTGTACGTCTGTAATTCTGAGGAAGCTTTTTTCTTTTCATCATCAGTAAATTTCGCTGGAAGAGGTGTGCGGGGGTGTTTTAGGACGTCATTTTGCTCAGTATTCTGAATAAGTATGAAAATCAACTTGTTATGTCAGATTTTACTTTTAAAACGTAATACTCTCGCGCTAGTTACCATGCTAGCGCTCAAAAGTACTCGCGGTTAGTTCAATTTAAGATTCCTACAAAGTTAATTACCGAATTGTTATTTACGAAATTCGGAATAGAAAACTTACTTTTCTCAAAGACTACACACTAACATGAGAGAATCAACTTAATACAACTGCTGCCCTCTATTAATATTAAGATAAGATATTTGATCGTTTTGCGAGTTGCCTAAACGTCAGGAATCTCGCTACAAATGGTTAATTTATCCCGTCCATTTTTTGTCAAATAATAACAAAACTCACTTTTCAATGCGTAATACCTCAAAATGCTCTTGTATGTTGCAAATTAGAAGAAGAGTGTAGAAATTGAATATAATACATGGTGAATAATTTAAAAAATAATATTATTTTTTTATAGAACGTTCAAAATCTTTTGCTTATGATTGTTTGTCATGTTTAAGTGTCAGTTACTTTTAGAAATATTATAAATATATAAAAAATAGAACGTTTCCATCGTTTTCTCATCAGAAAAGACTATTGATGTGACGATATTACGGTTATTCTAAATTTTTAAGGTACCTTATTGTATCATTTTATTTAAATATTTGTAAACAACGTAAACACTTCATTTAATTCATCCTTTCACCGCTCTTTCTTGTCAAATTTACATGCATTTGAATATTTAAGTCACTTTCATATACGTTTGAGATTACTTATTGTTAAAATTTGTTTCTAAATTACGAACACAACTCATTAACAAAAAAAAAAGAAAACGATGAATTGGTTTTAACTTACAAAGCGTAATTTTTGTACGTGTAATTAACGCCTTCAAAATTAAACTTTTTGTTGTTGTTGCAAAGGCGGAGGTATGTAATGCCAAATATTTACCTTCAAAATTTTAGCTTAATTTAAATTCAGTGGAAAAATTATCTCATAAAACAAAACATTTTATTTGAAAAGAGTGGAATCTTAATCTAAGGGGACTAATTAATTCAGTAATTATTCAGGGGAATATTTTAAAGCGGGTATTAAGGCTGTTAATAATTTAGCTGGAGTGTTACTTATCTGCACGCAAAAATATATTATTTTAAAGGTTAATTACTAAAACGGTCTATTGTTAATTCGTGTTCTTTATTGAATATTGAAACGTTTGCCTTTTATATGGGTGTAGTCAGTATGTATCTTACTTGTTACACAATATTTACTTTTGTATAACTGCTTGTCATTGCATTGTCTTGGGACGATTTATTTTTCTAGTCTATTAAGCGTATAAGCAATTTTTTATGGGAATGATTTGACAAAACATTTTTATTCATATTACAAAATGGACGGCAAGAGCCGAGTCTATTAAGGCAGTATGGACATCGTTTGATGTAATCATTGAAGTTTTTGAAAATTTAACGCTACCCTCACGAGAAGAAAGGCTGAGGACTAGGATGTTTAAGTACCTTGAACTTTATTGCATCGCCGAGGTTTACCAAAAACGTTCTGTATAAATGTAAGCTGTTGACCGAAACCCTAGAAATACAGAGCTAATGCTTAAAGAGTACTATTAAATCACTTTTCTTAAGTTACAGACAGTGGATAATGAGGTTGAATTTGCTTGACACCAGCGAAGACGAGTAAGATGGCAGTCGGGAAAACCAGGCTACTCTCAATGTCGGTTAGATCTACAAGCAACAATTTAAAATAGTATTATTTAATTGGAATAGGTTTCTTTGTAGCAGGGGACCTATTTTAGTGGGCTATGTCGGTATTTTGATAATAAATTAATACAGGGCGATCAAAAAAAGGATTAAAATTAAATTCAAAAACACGTCAAAAGTCATTTTTTTTAAATGCAAGCATTATGTTTTTATAATTTTATCTTATTTAGCATCAAAAATAAGGTTGACTTTGTACAAGGTTATCTATTCAAAAATTCATGGTTTTTATATATTGGCAATTTAACATTTTTTTTTTGTTGCACAAATGCTATTGATTTATTTGAATATGAGTGGTTATTCCTAGTTGCCCATGATGGCGTTAGAAAACAATCATCTGTCAAGGATATATCAAACTGTGTGTATCAAACTAAGAAGTGCTAACAGTTAACTGTACCGACTGTGAGTGTTAAAGTGCATATCGTTATCAAAGCGATAACTTATTATGCTTGAAACACACGTGTCGATAAAGCCAAGTAATTACTTGTACAGTATTACACACGCAACGAAAGAACACCTGGCTTTATCGACACACGTGTGTTTCAAGCATTTAAAGTTATCGCTTTGGTAACGATATGCACTTTAACACTCACAGTCGGTACAGTTAACTGTAACACATGTTCTTAATATAACTTTATCACATTGTCCATAAATAATAAATACATTTAAGTAGTCTTCGTTTGTATAATTTAAGCGTCCCGGCATGATTATTGAAAATTTTTAACAGTTTGACATATCCTTGACAGATGATTGTTTTCTAACGCCATCATGGCCAACTAGGAATAACCATTCATATTAAAAGAAATACGATAGCATTTGTGCAACAAGAACAAAGTTAAATTGCCAATATTTCAAAAACCATGAATTTTTTGAATAGACAACCATGTACAAAGTCAACCTTATTTTTGATGCTAAATAAAATAAAGTTATAAAAACATGGTGCTTGCATTTAAAAAAATGACTTTTGACGTGTTTTTGAATTTAATTTTAATCCTTTTTTTATCGCCCTGTATTAATTTATTATCAAAATATCGACATAGCCCACTAAAATAGGTCCCCTGCTACAAGGAAACCTATTCCAATTAAATAATAAAGGCATTAGTATAGGAAAATTTTATAATTTTGTTTAGGCCTGAAAACGTCATTTTTGACATAAAATTTAAAATAAGTCCAAAACAGTTAGACTTCGGTATAAAACATTATACACAAAATGTGTCTAGAATTTTGGGCAAAATTCAAAAATAGAATAATATATAGGGTGTTCTATTTAAAATAAGCAAGTTGACACATACTTCCGGTATAACCGGAAGTGTCACATCTTGAAAATATTTTAGCGGAACTGCCCCCGTCGATGTTAGTATACTACCAAATTTTCAAATTTTTCCCATGTACAGTTTTTCTATAATCTATCGATGGCGTTCCCGGTGGGACACTCTGTATATGAACATACTTTACAAATTTATAATTTTTTTGATAACGATTTTCGATATTATAAAAAATGAAGGTACTTTACTCTTGACTAAAATTCATATTTTTTAACATACAAGTCTCGCCAGGAGTAAAGGCGAAGAACCGGCGCATGCCGAGAAGTAGCAATTGAACACGATTTAGTTAAAAGGCTATTCCAGTGCCGTACTTATTTCTTAATTAGTTTGACTATAATTACAATACGTTTGTACTACATTAGACAATTTTTTCAACTCCTATCTAATGCCTGATGAAGGAAACACTATTTATTTAAATAAATCAAGAAAACGTTTCCGAAACGTAGCGATATGATAGACAAATTAATTTTTGTGCAACCGGCCGGCATTTTCAAGCACTCATGAAACGGCACTGTAGTTACAACCCGAGAAATCTCTGCGCATCGAAAAATTATGGGCGGGCTCGCCTTTACTCCTGGCGAGACCTGTACCTAGTATATGACTGAAAAATAAAATTTTAAAATCTGATATTTGCATTTTAGTTTTTACACCATGCATAACGTTTTATAAACAATAACTTTTTCCGTAATGTTAATAATAAAAAAGTTTTCTATATAATGCGAACTTAAGTGGACACATTGTAAATACAGGGTATCTTAAAAGTAATAAAAACAAAAAAAATAGGTACCTATAGAGTTTTGAGGCGAAAAGTTTTTCAGTGCATTTTGATCTGATGTTGTTAGATGTTTGAAGTAGCTGATCAGAAACGCGTTGTAGCAGTGCAGCGCCACACGTGTCGTTATTGTTTTCACCTCGTCTCTAGACCGTCTACTCTACGCTAAGCGCAAATAAATAACTAATACGGTGCATCAAATCTGAAAACATCAAAGATTTTTCCATCCCCCAAAGGGACGTGGTTTTTCGTAAGGTGCGTTCGAGCGTTCTTGAGAATCAGATTCCAGATCTTATTGAATCTCAGGGTTTCTTCCTTTCGAAGTTTGTCCCGAAAGTTTGTGAATCTGAGTGGCTTCTATTGTGATAACCGTTAACCGTTGATAGCAACTTGGAGCTCTCGATGGGTGCCTTGTGATCCTCATTGAAAAGCTCATGTCCTGTTACCGCTGATTTCTTGGTGTGTCTCAAACGGCAGTTTGCTCAATTATCTTTTAGCCTCGTTCCCATCGATCTCTTCCGCTTGGTGGTTTTTATAAATACTTTGCCACAAGAACAAGGTATACTGCAAACTCCGGCTGCTGAGAGAAGGTCTCGATCGTCCTTTATTGAGCTGATAGTCTGCTGAATCTTCTTGGTTTGTTTGAAGATAGTTTTTTGGTGGCGGGTTTTTTAGTTTTTTTTTCTATGTATGGAAGATATGCGTGGACGGTAGTGGATCGACTCTCAGATTTTGGTGTTCTCGATCTTTCGGACATCATTGATCTTTCGATGTTCTTCGTGGTGAACTAGTTAGTCTCATAGGCAGTTTTTAAGTGTTCGAATCAAACTGTACATCTAAACCCGTTTGTGTTTGATTCATTAGTGTTGTTGTTTTTAATTTTACTTTTCAAAGTGTAATCGAAAACATTTTCGTGCCAAAGAATTTCTTAGGAAATAACCTTTTTAATTTCCTACAATAGGTGTGGATCTTTTATCACAAACCGTCTACAAAACTGCAAACCGCTTGGTGTATTTTGATAGTGAATCCATAAAATGTTTTTCAAATGATGAAATATACAAAAAAGTTTATCAGGTTTATGTTATTTATTAATTCGTATGGTACATTTAAGGTTTATGTTAAAAACAATCGAATTCCAATTTTTGTTAACATTTAAAGTGTTTAAAATTTGAATTGCAGGCACACTTCTTTCTCATCTAAATCAACAGAATTTCGTTTTGGTATTATTGACACACGTAAACTGAGTCACCTTCGTTTTGCGGATGATATTGTCCTAACAACCGACAACCAGAGAGAAGCAAAAGAAATGCTGAATGAACTGAGAGAGGCGTGTTCCGGCGTTGGACTGAAGATAAACTTCTCGAAGATCATGACAAACCTTATAATGAGCGAGAAAATAAAGATCGACAATACCGACATCGAACTGGTGAAAAAATATATGTATCTAGGTCATGAAATACGAATATCCAGAGATAATCAAACATGCGAATTCCAAAGAAGGATCAACCTTGGATGGGCAGCTTATGGTAGACTGAAACATATATTTAAGAGCGACCTTCCCATATGTCAGAAAAGGAAAGTATTTGACCAATGCGTCCTGCCGGTACTCACATATGGAGCAGAGACCCTAACTTTAACAACAACATCCGCCAGAAAGCTGAAGGTGACCCAACGCAAAATGGAGAGATCAATGCTTGGATTGAGTTTACGAGACCATGTTACAAATCAGGATCTTCGCCGAAGAACGGCGGTAACAGACATCATAGAGAGTAACGTCATTGAAGTAGAAGTGGGCTGGACACGTGGCAAGAATGGGGGATGACAGGTGGACAAAAGGCTCCTGGAATGGAGACCGCGCGCCGATAAACGGAGTAGAGGAAGACCACCAACGCGTTGGACCGATGACCTGAAGAGAGTGGCAAGCAACTGGATCCGGCAAGGACAGGACAGACAAAAGTGGAGGGCCATGAGGAGGCCTATGTCCAGCAGTGGACGTTGAAGGCTGATTGATGATGATGATGATGATTATTGACACAAATTTGGTTAAATTACTTTTTTTAGCTACAGTTTGAACAGCATCTGCAGCACGTTCAATATTTCATCCCACTTTGATTTTTTTGAACAGAAGCATAGTAAGCTTATCTAAATTTTTGAATAAGTAAAACAAGTACAGTTCATTTTTGTAATTATTTTTCATAATCTGCCACTAAATTCACATTGATGTTCTTTCTTTATCGAAGTTAATCTTTTATCTATTATTGAACTCTTTTGTGCCTATTTCTTGGACAGTAGAAACAATAACTGCTTTGCTCCAAACTTTAACAAGCATTACTTCTTCTTTTTACCACATTTTTAAAATGCCAATGTTCTTTTTCTCTGTAGATTTATAGTTTTATTTCTTTATAGTTAAATCTATGAACTTACGATTATATCTTGAAGGTCAATGTCGCTTACATTATTGCCGCTTTTCTTAATCTAACGATTTTGTACCTTCCTTTTAATATTGAGGTTATTCGAACGCTATTCATTCGTTTTCAAGAAGATTGAGGCAAAATACTAAATTTTTTTAAAAAATACCAAATTAAACTTCCTTGCTTAAATTCATCATTATAATTCACTTGCAAAATCTTTTTCACTTGACTAGAACTTTTAACCTGGTTACGATTAACGTTGCTACGTTGAGAACACACAGTATGTCTTTTCTAAAATTACTAGATTAAAAGCCCGTCGATTGACGGGCAAATTTTAATGCATGAATTTAATAATGCTACACCTATGGCGGACGGCAACGCCCCTGAATGGATATTTCCGGTTTTCCCGTTGGTTTGAAGGCAAGACCCATCGGCATGCCGAATTTCAAGTCTCTACGACGTCTAGAAGTACCCGTTTAATTCCGGAGACAGACATGAAAAAAAGGCGCTTTATTATATAGGATGTACAATATGCATAACTTCACACAAGGTGTACTAATTCTTGTCAATCTTTAACTATGATGTAGATGAAAGCAAAGAAAGTACTAACGCCCTCAAGTACACCACAAAACGTCTTTAAACTGAAAACTAATATGACTTTACGATACCTATTAAGGGCCCACTATTTATAAATACTTTGACCCGGATGTGCGTATTTGTACGTTAATTATTCGATATTGCAATTCAAAACGAAGACAATATAAAGTTATAATTTTTATCGTTTGTAATCGGAACGGATATTGTATGAACTTAGAGTTGCAGGCAGGAAGCTCGTTATTTTTATCGCACTAGAATTTTGTCATTGTTGTTTTATCTACCAATACCGTTATTACATGGTAAACAATATCTAAATGCAGATCACGGATAAATAATATTTATTATCGTTAAGTAAAGTAAAGCAATTTTATGCTCTCTTATTCATTCAAAAAAATTGGGCAAATCTAATCTAATATTGTAAGTGGGAAGATTGTAAAATTGTGATAATAAGCAATCTTATAAAGTAATTGTCTTAACGTTTCACGCTTGTTTTGTATGATAATTGTCATAGCAAACCTGGGATTCTCATCAATGCGCACTGATGTGAAAAACACTAGACTTGAACCGCGTTCAAGATTTGCTAACTTTTCTTTTATAATTTTCTAAAAGTGTTTGATTTCCTTCTTCATCACCTACGTATTACCAATGGTGAAATGAATGAATGAATGAAGTTAAATCAAAGCAACTAACACCTTTTAAGCGAATGATATGATTTTCTGCTCCATCTACATTCATGGTTCACTACCTTTTTTTTTGTACAATAGATACACGATATCTTTTATGTAGGGTATAACCAAATCACCCTCTGACTGCTGTAGTAGTCGGAATTAATCAAAAGCAATTTTAGTTTATAATATTTAGCTTAGCATTTGTTTTACACTAGTCATTAGACGTCTAATGACTCGTGTGAAATGCGCTACTCTTTGTGGGAAAATGCACTGATCTGAAGTACCGTTTGCTTATAAATCTACTGAGTGACTCTGCACTATGCGTACTTTAATCTTACCAGATGTTTAACGTTCAATCTCTGGTGTTCTTGCAACTATTGTTAGTTAAAAGAAACGGGGGGAAATATAACTTAAACTTAAAATTCGGAGAGGTTCAATTTTGTTGATATTATTATTTCAGAAAAATTTAACTCTAATCTCTAGATTTCAAAGTGATCCAAGTTATCTATTATGAACATCTTGTATGCAAGGTATTTTCACACAAATCGGTGCAGTTCCAATATCACATCAAAATTTTCAGAAACCAAAGCAGCTCTATAATGTCGAGTTTCCTTAAAAATCAATTTTTTATAAACCCGATAACTATAAATATTATTTCTTGTAATAAACTTAAATTTATTTCTATATACACCAGTGACTAGCTCATAAAATAATTTGATTAGATTTAAAAAAGTAAATTTTGATTAAACCAATCTGAAAGTTCTTTTACATCATCATTTACTTCTACCAAAAATACATCTCTCCCGGAAAGTATAAGGCCCAGATGATTGTATATTTGCATATGAACTTCCCGAAGTTGCCGATAGGTGGCGATACGTGTTACATTATAATAATATTTTAGTTTCCTGTTTTTTTCACACCTAACACTCGATTTAAAAAATTCTAACAAACTGAATAGTATATCCTAGTAATATTTATACAAATGAAATTTAAAAACTTAAAAAAATTTATTTTTAAATTATTGCGTTGTTCCGTCGTGTGGTAACATTATTTCGCGATATTCAATCAATGACGAAACTGGAAAGTCAACGCATACCGCCATCTATCGGTGACTGAAGGAAACACTAACAAGTATAGAGAATCTACTGCTTGTATCTATAGGACGTTATACATTCCGGAGGAGATGATGTATTTCTGCTTTTACATATATATATCAGAAACGTCATTTCCAGTAACAAAAATAGATGTGTAATCTACTTACATGACTAGTTCTTTAGTTCCAGCTAATAGCGGCATGTTATTAATAAAAAGAAACAAAAGCAAATGACCCAAAATTACGCCTTATGGAACACCTATATCATGGTTAACTGAAGAACATGGTTGACAAGAAATAGTGTTATGTTCTTTGTGCAAAATGTGTTCTACCATTACGAAAGGAGGTCAATCATTTCAATAGCGCCTCTAATGCCATAGCAGTACAGTTTATTAACAAGAATTTGATGATTAACTAAGTCGAATGCCTTGCTGAGGTCACAAATTTCTACAGGACATTTTACTGTGTTCAAACTTGTAATAAGTACCGAAATCATTCAAGTTTTAAAAAATGGAGGTACTAATTTACAGGGTTAAGGCGATATCCTCTCTTATATGAAGATATTCATTTTGATATCTTCAATTTACTTCCAATGCGTTAGACAGTTCCAGACAAGCCTGTGTTGATTTTATTTTCAGTTAATAGTTTTACAAGACACTACAGGTTGAAATTAACTTAAAAATAAATATTGCAGATGTTTTGATGACATCCTGAATTATTGGATTATAGGATAGCTCGAATGTTAGTGCGTAAAAATTACTGGGAGTAGCTAAAGCCTTCTAATAACTTTGCGGTTGCTTGATATGTAACAGTAAAACAGTTGGTAAGATACACAAGGCATATGATTAAAATGTTACCAAAAAATTGAACCAACTTGTAGATGGCTCTACCTTAGATTTAACCCTATTCTTTGTATTATTTGTGCAACTGTAATATACACACTTAGTCATTGTCACAGAAATCAGATTAACTCCGATTCAACTATGACGTGATATCAACGACTGTGGAAACGAACCAGAGACCGTGGTACATATTGTGGAGGATTGTCAATTAACAAAGTTTAAAGGAGGGTTTGTAAACATTTATAATTTAACGGACGAAGCTGTATTATGGCTTACTAATTAGAAGGATATCTGAAGTTAAGCAATATTTTGTATTCTCTGTTATAATTATCTGTTTTTCCATTATTTTGTTTCTATTTCTTCAACCTATTTTTTTTTCGTCATTGTCGGGACTGGCGCTTGGGCCGATCTATTATATGTCGTCATGCAACGACTGCGCTGTTATATTTTATGTTCTTATTTACCTTCTATAATGTTTACACATCTAATCAATATTATTACATATAAATATATTACATATAATAAAGGTGGGTAAGGATTGGCATGTTTAGGTTTTAGCAGTTTTCCTAAACCTTGAATCTAATGCTTTGCCAAGACGAACCAATCCACAATTGTACACGATTTCGTCACCACACTATACAGGTTTATACTGATCTTCTGGGCCACCATACATAACACTTACATCACAATACAGTAAAACGAATAAATAAATAACGAAGCAATTGAACAACTTGGGTTAAATCGACGGTGGAGCCACTGTCGGGGCAATTTTTCGGTAACATTTTGCTCATATGCGATTCAGGCCAAACCTTGAGGAAATCCTACTTGTGAATGGCTACTTTCAGACCCTCAGTTTACATTCAACCACCTTGTAGTTCCGCGTTTAAAATATCAGTTTCATGCCTTTATTGTATAATCTTATAAACTGTGACTTTAGTTACTTTAATTTACCATCAGTACATTGCCTACGTTCATAATCAATACTGTGAAAATTATTTAATGATTTTTTATGGGTACAGTGATTACAACAGTACTAAACAAGTAGACTAGAAGCGAAGAGGGTCCACAAAAACTTCAGTTGAGATCAACAGAACACAACTTATTTGTTTGCTCACCTAGAAATAAATCCGTGGGCCCGTGATATAATATGTCGGGAAACTTGTACGAGGATGTATTGATATATAGTTAGCCTAGACCAATTCCTTCCATAAACAAAATATTGCGTTACCATAGCAACGAACAATAACTTATTAGGTGTCAGTGTAAAGTTTGACGTCAAAAAGTAAACCAGAGTCACACAATAAATTAAATGAAAAAGATGTCCACCGAAATTGTGAAAATCGAAAAATTGGAGTATCGAGCCATCATCAAGTACCTGTATTTAAAAGGGTTAAGAGGTAAGCAGATTTACGAAGATATGCTTAATACCCTTGGTGATCAATGTCCTTCGTATGCGACCGTCAAAATTGGAATGCAAGCTTCAAAAGAGGTAAATTTTCCATTGAAGATGATGACCGATTGGAAAGGCCAGTTTCTGTGTCAGTCCCCGAAAATATCGATGCAGTTCATGACATGATTTTATCAGACCGTGGAATTGGGCTAAAACGGATATCTGAAGCACTGAATATTTCATACGAACGCGTTCATCATATGGTTCACGTCAATTTGGACATGAGAAAAATTGCTGCAAAATGAATGCCCAAATGTTTGAATGTTGAAAAAAGCGTGCAAGTGTAGAAGCATCGCGTTCGATCTGTGCTCGATTTGAAAACGATGTAGACTTCTTAAACCGAATTGTTACTATGGATGAGATTTGGGTACATTTCTACGATCCAGAAACAAAGCAACAATCGATGGAATGGCGACACTCAGGTTTTCCAAGACATAAGAAGTTTCGTGTCCAAAAATCTGCTGGAAAAGTTTTTGCTTCAGTTTTTTGGGATTGCCATGGAGTAATCATGATTGATTTTTTGGATAAGGGTAGAACAATAACTGGAGATTACTATTCGACATTACTGACCACTCTACGGGAAAATATTAAAGAGAATATTGGTTCTATAATAGGCTAAGAATTTTTCAATATATCTTCGTATGTCAGCTTTTTAGATCTTAGGTGTAGAATGCTGTGAAACGTGCCCAAAAAGTTTACAGTTAGGTTTGGGTCCATACAATATTGGATGCAATTTGTGAATTGCTTTTCTCGATGAAATATCATCCAATTTCAAAAAGCTTCAGTGAAAAGTGTAACATTTATTCAAACTTATTATTTGTTTTGGTCCCACAATCACAGAAAGTGATATTTTGCGACCTTGTAGGTAGTGTGACTAATAACGTATATAGGTCAAGGAATTGACCTCAATAAGATACCATTCTTATCTTGCCGTCTCGTTGATGCCATTTTGGATGATTTTGAATACGCTGTGGCTTTTTGGGTTATTTCTGGACCATTTTAAGCACAGGTATTTATTTCTTATGCAAAGGTTGATTGTTGGCTTGGGGCCCTACATAAGATTTTTAAAAGGAAAATAAATCCGGAAAACGTCATAATTCGATTATTTTTTTAATACTCTGAAATTGGTGGGATTATTGACACACAACGTAAACCAACGTCAAATTCAGAATTGATTTTTTGGAAAATCGGAAAATTGTAATTTTTTTCATTAATAATATAATTAATGCTTTTCTTGGATTTTCTCAACTCCAACTTTTTCAGTAACTTTCGGGAGTAAAAAATTTTTTGTTTTTTTTCTGCACAGGTTGACGATTGATAAGGAAATTTCTTGGGATTTCCGTATCACAGAACATCCGTTTTTTGATTTTTCTAACTTGTGAGCAGAAATTTTTTAGAGTAAAAAATTAATTATTTTTTTATTTTGCGTAAATTGTTTAGATACGCAGATGTTTATGAGATTATTGACCGGAAAATCATTTGGAAAATCCTAAAGTAGTAATTTGTTAATTATAAAAATTCGATTGTAACAGTTGCAACTAGCAAGCAATAATCTCACGATTAAAGAATTGTTAAGTTGTTTATACACGCTGGCAAATTTTGAAGAACGTGGTTTCTGGAAAATTTTCGGGAAAATTGAAAAGCTTTTAAGAAACTGAAAATTTCTCAAGAGTTCAGAAAAAAAAAATTTACCTATCGAGAGTTCTGTAAAAGGCGAGTTGTCTTGAGAAAAGTACTTTTTTGAATAATTAAAACATTACCTGTTTCTATTATGATTCTCATATAGCTTTCTAGCCTCTGTAAAAACAACAATTTTCTAGTTTTCCGGAAAATCAATTCTGAATTTGACAATGGTTTACATTGTGTACCAATAATCTCAACAATTTCTCTTTTTTTTAAATCGAATCGAATAGCATTCTATACCCAAGATCTAAAAAGCTGACATACAAATTTCCCGACACATTATGTCACGGGCTTGATTATTTATATTATATTGTGGAAAGGTAGAGACCAAAACCTTTTTTTGGTTCGACAACTTCAGCATTTGCTGGACGATTTTCCTTCTTCATTGTTTCTCCGGATGTCACATACCTCGGCGATACATCGAAAGGGATAAGTTTTTAACAGCTTTACCCATAACATATCAACAATATTCACAGGTACCTAAAGATCACCCGAGAATGTTGAACAGGCGGGTTAAGTTTTTCACAGCTTTACCCATGACATCTCAACAATATTCACAGGTACCTAAACATCACCCGAGAATGTTGAATAGGCTGGTGAGTAAAGTGAAGTGAGTGAAGTAAATCTGAACAAACATCGATGCTGGGCCTTTTTGAAAGCGTCAACGCAAATCGGACATGGTCACTCTTCCTTCTACCAGAAGAGCTTCAAAGCAACACTCACTTATGTAAATATGCTAAAATGGGATTTTCAACCCTACCACGAATGTTGCTATGGTGCCGACTTCATGGTGCCGACTTCGTTTTCAACATGATCTTTTGCTGATGCACGACTGGGTGTGGGATGCCCTGCCGATGTACCAAAGGAAAGATTGCTTGCACCTGTGCCTGTGCCTGTGCCTGCGGCTTGGGCTTTGGTTTATGTACGTACGTAGCCCGTTTGGAAAAAAGCATCAATGATGAAGAAGTTATCCTCTTTACCAAAATTAACGTTTTTAACGTGATCTTTCGCTGATGCACCATTGGGTGTGGAATGCCCTGAGGATGTCGCAAAGGAGAGATTGCTTGCAGCTGTAATTGCGGCTTTAGTTTATGTACGAACGTAACCCGTTTTGAGAAAAGGATCAATAATGAAAAAGTTTCCCTCTTCACCAAAATTAATTCCAGTTTTAACAATAAACAAGTCATTTTTAGTAATAAAACCTATTCATCAAAATTTTCCGTCTATACCTTCCTAGAGACTAAACGGATAGAACGTTTTTTAAAGAGATGTATATTTAAATTAATTTTGTATATGGACGTATTTTCGATAGATGCACTAAATTTTCACTTTCTAACGAAAAACTGAAGAAACGGACATTTAAGAGCTAACAATAAATTGATAATTGAACTGTTGCTTTTTAATACTGCAGCTGAGGTGCAGTTTTGGGTCGACCCTAAGTATCTCTAACGTCATCCTTACTTTCTTATTAGTCACATAATCTAAAGACAGAAATTTACCACCGTAAAACAAACTTTTTTTGGTTTTGCTAATATCAAAGGTTATAGCTTGTAGGACGTCGTTTAATGTTACGAATTGAGCCTGTTTTGAGTCAAAATAATTTGAGATATTTAGAATTCAACCTTAGTTAATTTTTCTATGTCTTACTGAAGATTAAAGTATTTGCAAAACACGGTTATTATTGGTGAAAATTATAGGTTTCGCAAAATAAAACCCTTTGAGAGGAAGTTTCCGTATCCCATTTATGAAGATTCTTCCAAATTTCACATTTTCACCGTTCTATCAGGTTCCACAAGTTTAGGCGGGATTAAATTTGATCAGGATCCCGTTAAATCTAGGTAATACAGGTTTATAAATTAATGCAAAAGTGTTTAGATTTGTTTACCTAAATATGTTCCATAATTGGATTAACCTCCGCGTACACAAAAAACATATGTCGTCAAATCTTGTTTCTTTGTTAAAGCTTATGTTAATCTTAATCTGGTTTTATAATTTTTTTAGATAATTTATTATTCGTGTTGATATAATTATTATCTTTAATTAGGTCACTTACTTTACTTTTTCCAAAAAATCTAATTTTTGTTTTTGTTTTCAGGAACGCAAGATAAATAGTGCCCCCAAACTCTATTCATTCCATATATTTATTTACGGATAAAACGTTGCATATCAGTCCTTATGTCAAGTTGACATAATAAAATATCGCAGCTGTGATAATGTTATCATTATGGCATATAATCGTAGCGTAGCCATACACTATTAGAGCTAATTTATAGTACTAAAAACGAAGTCTGTAACTTTATGTGGGTTTTTTCAAGTGTACATAATTAGAATAAGAAGAAAAATGGGTGTATTATCTCGTAGACGTTCGTTATTAATTAAATTGGTGGTAATCGTGTCGACGGCTTGGTTTACGATAGCGTTTTTATTATATTCGGAAGATAGGACTGATCGTAGTATCGCTTTATCGTTAAATAATCCTGTTAGAGAGGCTCGCGAGTTACAGCAACAAGATTCGAACTTATTAGAACCAGCGAATCCATTCAAAAATGACGAAATTTCCGAAAACGAAGTTTTGCAACAGCCGAAGAAGGAAGACGACGTCGGCGTTTTACTACCACCCCAAAATCTTCCGGGCGAATTGGGTAAAGCGGTGGTGCTTCAACTAATCTTAGTGGTAAGTTATTTGCCCTTTTTTATAAGTGACACGTTGATGAGTACACGTTTTTGTACAATCACTGTTATCAGCTATATTTATGTACTTAGATAAATTCGAAAACACCACGTACTTGCTAATGACTGCTTTCAAATTCTAATTTATTACAAGCAGATATTCTAACCTTGACTCAATTTTGTTCGTTTCTTTTTATTTTGGCACTGTTGTGTTCAATGTTCAATAACAAACAGAAAAACACCAAAAACTGCATCAAAAACTTTACTCGGACACGTGTTTCAATAGCTAAGCTATCATCATCTGCGATACCGATACGCTGCAGTTTAGTGTTCTTTCCTTTGTTCAATGTTCAATGTATTTGAAGCCAAAATAATTAGAAGTTTCCTTTGTTTTTGAAAATATTTTAGGAATTAACTTTTAAAATAAAAGTCAACTAAAATCACCTCAAAGATATTGTGTAACTGGATCGGCACAATCATCGCGGTTCTCGTAAAGCGACTTTGAGATATCGTAATTCGTAGTTTGTTGGATACGACAAGAATATCTTATTCGTTCAGTAGTCAGTAGCCAAAAGAGTAAGAAGATGATGAATTAATCGCTTGGTGTGCATTCTTCTTAATAAAAATGAAAAAATCAGGAAGCTGTAAAAAGCGGTAGTGATGGCGAAGTATGTACTCTAAAAGAAAAAGACAACATATTCTTTGAAGTAGCGCTTCAAGAGCGAATATAGTGAAACAGATGGTCAACAGCGACGTAACTGTTGAGCAACACGTACACACTGAGCGAACTAGTGTGTTGCCCAACTGTTGTTCAACAATGTTTTCTTAGTCTGGACTATTATCGTGTCTATAGCTAACAATGGATGTAATGGCTCTGTTTTTGGTGGTCAGATGTCAGTGGTTACCATCATACTGTGGTGTATACACTGATGATGAAACCGGCTTCTTAGTAACAAGAGGTTCGCAGATAGAACATTATTTATCTTTTTTAGACTCTAAAAATCATTATTACATAGAGAAGCACCTCTGCGGAAGTCTAGTGGTAGCCAATCCATATGAAGATGATTCAAGAATGTCGATGCTAAATTGGGCTGCAAACAAACTTAAAATGATGATACGAGGGTCGTCCATAAAGTAACCTCCGTTTTGAAATAAAAATTAAACCAGTTGAGGTACAAACATTTTATTATATACAAGTTTTCTCTACTTTTCCATATATAAAGGCACTTATCATATCTTCTAACAGTCTTTGAAATACCGTCTGCAAAAATTCTGTCGCCTGGGAACGTAACCAACCTGTTACGGCGTAACCGGAGATGAGACTTGGGTAGCCTATATGAATTTTAAGACTAAACATCAGTCAACGCAATGGGGGCATACTGCTTCTCCATGTAAGCCAAAGAAAGCCCGCCAAACGTTTTCAGCGAGAACAAGTGAACTTTTGGCCAAATTCAAATGGGACGTTTTTAACCACCCGCCCTACAGCCTGGACTTGGCACCTAGTGATTTTCATCTGTTTCCGTACATGAAGCGGTGGCTTGCATCACAGCGGTTTGAGAGTAACAAAGCGCTTTAAAAACGCCGTAACGGGTTGGTTACGTTCCCAGGCGGCAGAGTTTTTTGCAGACTTTGCATTTCAAAGACTGTAAGAAGGTATGATAAGTGCCTGAATTTGTTTGGTGATTATATAGAAAAGTAAAGAAAAGCTGTAGTTTTAAGATGTATATAATAAAATTTTTGTACCTTAACTGGTTTAATTTTTATTTCAAAACGGACGTTACTTTGTGGATGACCATCGTATTTACTTGTCGGCAAAAAATTAATAACCATTTTCTTACTAGATCGCGATTCTTTTTTGTCTTGTTAGGAATAAAACTCTTTTAGTGTGGGCCTTATGTATAAATGAAAATTTATTGGTAGTGCCTTTTTCTAGGAGTGTAGCCTAATTAATAATCAATTTGCCATGACGTACATATAAGACCAATGAAAGTTTTAGTCAAACAAAAATATGAAAATTTATGCAAACACAGGACATTTCAACTGGATATGTGGAAGCCTACACGGTTTTTAAGATTTCCTTTTGAATTTGTTTCTGGCGAAGACTATTCCATGGTGTAACTCAAGTAGAAGTTTGTTTCCATTACTACAGAAATGATACTTTTTCTTTTCAACGTCCGATTTATGAATATCTATCTTACAAGATATCTTAGAATATATCCATTATAAAAGTGGTTTGTCAAAATGGTTATTGTTGCTCGAAACTGGAGAAGCTCTAGCAAGGTTTCTTGCGTCTTGCAGAGTGAAACCCTCTCATGGTTGAATAATATTCCATCCCCCTTTACTACTTTACTTCTAGTACGACTGCAATGTAGCAGTGAGTGGAAATTATGGATTTACATGGCAGAGACTAAGAACTAAACCGCATTATGAAACATTCATTATTTGGCAAGTTTTTCTTCGATTTAAGATCTCATTAGCAGTTTTTAAATTCTTTTTTAATTACTATGCTACAAATCAAGAGTCAAACTTAACTTACCCTTCCGCTAAAGAATTTTTATAGTAATTCAAAAAGAAAATGATATCTCTGTTGTCGCAATCGTACCTCAAATCACGTCTTTACATGAATTTCTTACAATACCACTAACCTTTAATTAAAGGGGTTAGAAGCAAAAGTGCCTATGTTCTACTTAGTGTGGATTCTGAAAGAACAAACTTTGGTAGTAAAATAAATCAGACTCATCTATGTGCACTTAGACTTTGTACTTTTGATGCTTATCTCAGGATGTTTATAATGCACTGAGCTTTTCCATGGGTGGCGCTATTAAGGAAAGAGTTACCAGCCGCGGCTCTTAGATGGTGAAATTCCCGACTACCAGGAAGCATGCCACAAAAACACTACTATATTTAAGGTCAATAGAGTTTTTATAGATAATTCTTTGTAAAATAAATAAGTAATGTACAATTTAAGCAACTTTGTCGATAGGTATGTAAAAGCAGTTATATAAGTCGATCCTTCGATAATTATAGCAAACATAAGCGTTAGCAAAAAAAAGGGAATCAAATGTGACACTAGATGTCGCAAAACCTACAGTAATGTACAATATATTACCTACAATAATATCAAGACACCGAAAGGATGATAAGTAAAATAATTTGATTGAAAGTCAGGCAGAAGAGATTTTTAATGGACACTGCAAAATGGAATGGTTAAGCAATTGTTCATAACTTTACTAAGTACCCCCTAGCAGACCCTAGCATAACTGTGAACAAAATTTTGTAGGAATTCGACACCAATTGGTCAAGTCGTTCAGGAGCAGATGCACCAACTATTGTGAAAAGTTTGCATTTTCATAGTATTTTTATTACTTGACTTGCTTGCGTTATTACTCCACGTTTTATAGATAGTGGGTAAAGTGATGGGATTTACTAGAGGAATAATTGACAGAAAAATTTGTTGTTTTATAATTCTGTCCTGCTAAGATATATTTTTGCTTCTCTTTTTTTTGTTATGTTTACTTTGCCAATTCATCATCAACAATTAGTGGTAATACTTCTATTGGTGTATATGCAGTAAACTATTTGAACGCAGCAAAATATTGTCATTGTATCAATCTCCTATAGTGTGTTGATTGTAATTCGTTTCCCTATATTATGTAGATGCCTTGAAAAAGATCAGCCAGACAGGTCGAAACGTCGGGCGAAAAAAGAACTTTGAGTTTACTTGAAAACGTCTCTCCTACAGAAGGCCCTACAAAGTATAGGAAACCAGTTACAAGCAGCAAAATATTGTTGTTTCCTTTTCAAACTTCTTGGTTAGTTCTTGAGAACCATTTTTATATATTTAACTCCATAACGGTTTTTTCTATTTTAAGTGGAAAGGAAACTATTTTTAGAGTTTTTGAGTCTTTCAAGTCCTTTTAAATGTTTCAATATTACTGAAAGAACTTTTACTTGAAGTAGGTTCAATGGTAAGTTACAATGTACATTGCACTGTAAAAATAAGGTTAATTATTCCCAATGTACACTCATGAAATTTAAAACTTGGACACCACAATTTCTGTAAACAAAAGTTTGCACATTGTGAAACGGGCTTAAGGGTATCATTTACAATTCTAACAGCAGGTAGCCTCAGCAGGGGTTATCTTATAGAAAGACTGTAGAATGAATCATTACACTAAGCACGTTTTACGTTTTGTTTATACTTAATTTTTTTCTTTAAAGAATATATTTGAAGGTATCGCTAATTAAACACCATAGCTCGATTAATTATCGAATCAAAATTTTGTTTAGGAAATGTTTACAAAATAAAATTAGAAATAATTTTGATTTAAAAACGTCTACAAGCAATAACTTTTAAATTAAATCAAAAACTAAACATGGTTATTTGGGTTCACTGTACACGTGAAAGTCAAATTTTTCTGTACCTATCTTGCATTTGAATATTCACATAATATGTTGATATATACACATGGTTTATTGTGTTTAAAGGGCAGAAGAAAAGGCATATGTTGGCCCGCGGTCGGTTGATGACTGAGTGCTAGCAAAGGTAGCGGGGTGGTTAAGTAAATCACTACTATTTTTCGCTTCGCATTAAACTATACAAAATTACAAAAATTAATTTAAAAATACAGATTTGTTTTTAACTGCCGTTGACTGACATTTAACAAAAGATTAAGTGAAGTACCAAAAAAATGTGAAAACTACATTCAAAAGTGTCCAGATTCTGAAGAAATACTATAAAGTAGGGACGCTCCGAATTAATTAAATTAAAAAAAAAAACTAAAGAATTTGATGAGCGTAAAATAAAAGTTGTTGTTAATTTACAAAAGCAAAATTAACGATGATTTTGAGGAAACGAAACGTCGAGGAAAAAATGCGTCATAGTCTGAAATAAAACTAGAAAAAAGAAATAGTGAAAATTCGGACCTACTCGGACTTTTTCTAATTTAAGCATCTTCTTATCATCTTATGGTTTTTGATGTTTCTGTGGAATACATTCTTATCCGGAACAGCCTGTATATTAGTAAAATAAGCTGCAAACTTTTAAGGTGAATGTTATGCCAATTTGTTTTCTATAATGAATCTTATGTTTGTTTCTAATTCTATTGATAACGAAAAAGGTAAGAAAAATTATTATTTTTATTTTTAAATTTGTAACACTTCCATTTTAACACTCTGTATAAAGAAGCGTACTAATGACTAGAACGAGAACGAGAGGAAAATTAAAAATAAGTACAAAATTAAGATAACCGGTAATAACAGTAATACAAAAAATGTTTGTAACAAAATTGTAGTTAATGGTACGACCTTTAATGTTGTTTCGCTTATATTACTTATATTTGCATTCCGTTGAAGGAGTTTTGAACTTCCTGTATAACCCGACATTTTTTATATACGTTTACTACTATTACGTACTTGAAACGACCGCATTTAATTACATCTAATTTAAAACGTTAACCAATGTGGAATTTGGATGTTCTTTATTTTGTTGTAGGTACATTAATAAATTATAATTTGAACTTTACTGATTCAAGTTTAATTAATTTGTTCCCAGACATGTGAGTTTAAATGGACTGTATTTTTATGATAAATAAATTGTAACTTATAGTCAAACCAATACTAAATATATTTTTTATTTGAAAAACTATAGTTAAGTTAATATCAT
Source organism: Abscondita cerata (assembly GCA_030710515.1). Classification (NCBI taxonomy): domain Eukaryota; kingdom Metazoa; phylum Arthropoda; class Insecta; order Coleoptera; family Lampyridae; genus Abscondita; species Abscondita cerata. The sequence goes on from JALBCR010000988.1 coordinate 37,147, forward strand.
CAGAAGTAAGTTTTATTACAGAATACTTACTTCTGATGATGATATTAATTAACAAGTCGAAACTATAGTAAAGTTTCAAATAAAAATATATTTAATTTAGTATTGGTTTGACTATAAATTATAATTTATTTATAAATGTACAACACAATTTTACAAAACACAATCGCATTACACACTTAATTATTATTATTATATGTGAATACTAGGCTGGGTAAGGGTTGACATGTTTAGGTTTTAGTGGTTACCTTAAAGTAAATGCTTTGCCAAGACGAACCAATCCACAATTGCACACGGTTTCGTCACCACACTGTACAGGTTTATACTGATCTTCTGGGGCACCATACATAACACTTACATCACAATACAATATTTAAAATGTACCATACGATTAAATAAATAAATAAATTTATTTATTAAAAATTATCAATACATTAATGGATCCATCATTATTTAATTTTATTATATTTTTATGAATGTGGTTATTGCGATAGTTTATCTATTTTATTTGTCATTAACATAAATGCTGTTTGAAAACTAATAAATCATTAAACTCTCTTATTAAAGTAACAAAATGAACGGGAGTTGTTTATGTTGCATTTTTGAGTTGATGGGACACATAATATTAAATTGTTCAATTACTAGTTATGTCTGTAGTTAATGTAGTAAGTAGTAGGAAAATTATTATTCTACGTGTTTTTATGGACATTTATTTTATCTAATGATAGCGTAATGCACAACATACAGCGAATTGCGCAGAAGTTTTTCCCTCTATACTGAACCCGGAGTTAATAATCAATGCTGAAACTTTGTTTTGCATTAAATAAACAACCCAGTTTATTGTATGTAGTATCTTTCTTATAAAACTTTAGTTATCATCGGTTCGTCATGTTATAATATTGTCTTGAACAACATCATTACTCACCAGAGAGTACAAATTTCAAAGATTGCGTTTTGCCAGAAATTATCAACATTGGTCTGTTAATGATTGGAAGATGGTTTTATTCTCTGACGAAATCAGAGTTAGCTTTAAACCTCCCGATGAAAATGTCTGGCGAATCCCGTTTGGTGACGTCTCTGTAATGTTTTGGAGAGGAATCTCCTTGGGTTCGTGGAGAGTTAGTGTCTTTACGTGCGAGGTCTATGGCCGCTGATAATTATTTAGAAAACCTCGTACTTGAACATGTAATGTGGGTTGGGACCGCACCTTACGAAGATCCGCATTTGATCGGCGTGATGGAAACCCCGCCCTCTTTGAACTAGTATAAATATTATCTGCGAAACAGAAATCATTAGTCTTCATCTTATATCGGGAATGGAAGGACCTCTGACGAAGCTGACCACTCGTGTTAGCGAAACGTTTGAAAGAAATTCCAATCAAAGACGGCTTTTACAACCGATTCTGGACCAGAGCAGTTTATTCCATCTTAATAAAAGTCGTGGTCTCGCACCTACTAACCACAGTAATTAAAAAATGGGAGTGTATTTTGCAGGAAGCTATAGAAAATTTGATCGGGGCAAGTAAATCTACTTAATATTGGTTTTCTCAGAAGCCGAGCTTTCAATGAAGGATGTGCGGAAGTGAAAAGGACATTGAAATCCCATGTTAGTTCATACTGCCAACGTTTCGACCGATAGGCCCGGTCTTTATCAAGGCATTCAAACAATTGGGGACTTACACGTACACGTTTATTTTACTTATTGACGTTGTAAAATCGCATTGGTTTTTAATTGATGTTGTACAAAAATCTAAAATTAGAGAACCTGAGTATAGCGGCACATATAATTCCCTAATTGTTTGAATGCCTTGATAAAACCGGGCCTATCCGTCGAAACGTTGGCAGTATGAACTAACATATTAGGAGTAGGGGACGATCCACATTGGATTGTATAATTCTATTGTTTTTTTGTTAACATGTTTTTGATTTGTATATTTCACTCATATTCATCAAGAGAAGTCATGTTTCACTGATTTCTTTTTAAATAATTTATTATTATTATTATTATAATTTAGTTTACATTTCTTTTCGTTAATGTTGTTATTTTAGGTACCTATGTTGTTTTTAGTTTTTTGCACTTCTTCCCAGGACTTCCGTGTATTGTGATTAGTTGTGTGATGTAGTTATTTTGCATCTGGGTATTATCGGTACGTGGGGTCACCTTTAAAAATCATATACTTTTTCAAAATTGACCGGACAAACTTTTATTTAGTTTAAAGGCGTGACAACATAATACATTTGTTTTCATTGCCTACTTGTGTAATTTAATAATTTTTAAATATATGCAGCAATTGATTTCCTGAAACCTAGATTGTTCCACATCATTGAAAGCAGAAAAAAATTTTTTAATTATAAAATCCAAAGCCCATTAAAAAGAAAGTTACTAATCCTATCTTGAAATCCATGAGAGTAATTCTTTTTTTAAAAATGTATATGAGTTTACATTAACAAACCCACAAACTTTTCTTTCAAAATTCTTTTCATTAATTTCACGATAAGGTAAATTATAAAAAAACTTTTATAAAATTCATGATGACTCGAAAACCATGAAATGTTTTTTTTTTAAATCAACGGAACAACCAACTTTTGTTTCAAATACTTTTTTATAATTTTCCCGGTAACGGATTTTTTTGAAAACAGAGTTTTTCGAGTTTCTGTTGGGAATTTTCGAGTTTTCTCTGCAGAATTTTAACTATATATTATCGGTCATTTAACCAAAATTGTATCTTTCTTAATAACAAGAAAGAAGCATAGAAAGGTGTGGATTTTAAGAACCTAATAATAATAATCGCGGCAGAGAAAATATGCGGAAAAACAATAGGAAAGAACATCATGGTGGTCAGAAGAGAATAAGATACAAATCAAGAAAACGAAAAAAGCTTGGTGAACTATGTTACGGTGAGAAATTGTACCCGTTCAACGGTGAGTAGGGTCGGGGGTAGATTTGACCAATAGAAACTGGTCTAGAGATACTAAATATTGATGGCTGAAAGAAGGAACTAACGATGAACTAATCGCTAGCAGCAATTCTACACCGCAGAAGAGAAGTAATGAAGATAGCTCAGGTTTATCAGACAGAAAACACAGCTTACAAGTAACAAGTTCCATTCATTTAGAATTTAAGATAAGGAACAATTATGATGATCACAGTAGTAATATCACACAACGGTACGCCTCTGATTGAATATTAACCTATAATTAGTGATATAAATGTCCGTGGTTAGATTTTAAATGTAAATTGTAGAACAAAATTATTGCAAATATACAGGAACAACGATTTGGGACTGGATCCAAACGCAAGACAAGAATAAAGCCAACAACCGGTGGGCTATTGATGCATACCCGAACAAGATACCCTTACACGACTCGTACAGAAAGTTCGCTGAAAGCATACGACAACACGATTCTATAAGCGTACAGTACAATGCAAGTAAGTTCGTTCATTAAGCGTACAGCGCAATGTTCGTAAGTGCAAATAAAAAAGTTTGGACCGCGAAATCACCGCCAATTTGTATTGACAACGCACGACCGCTTGCGTTTAAAGTCTGTTTACAGAGGTGTGACACTCATGAGATAATAGAATAAAGTTTAGACCATTGTGGTGACAACACCAGGATAGTCCAGTTGATTAGGCGTCAAGACGAATCTCCAGGTTGATTGTATCTCGCTTGTTTCCTCCATGAGCATCGACAACACAAGTGTTCGGCCGTTTCGTCAAGTAGCAGTTGCCATTATGGTATGCAGCACATCGCAGCAACGCACGAGGCCGAAGATTTAGATTGAATGGAATAGAACAGCAGCCAAGACGAAGCCAAAAAAAGGCAGAGAAAAGAAAATAGTAGAGACAAAGAAAGAAACTCTCCCTGCAGAAGCTTCGCCACAATTTCAGAAATTTCCTTTGTATAGAAGTGTTCGGGTATCGAGTTATGGTTTGCCTCTTACTGGATATTGACGATTTTAAGGAAACCGATCCCAATAATTCCCGATGACACTGGAATAAACTGGCAAAACGCAGCGAGGCTTTTCACAAGAAAATGAATAACCGAAGTCCGGAAAACGGGTATCGATTAAGAAATGAAATCTCTAAATTAATTACCAATCCAAAATTTGAATTAGAGCGAAAAATCCTTCATGCAACGTATTTGCACCAAACAATGGATGGTTGCTTATACGAGTGGTGTACAAATTCTGATTTTCAGTGAAAATTTGTATTTCTAACGTTACAACTATACTAGTGTAGTCTAGATTCGGGTCTAAAGGCCGTCGTCGTCCTAACGTTTCGCCAACGCGAGTGGTCAGCTTCTTCCTTTTCTGTTGTTGGATGTAGATTGATGATTTCTGCTTTGCAGCTTGTACTTATATTGCTTCTGAGGGGACCGAAATTTCACTAACAAGCTGCGAAAGCTTCATGATGGAAAGAACATTTTAAAAGATTGCTTATTGATTATCAAAAGGAAGACAAAACCGAAAACAATGAAATATCAAAAGAAACAGAAGAAGAACTATTGGTAAAATGAAATAACTTGAAAAGATAATAAAAGAACTAAAAGACAAGAAGTGGGTGGGTGGAATAGAATCATGGTGGAAATAAATAAGTATTGATCGATGATAAAATGTGTAATTGACAAAAAATGTCACTCATTTACTATTATTTAAGGTACATTGACTAAACGATTATATAACTGACAGACTACGGACTATTGGGAAACCAATTGAATGTCCAATAGTTTTCTTTATTAAAAGCTTACCTACTACCCACATTAGCAACAGTTGTAAGTACTGATAGATGAACTCTCTGATTGATAGTTTTACTTATTACTGATCGTGTACTGACTAATTAATTGACACAATAAGTTATTTTTGGGAAGGTAGAATTATTCAGAATTTAACAATATTATGGAATATACACTGTGTTAAATAAGTACTTGTACAAACTTTAAAGGACGAATCCTTGACTAATTTTAAGATAAAAAGTTCATATGAACATGGGTGCGCAACGGCTTGGTTTCTGAGATACAGGGCGTACAAAAAAACTATTTTTCGCTTATTTCTCAAAATCTCGAAAATGGTCCAACTTAAAAAATTCCAACGCGGATTTAACTTCAAACTATTTTTTATCCAAAACGGCTGCTTTTAGCGACAACTTTTGTATGTAAAATTGAATGGAGAATAGGTCTGCCTAGTCAAAAATGACATACGATGCGACATAAAAAAGTTATGTTTAATTAAATTCAGGTTCAATACTGTATGTGGTACCCTCTAACGTTAAGTTAATAATTGAGTCTCTTGTCATCAATATACCCAATATCACGAATTTCGTCTAATTACCATCTTACTTAACCTAAACATCAGTAAAAAAACCAAATAAAATAATTTTTTTGGATGCCTTGTATCTCAGGAACCAAGCCGTTGCGGACCCATATTCATATATGAACTTTTTATCTTAAAATTTTAAAATTAGTCAAAGATTCATCTTTTAAAGTTTGTACAAGTACTTAATTAACACCCTGTATAGATGCTTAAGTATTTAACACGTTCTTCTTCGTTAATTTACACTTTACAGCTAATAAGACAAATTATACGAGTACTAAATATTGAAAGATATGTCAGTGATGTTTGATTTACAATTTGAATACTTAAAACAATTAGTAATGGAACGCATGATATTTTGTAACGAGTGTGAAAATTGCGGGATGAGCTATCCGAGGTCTCACAATATCACATAAGTTACAAGAATACTCTTTCCTGTTACATAAAACACGTTACGAAAAGTAGATCATTTTGACACCTACTTATATGTCAAAATTAGAAAAAATATTTCACTTTGATGTAGTTTAAAGCAAATTAAAATGAAAAACGACTAATTATAAAAAATACTCATAAAATTTAATTCTTCTATAATTAAGTAAAGATACGTATGTATGTAGTTTATTTATAAACGTGTAAACATGTTCCCTCGATGTAAAATTATAAAATATTTATGTTGTGCGCTAAATAAAGTGAAGTGATGAAAGTTTTACTTATGTAGGCTCATGATTGAAGTTATAAAAAGGTTTTGTCGAAAATATTAATAATATCAAAATCTAATTTGTAAATGATCGTAATTTATTAAGTTATTTATTATTTAATATCTGCATTTTAGAGGAGTACACAACATGTTAAGATTTTCTCTTTGTAAGTTTTGAAAAAAAAAGTAATAAAAAGATATTCACCACCACCAAACCACCTAATGTGGAATCCGGGTGGCCTGTTTTCAATGTATTTGGAATGTAAAGTATCTTTGTTTTTTGAAGTTTTTAACACTACTTACTTAGAAATTGAAAAGTATCAGGATTTTTATGACTTTTTGCAATTGTGCATGGATTTCAACAAACTATTAAATTAACTTTGATTTACCGTTGTTATAGGTTCTATACTAGTTTAAAAGTTAATCCACTATATTCTGTTCTACAAAACAGAAATAGTTAAGCCACTCTTTTATTATTATTATTCTTAGAACAGACTTTCCTTTTAATAATTCAGTACTTACATTTTGTTTAGTTAACATCGATAGATGTTAGAAATAAAGTTGGGCAAATTAAACATGGTTTGAAATGATGTAATATTCTATTGTGGGTTTTAAACTAAACAAAATGCTGAAGGTCATATTTTGTGGCGCTCGAGAGATGCCCTGTTGTGTATTTATTATGCTGTGGCATAGTTCTAAACGTTTTCGTGTAAACAAAACCCTATTTTTACTGCGTAAACACATGATAATGTGTTTCTAATTTATAAAAGAATGTGTTATGGTAGCCTGCTTGCAAAGATAAGAAAGTCAGTATGTGACGATACTGTATCTTTGTTGTTATTACCTGTGGTCGAGGAGTCCCACACGTCACACACAAATTGCAGCCGTTTGATAGGTCAACATATGACAGGTTTAAAACTCGATGCAAGGTCTCATTGCTGATTATATTGTAGCAAATTCCAGGAAGCTGATTAGTATTGACGACTATGCCAGATTAACTATTTATCCTTTTTTACAAAGTTTTATACCAATAAATATAGAGAATGAAGGTGCTGAGGGGCTGGTAAGATAAAAATTAGAGAGATAATTGAGAAGGCCACAAAACCACAAATTAATCCTGTATTATCTGTAAGACCTTACCCTAAAAACCCCGAAAAATCTTGACTTTGAAAATCAAGAATTTGGCTAGCACCAAAGCACATAAAAAAGGAAGAATTACAGAATTATAAGTATGGAAAGAAAAAAAATATATTGTTATGATTAAATTTATTATGTCTTAGCTAAAGCTTATTTTGACTAGCTAGATAATTTTAGTTAAGTGTTTGAAGTTATAAAAACCTAAAAAAATGTAATTAATTAGTTTTAAGAGGAATAGTTTACCACTTTTAAAGTTAATTGAGAGTGTGCACCAACATTTGTGTGTAACGTTAGTTGCGGAAGTGATTGGAAAATTTGACGTTAGATGGCATGCGAGATGGAGAGGATTTTTCATTATTAAGGAATCAAATAGGTTTAATAATTTTTTTAGAGTTAGTTAGTAACGAAAATTATAAACAAGTTGGAATAAAAAAATATATAATTTAAAAAAATACTGTTTTGATTGAGTGATAAAAGTTGAAATTAAAAGATATAAAACCTGAAAAACGTCAAAAGGAAAACCAACAAACAGAACAAAATTGCAAAAGTTCATCCGACAAACCTACAACGTCCAACTGCATGTGTTGTTTTTTTTTATTATTAAACATGACAAAACGTTCACTTCGACATACAGCGATGGAGCAGGACAAAAAAGTCAAGTTTGCAATGAATTTTGTACCAAAGTAGAAAATAAGTGTTATTCTAACTCCTTATACTTTTATTTTTAGTTGTTCCCCCAGACAGGATGGGCCTTCCTTATAGGAGTTGGAAGTGATATTGGAGTGCAAAAACACCTTGCTCTTTTTTCTTGTCGACGTTTTGACCGATGAAGGTCGGTGTTTATTAAGACATCAAAAAGAATTGGTGATAATTAGGCACTCCCATAAGGTAGAGACAGCTTTGGAAACCTTTCCAAAACATAAATATATAAAATTGATAATTTTTAATTACCGACATTAAAATTAACAATAAATGACAAATATACTTGAAAGTTACACATTCAACACAAGAAAAACAACATTCAACTTTTGTCGGTCGAAACGTCGACTAGGAAAAAAGACAAGGTGTTTTTGCATTCCAATATCACCTCAACTCCTATAAGGAAGGCTCTTCCTATCTGGGGAACAACTAAAAAAAAAAGTAGCAAATAAGTTACTAGACGGACTTTAAGTAAAGTTCTACATACGATTGCTTTAATTTAATAGATTTCAATCTACAGCCACATAAACTTCTTCGTAATTTTTTGCAAGTAATTTTCAAAGACTGTATTTCAACACTGGCTTAGCGGAATACCATTTTGGTTAAAGACAATGATGTACAGTTTATTATGCTAATTCAGAGTCTCCATAGAAAACTCGAAATCCGAATATTTCCGAAAATATTTGGAAGAACTCAAAAAATAGGTTTTTAAAAAAAGTTCTATATTTTCGTTATCGTGAAAGTTATGAAAATATTGTTCCTCGTTTTGTTAAATTAAACTATTCTTTAAATTAACTATTCAAATAATTTTTCAGAAAAAAAGACTTTTATTGTTTTCGAAAGAGTTCTTCATTATTACTACACATCTTATGAAATAAGATGGGGAGTTATGCGACGGTTTCCTAACCGAAAATTTTAACACCCTTTTTTTTGACGAATTAGAGTTAGTACGTTATAATGAAGCAAAAAAAGTTTTATGTCCAACGGCCGGCCGGATGTAAACAAGATATAAAAGAAAACCACAGATTTTAGAATTTTTTAATATTCACAAAAATATTCATTTTACACATTTTTGTTTCAAATATAAGTTGTTTATAATTTAATTATACACATTTTTTGTTTAAACTATTTTTGGATCCGATAAGGAATTACTGAGATTAAACAATCACATGACCAATATCAATTTTACACAAAAAGTTGAGGGAAAAAAGTTATTGGAATTATATTGTCTATAGCTTTTGTTTGAAACATTTTTTCTAAAATACAATTTTATTAGGTGCGATGTGGATTTCTGCGGTAAACGCTTGTTTTCTATGTATTTAAAAATTATTGTATAATAGTAAGCAGACCATAAAAACAAATGTATTATGTTACCATAACTTCAAACTAAATAAAAGTTTGAGCTGCCAATTTTGAGTTATTAATTATGTATACATATGTATGCATACATATTATGTTGATACAAAACATCAGATTAAAGCTTTGATTAAGCCCACACAATGGTGGGCGAAACGTCGGAAATTACAATCAACTGTGTTGTTTTCTGTGTATCCCACTTCCACCTAGAAGGACCCTATTAGAGTATACTATCAATCAGAATTACTTAGTGAGAAACTGACGGTTTGATAATTAATAAATCAAAATTGATAACCCAAACTTTTATTTAGTTTAAAGTCATAACTACCTAGATTGTTACACATTATTGGAAACTGAAAGAAATGAAATTTGTTTACTATAACATTCAAGATGGCGCTAATTTAAAAAAAAATAGAGTTACTGTCTTGAAAACAGGATGTATATTTTTTTTCGGAAACTATTATGGGTTTACTTTAACGAAACAAGCAACTTATTGATTTTGATTCTTTGAAAGCCTGGTTTTTAAATTCAGAAATGCCCGGAATATTCGAGTTTTCTCGACAGTATCTAAATAAGTATAATATACTGTACACTATTGTTCATTTAAGCAAAATTGTATTTTTATTAATAACAAAGATAGCGATACAATACTACTTAATTTGAGAGACTATACAGGGTGTCCAGAAACTCTCCTGACAAACAAAGACCGGAGATTCCTCAGATAATTTTAAGACAATTTAACCCAATTCACCTAGTCCGAAAATGCTTCCTAAGGAGCTAGAGCTCTTTGAAGATGGCGCCTTGTAAATAGTTTTTTTAAATACCTCCAGAACGCTTCTACTTAGAAAAGCAAAAACTGGTATGCTTGTTTAGCCTTCAGAGATGAATCGATTCCATTAATTGCGAATGTCTAGTACCGATCATAGGCGTCCGTTTTGGGTAAGTCAACGGTTATTTTAACGCATAACTATTTTGTCTTTAACTTTTAAGCATTTGTGACACTAGATTATTAAATTTGCAGGTATTCTAGTACAAAAAGGTACTCTTACTTTAAGTCATTAGGATACACCGTTTTCTAGAAAAATGAATTTGAAAAGTTTTTGTTTTTTTGTCATTAAAGTTAAATTTATATTTTTTGCACTAGTTGGCTCTGAACTGCCAACAAAAGTAAAACCTACGTTTTTTATTGTCAAATTGTTGTCAGTTCGCGAAGTTTATTTTTAATTTTTTACTTTACCAGGCGCCATCTTCAAAGAGCTCTAGCTCCCTTAGGAAGCATTTTCGGACTAGGTGAATTGGGTTAAATTGTCTTAAAATTATCTGAGGATTCTCCGGTCTTTGTTTGTCAGGAGAGTTTTTGGACACCCTGTATAATACTATATTTAGGAAATCCACGAATTCGTAATATTTCTGTTACTTATACACTGCATGTACATACCATTCCCAGGTGCTGCCCAAAGTATTCCTATATATGGGTAGTGCTTTTATTATGAGTAAATGAACCTAAAGGATACTTTAAACATTAGCCTAATCATTACCATAAAAGTAATATATTTAGAAAAACAGATAAATAAGAATACAGTAAAGTGACGAAAGATTTACTTATGTTAGGTAGAATTATTATTTGTTGATCCCAAGCTGCGCGAATGGTATGAGCTGATAATTGTCTACAGTTCAACATGAAAACATAATTGTACAGGAAATTCTATATTTTTAGGATGTTCGATAATAAATCATTGTATTCCATAAAACATGTAACTTTCTTTGTCGCACGACGATTTTTGGTTTGTGCACAAGTAAATCAAATAATAATTCTACTCTAGGCTTATGGTTGAAATTATAAAAAGGTTTTGTGGAAAATATTGAAACATATGCATACACTACAATAAAATTGTAATACTTAATCATGTTTTGAAATCACATAATATTTGTAAAGCTGGGTCAGCGATTTTAATCTAATAAAATGGCTTAAGGTCATATTTTTTGAATTAGTAACTTCCAAGGCGCCGCTCGTGAGATACACAGCTGTATGTTTATTAAGCTGTGACCTAACTATGGAAGAAGGTAAAATCATTGCTAAGAAAACAGATTTTATTGCAAGTGATATCTCATGTAGGTATACAGTGTGTTCCATCGAAAAGGTAACAAATTTTTATGCTACAAACGGTTAATTTAAAAAAATGCCGAACTACGACGACTTTTTTTTCAAGGGAGAAACTTTTTTAATATAAGTTTATGTATAAAATGTCTCTTAAAAATTAGTTAGATCGCCAATTTCATTTTTTCAAATGGAAGTATTTACGTATTTTATTTAATTTTTCAATTTTCTTTAAAAATTAAATTGACGTGTTTCTGCATTGCATTTTTTAAATTTCCCGTTTTGGAGAAACTTTTCGATGACACACACTGTATTAGAATTCAACAAGGTTCTAAATTCAAAACTAAAACAATAGTCGTATTTAAAAAAAAATTAATGATGCCTTTTTCGAAAACGAAACGTCGCACTGAATATCTATGATGTTTTTTTTTTCATTTTTAAAAGTGATAAGGAAAACGTTTTTCATTATTTTTGTCAGCTTAAGGAAGTGTAATTCCTTCACGCTGTCGGTATTTATTGAGATCTTGTTCGTTTTCCGCAGACTGTTATGGACGTTAAATCGTCAAAGAGATTCAATATTTTGTCTAATCTATCTAAACAGCCTTAAACGTTAACATAAGCTTCCTCCGCTTTTATTCCATGTTTTTTTATCCCGGCTGACTTGCATCCATCTTGGTCCAGCATGTTTCTTTATATGGTCTCGTCTGAGGTTTTCTTCTTTTTCTTTTGTGAGTTTATAGTCTCCACTGTATAATTATGTTATTCCATCTACCGTCTTTTTGTTTTAAGGTATGCTTCGAGAATTTCCATTTCGTCCTGGCTACTTGTGTGGATACATCTTTACTTTTGTTTTGTTAGAGATCCAAGTGTTTATTTTACGGCCATTTAATTTGATATTTAGCATTTGCCTCTCCATAGGTCAATTTTTTATATGTTGTCCTTCGTGAATGTCTAGTTTTGAGGACTGTACGTTCTAATTCCACAGGATGTGTGAGAGATTTCCTAAAAACGCCTAAGCAGTCTTCTTTTTTTTTATTTCTTCTGTTTGGTTTTCTCTATTTAAGGTTAGTACCGGTAGATAAAGACAATTTCATTAAAATTTGTAGGAGATGGTTCCATAGAGAAGTGAGTTTCTAAATTAGTTTGTTAAATTAAATTTCATAAATTAGAAGGGTCTATCAAAAAGCCGGTAGACGATTGAAGTAAGTTTTCTCTCATGCATTCAATATTGTTTGTCAATCTTGATAATAATTTGGTTTTCATCTAACGAGTACATTTACAAGAAGATCAAAAAGAACCTTAAAAGCAGAAAACGAAAACCACATTTTGTTGTCATTGTAAATGTTTCAATATCAACAATCTTTTATTCTTTCCAGTCTATGAATCAGTAGAATTAATATCTTAGTTGCCACAACGATCTTTACTAAGAAGGTTTTGGAAACAAAAGATATATTTGCCTTAATTTTTTATTTTGTGTTTTTGGAAGCATTTGGGGTTAATTTTTATAAAATGCCTATTTCAATTTAAGAAGCCTTCTACATATTTGGGGTTTACTTTGAGTGTATCTTGTATCAGCCACGGATGTACGCCGTTAGGTAAATCTTAAGACTACTGTTTTATTGGGTTGTAAAGACGTTTGCGAGCGACAGGAAGGCATTTTACGTGCACTGCAAACTCTCCTCTCATGCAACTAAACGTACAAAAATCGTTATTTGTTATTGAACGATTTTTTCTCCTACTTTAGAATGAGTGTATCTTCTTATGATGTCTTTGCTCCTACCGTGGTCATTTTTCTTGCCAGTTTCAAGTTCGTCCCAGTCTGGCAAACAGCATATTCCAGTTCAATTCACTATTTCCCTTTTGGAACATTCTTTTATGAAATTTTTCGTATAAAATAGAGGTAGGTTGTCGCAGTCATGTCATGTAAAAACGAAGAATATGTTGTAATGGCATCGAACCAAAAACGCAAGCAATCTATCATTGTTTCAAATCAAACGTCAAACCTCCCTTCAGGCAAATTTATTTGATCAAATAAGTTTTGCAATGGCCGTCAATGTGTTAAATTAATGTTGATGAGTGTTGGTTCTGCCTGTTTTTTTTATTTCGTAATTTTATTTATTTGCATGGTACATTTTAAATATTGTATTGTGATGTAAGTGTTATGTATGGTGCCCCAGAAGATCAGTATAAACCTGTATAGTGTGGTGACGAAACCCTGTGCAATAGTGGATTGGTTCGTCTTGGCCAAGCATTTGCTTCAAGGTTTAGGAAAACCACTAAAACCCTTACCTACCTTAGTATTCATATGTAATAATATTAATTAAGTGTGTAAACATTATAGAAGGTAAATAAGAACATAAAATATAACAGCACAGCCATTGCATGACGACATATAATGGACCGGTCCAAGCGCCAGTCACGACAATGACAAAAAATAGTAGGTTAAAGAAATAGCAAAACAAAATAATGGAAAAACAGATAATCAGGACAAGAATACAAAATATTGCTAAACTTCAGATGTCCTTCAGATTTGTAAGCCATAATATAGCTTCATCCGTTAAATTATGAATGTTTGGAAACCCTCCTTTAAACTTCGTTAATTGACAATCCTCTACAATATGTGTAACGGTCTCTGGTTCGTTTCCACAGTCACAATTTGGATTAGAAATCGCACCCCATTTAAACAACATAGAGTTGCACTTTAAATGGCCTGTTCTTATGCGATTTAGTTTGACCAAATTTTTTTTTTGATCAAATCCCGGGACTTTTATTGTTGGATCATCAATGAGATGTTTATTGAAAACATCAACTCCAGACCATAATTTTTCCACTCTTCAACTTCAGAAAAAGCCGTACTTAAGTAGTCTTGCAACCATATAGGACTTCGAGATTTAAGTCTTTTAGCAGGAGGGTTGTCAATGTCATTCCAAATTGGTAAGTTTTTGTTAAGTTGGCATTTATCCCATTCTCGTTTTAACGCAGCTTTTCGTCGAATGTTCGATGGAGTAATATTACAAAGAACAGGAAGCCAATCGAGAGGAGTAGATTTAATGGTTCCACTAATTATACGCATAGTGCAATTCAACTGGGCATCTATTTTTTTGTATGATAACTATTCAACCAGACAGGAGCACAATATTCTGCTGTAGAATAAACTAATGCCAATGCAGCTGTACGAAGTGTCTTTGCATCTGCTCCCCAAGTTGTTCCAGCTAATTTTTGAATGACATTATTTCTTGTTTTCATTTTTTGTTTGACTTTTTCTAAATGATCTTTGTAAATTAAAAACGTATCTAAAGTTACTCCCAGATAAACTGGGTTAAAATTATGGTTTAACTTTGTATTATTAAAGATAACATTAAGTTTTCTACTTTTTTCTCTATTACTTAAATGAAAACAAGAAACCTCTGTCTTTTTAAGATTCGGGCATAATCGCCATTTTTTGAAATAATTTTCCATAATACACAAATCAGATAGTTTATTTTCAATTTCGAAAAAATCCGAATGAAATTGCCATATCATCGGCGTAGACGAATTTTCGACATTGTAAAGAAGAGAGATCAGAAATATATACATTAAAAAAAAAATAGGTGCAAGAACCGATCCCTGTGGAAGACCATTATTTGAAAATCTAAATTTACTGCTTTTATCTCCAACAAAAACTATAAACTTCCGATTAGACAACATATTTTCAATAAAAGAAATAATTTTGGAACAAGGAATAACGTTAAACAATTTAAAAAGTAACCCTTTCCACACGGTATCGTATGCAGCAGTTTTTTCTGAAATCCAGCTTTGATATGTGTTGTTAATGCCAATACTTCATCACAACAACTTCTACCGGATCGAAATCCTGCTTGTTCAATTGGTAATTTCTCTTTTATTAACGGATTAATTCTTTGAAAAATCAATATTTTTAAAACCTTATAAATTACACTTAACAAACTTATTGGACGATAAGAAGTTGGGTCTGTAGGAGATTTATTTTTCTTTGAAAATTACCACGATTTTACATTTCTTTAAATCTGTTGGTAACTTACCTGTATTATAAATACATGTATTCCATCAAACCCAGCAGCTTTTTTTTGATTGGGTCCTTTTTAATGCATGTTTTAGCTCTTCTACAGTAAAAGGTCTGGATATATCTTCTGAGATAGGTGTAGATTTTCTTTTCTTTTGTAGACACTTTTTTATCTTTGTGATAATCGATTTCTCCACTTTTACTGAGTTTGAAACATTAACCAACCGAGAAGCAATAGAATTTGGAGAAATTTTTGTATTTGTTTTAGAAGATTGGTTTGTAGAACCTAATAAATTTAAAACTGTCCAGCTTTTACGAGTTGAATGTACGAAATCCATATTTTTCATTTCTCTTTTCTTCCATTATTTAGAGATAACAGTATAGCATTCCCATTTTTTTATTTGGATTTACTAGATATGATTTGTACAATCTGTTTGTTTAGTTGACCAACATGGGACATATTCCTGTCGAGAACCACGTGGAATGGATTTTTTGCTGCACATTTAACAGCACCTACGAACCTAAAATAATTGTCAGAAAAAGGTGGTATCCATCTAAGAATAGAATCGAGAGATGTTCTATAGTGTATCCAATTACCTTTTGAAAATTCCATCTTAGTTTTCCTAAAGATTCTACAAACGGAATTTGAAGTCCAATTGTATTAGCGAAGTCAATGTTGACTTCTTGAAAAATCGTTTAATACCATACGTGTTGATTGTAATGGAACCATGTCACGATCCATTGATACTAAACACAGGTCCGGGCTGTAATCGTTTTGCCATCGACCGGAGTAAAATGTTTTATTGTCTTTTGGATCATATACTAAATGTATGTTTTGAAATTCCATCCATGTTTGTAATTGCTTTTCAACGATCAAATTATTGTGTTTCACACTATCAAACCAAACTTATTTGACGGAAACAATCAAACCCAAAAATTTGATTAATGTTTGACAGATTTAAAACGTCCTTTAGATCAGGGCCGGCTCGTGTATAATTGGCGCCTGAGGCAAAACCCAATGTTGCCGCCCTTTGAAAAGAAATTAAAGTAGAATTCATTAAATAAAAATTTATTATACTAAAATATACAGAATCCCAAGAACAAGGTATTGATACAAGAAAATAAAACAAAATATTACGAAAACCGGAAACAGTATTTATCATTTTATAAGAAAACTTTTCTGCATTTTTCTTTGGCAAAATCATCAATAATATCGTCGTATTCTATATTTACACATATATCATTCTCAATCGTAAGTATGGCGAGATCTGTTAATCTGTCCTGCGTCATTGTTGAACGTAAATAATTTTTGATCAATTTAAGTTTCGAAAAAGAACGTTCTCCACTTGCCACAGATACAGGAATGGTAAGAAGAATTCTTAATGAAACAGCTACATTGGGAAAGTTTTCGGTCAAACTGTTTTTCTCCAAATAGTTTAAAACTTCTAAAGGCTTTGTGCATTTATTATCCTGCATTATTTCGCTTAAAGTTACAAGCTCATTAAGCAATTCATTTGGATCTATGTCATCAGTTAGCTGAATATATAAATCCTGACACCTTTTCAAAACATTTTTTAGTCCATTTGTTTCAGGGCGGGAATATCATACAAAAATTCGAAAAGTTGACTATGGGATTTCAGCTGATTGAATCTCTGCTCAACTGAATTAATGGCGATATCCACTAAGCAGTTAAAAACGATACTTCAAATTGTTTTAGCGGATTTTCTATAGGATCATCTTCTCCCTCATATTGAAAGAGTTTCGTCTTGCGCCGAATTCTAAGAGGAAGAGGTCGAGTACTTGTAAATTCTGGCGAGATCTCCATATCCTCAGCAATTTCTCTAGCCGTGCATAACATTTGATTAAAGCCATTCAAACGAAACTCTTTTAAAAATAAAGTTATATTTTTAAAATAGCGGTAGTTTCATTTAGCACCATATTTGGACTTTGCAGCAATTTTGATCCCAAATTTATTTTATATAAAACATCATACCAAATTATAGTACTACAAATAAACTTGTAACTAGAAATTATGGACGCTAATGATCTACCTTTGTTCCTGGTATCAGCGTCTTTTTGTTCATCTAGAGAAATTTCAACTAATGCATCATATATTTCACCGAGTTGGTACCTTAACGGCTTAACAGCTTCGATACGGCTTTCCCATCTTGTATCGCTTACACTCTTTACCGTTAGTGATGAAATATGTTTTTTTAGTACACTCCATCTTTGAGTTGAAGCCGAAAAGAATACAAATAACTCTTGTACTTGAGAAAAATAATTGGAAATTTCGCCTGTATTTTTGCTGCATCATTCACAACAAGATTCAGGGAGTGGCAGGAACAGGGAACAAAAAACGCCTTTGGATTTTCATTTAAAATTCTTCTTTGGACGCCAGAGTGCACTCCCTTCATATTGGCTCCGTTATCATATCCTTGGCCGCGAATATTTCCAATTTCGAGCCCTAATTTGTTAAGTTCCTGTATTAACAGTTCTGTAAGTCCTGCTCCACTTGACGATTCGACAGGTAGAAAATTTATAAAATACTCTTTGCAAACAAATTCTACGGTTTCTTTTGTCACAATACGAATAACCAAGGACATTTGTTCTATTCTACTTACGTCGGGGGTGCAGTCTAATATAATACTGTAATATTTTGCACGTTTAATTTTTTCAATGATGGTATTTCGAACTTTTTTCCTAATAGACTTATGATATCATTTTGTATATTCTTACTTAAGTAGTGGGTACTGTTTGATTGAGACGAAGCTCTTCTCAAATGCTCTCTAGTGACAGAATCAAATTTAGAAAGTAATTCCATTATTTTCAAAAATGTCCGTTATTTGGTTCAAAACCTTATCGGAAGTACCCCGAAGTGGCAACATTTGTGAACCGCATAGTTGTATAACAGCAATAATTCTTTTTAAAATATCTCGCCAATACTGCCGTTCTAGGTTCAAAATTCTCTGATGTTCTTCATCAATTGTTTTACCCACTTTTAGTCTATTATCCATTTCCTTCCATTGATTAAAGCAGTCCATATGTTTCCCAGAGCTTTCATGAGACTTTATACTTCTAACAATATTTTTCCAGTCTCTATAACCTTTTGACCAATTCGCCGCGTTAATATCAGAATTTTTAAATAACAAACAGCAAAAGCAATACACAGCATCAGTACTTTTGGAGTAAACTAACCATTTTCTTTCTAATTTTTCTCCATTAGACATTATACGATAATAATATGAATGAGAAAAATGCCTTCCAGAATCGTCTTTTGGAAAATCAAAGCCTTTAACCTGTATTGGCCCTTTTTCTATTATAATCTGATGTTGGGAAACACTTAAATTTTTCCAGGAAGCTGGGTCACTATCAACTTCGGTAACTACATCTGTAGAGGCTCTGGTGTCAGGTTGATCGTCATCATTTTTTGGAATATCCTGATAAACTGTTTGATTTTCCTTGAATGGTTTCACAATAATCTCTTTTATTGTATCTCCGTCTGATCCTGAACCTTCTAAATAACTTTCAGTTGTATTCGGAACGGAGAGAGATGTGGAAGTGGAAGGAATTATAAATTTTTCTATTGTACCAGAGAGTTTGCGCAGCTGATTTTCTTTGCCAACCGCTTTTTTTATACTCGCTGCCAGATAGCTTTTTCCTTTTAAATCACTCATTGTCAATACGTGTGAAAATCAGGCCTAAAAATATTAATTTAGTAATACCGATCACTAACTCACTAAAAAAATAGCCTAACCTTTTTATTTAAATATTATTTTATAACGCTTAAAATTAACCAGAATTTTTATTCGACTATTCCCGAATCCCGACTATCAACTATTAACAATACACTGCACAATCCTGTACTACATTAGATAAACCATTTCAAGCAACTGACGCCTAAAGAGAAATAATTATAGTGTGTAATGCGCTCCGTGGTAATCTGTGAGTTGGTCGCGTCGAGAGGTATGCATAGATCTGCAATTGCCATGATGCCACGTTCACTAAAACGCGGCATTCTTCGGATTTATTTAAATTTCACCATAAATGTTTTAAACATTATGAAATGCCGCCATGCCGCCCCTAAAATAATGCCGCCTGAAGCGGTCGCCTCACCGCCTCACCCCTCGAGCCGGCCCTGCTTTAGATTCCGAAACAGCATAACCGGTTGTATTAGAAACAATGTATTTTATTTTTGCGACACCGTCGCACCGACTAAGTCGCAACGACAAAACGCAAGTATAACTGTGGAAGTACGCCCGTACTGTTACAAACTTATAATCAATGCTTCCTACCTCATACCATTGAGTAAAAAATTCTTACTTTTTAATCAATGCTCATACTATTCACACTACGTACAGAAAACCATTGCTCTGAAATAAGTTTGTTTTAAACGTTTATGAAAATCAATTTCAGATGCTTCCGTAAGATATTCAAAAAGTTGGGCTATTAAAAACGATGCAACTTTCGATAACTTCCCAAAGATCAACAACCTTTCATCAAACGAAACCGTAAAAGCAAAATTGTTTACTTTTGTTTACAAACGCAAACTATGCAACTGTATGTAGACTACGGAGTTCAATAAAATGATGAAACTTGAACTGAATTTTATATTCAATCAAGGTTGCAACTGCATCTCTCTAAAAGTTCAATGTACGAGGTTGAAACGAATTGTAGTAACAGGAGGGACATTTTCTTGTATAATTGCGAGTGAGAATATAAATGACTGCAATTAAATTGTATCTACAAGTGCACGACATGAAATCATTTATTACATTTTCCCACTTTCTTTAATGTGAGGCTGAGATCCTGACATTGAAATATCGTTCCGTTCAACCTATTGATGTGTGATTTCAAATGGATTTCCATTAATTATTTCGAAAATTGAACGCATTGTGTCTGTGCAGTAATCATTCTCTTCAGTTTTCTATCAGTCTTAATGTTTGACAAATAATAATAATTGCAACTATGCCAGTGTACGTTTAATTAGTATTTAAAAAAAAAAATAATTAACAAATTCCGTTAAAAAATCCAAATTAAAGTTGCACCAACCGTGGTTGTAAAGGATTTGAACAAACAGCTTGCTTTATAAAAATCATCATGTAAAGATTTACAAAAATACATCAAATTTGGTTAACTGTATTCAGTTCAATCATTTAGTTTATTGAAATAATTCTGCTCGGCGAATAATAAAGATGGTTTAAATTTCGATTACAAGCTCAAGTTTAAATTGATCAAATAATGGAATTTTCTGTTGCATGCTCAATTAATTTTAATTTACCATTTATGAATAATTTTAATGAATTCTACATTTATAATATTTGTTTTTCTAATCCTGTATCATATTTCAATTACAATCGGTACTTTAATGAAATTCAGTACGATACAAATCTACAACCAATAGAATTGCGACATTACATACATATGATATCATGTTCCATGAGTAAGATACAAATTCAGAAGTATTAAAAATGTACCGTTGCTGATTACACTTATCGACTAGTGCCAACGCAACGCTCATGTTTAATAGCAAATCATTACATGCTCATTGCATTAATTGGAATATTCATACGTCTGTGTATAAATATTACTTACATTTGATCAAATACAACCAAAAATTATTTTGACAATTTGTTATTCGATCATATATTTACATATTGTGAATTTCAAGATTTATCAATGTTTTGATTCAAAAATTTGCCGGCAGATCGCGTAAGCAGTTACAAAAGTCTCCTTTTCGATAGTTAATGTCAACTAAGTGTTAACGATTCAAATCGCCTGCTGTAGGTTACCCAAGAAATTTATACAATTGCAAACTAATACTCAAAATCACTCGACAGCTGTTTCGACGTCCATCAAGTTAGCGGAACTTAATAAAATGACAATGTATTCCGATCCATAATTTACCGTTATTAGTTGTGAAAAAAAAATGTTGTCGCTCTTTTTTCCAAAAATTTTGGTTGTCTCGCTAACTTGATATCAACTTAGGGAGGGAACTTCCATAATAATTGAGATTTAAAGAAACTAAGAAGTAGAGTATGGCGATATTGAAAAACTAAAAAATAAGAATTTACCGCTGTTTTGCCGTTAATTAGTTAAGAGGAAAAAGTTTGTCAGCTAGCTCTTCTTTGTTTAAAAATTTTTGGTTGCCTCGCTAACTTGACATCAACCTCAAATCCAAGCAAAAATGCACCAAAAAGTAGCTGAAATTTACATTGCCATAAAGTTGACATTAAATCAAATTCTATTCATAAAATTGAAGATTTGTGCAACATCATGTCTCTGGTTTTTTTATCTTCAAAAAGTCGCCGAGTTTTAGGTTGCTCAGATGGTTGCCGGCAAACCAAAGGTAAATTTATTAAAGAAAAGGTGTAGATAGCGTCTAAAATTGCTAGTGTATTTGAGAAAAACATAAATACTATATTTGAACCGTTTTAATATTGTAGGTTAATTTAAAAAAAAAACAAAGCATGTTATCATTTTGCACTCGGCCAATAAGGTGAAAAGATGATAATAATTGTAAGAAGATTTTAACAAAATAACACATTGGAATTGGACTAAATTGAAACTCTTAAGTTGATATTAATTTAGCAAGACAACAAAATTTTTTTTTGAATAAGCGCAAAATTTTTTTCCCAACAGCTAATTAACGAAAACAGCGGCAAATCTGCACTCTTCAGTTTTTTTAAATGGCCACTTTAAAGAAGCTGTCTTTGTTGCTATAAAGTTAGCGAGACATTTTTTTAAACAATGCGCGAAATTGTTTTCCCACTATTAACGGCAAAACAGCGACCAATTCCTCTACTTTTTTGTTTCTCAATATCTCTATTATTAAGGAAGTTACCTCCTTAAGTTAATATTAAGTTAGCGAAACAACCAAACATTTTTTTTAATCAAAGAGAGACAATTTTTTTTACCACAACAAAACAGGGGCAAATTGTTTTCCTAACTTGATATCAAGCTAGCGAGACAACCAAAACTTTTTTTTAAACAAAGGGTGGCAATTTTGTTTCCGCAACTAATTAACGGCAAGAAACCGGCAAATTATGGAAAGGAATAACTTGTAATTTTATTTAGTTGTTTTGCTAACTTGATGGTCATGCTGTTTCGTTCTTTTGGGACTCTTTAGGAGTAACTGCTTACATGATTATTTGCAAAATTTTGAATCTGTAATAAGATTAGTATACGATGTAGCACTAGATGTCGGACCAAACTTATTTGTCAGTATAAATTATATATTAAATGGAAAATTCTGAAATATTTTCACGTCTTTCTTTAATATACATTTCTTTCAAAATTCATTCAAAGAAGTTTCAGTTTGTTTCACAACGCGAAAAGAATTTTTAGACAATTTGATTTTTACAGTAAGTTTTAAGAAAATTTATTTTCAGTCAGCCTTCAAAATAATCAACCAAGGCTTTCTATTTGCGTGTAATTTTTTTTTAAAACTGTGTTTTTTGATGTTTGCTTAAATTTCACTTGGACATTTAATTTGTCTTTTTTATTTTTTGTTGTAGTTATCGTAGGTTTTGAAAATTCACCTTCTTTTGTAATTGTATGAAAAATTTGAATGTATCCATATTTTTTTGTAATAAACTTTAGGAATGCATTGAATTCTAACAATATGTAGAAGTAGATCGACATTGAAATTCTACAACAATTGTGACGGTAATGTTTTCATTTTGTCGCTTGGTACGAATTAAGCGTCGGATTATTCACGAAATATGATGGTTTTGCGCCTTTCGCTTAGGCAACCAAACGTTTGTTTTGCAATTCAATTGATAGATGCCGTTGAAATCGGACATTCTTTTTGCGTATGTAACTCTGGAGAACTTTCGTTTCATTATTTGTCGTTAGTAGTTTCGACGGTCGTACACGTTGTCCTCATTACTGGAAAGAGGTTGATAAGAGTCTTTATTATTTAAAAGCTGTAATAAGTTTATTTGGATTGTCTGTCAAATGCCGTAAGTGAAACGAATTTTTTTTATCAATGCAAGTGCCTTTTTGGTATCCTTTTTATAATTTATACCTGGGGGACAAATTCATGAATAACTAAGGCCGAAACTAGTATATGAGTTGCGTTTTATTCTTTACTTGCACACCTTCAAAACACTTTGTTGTATAAGGCACGAGTGGTCGTTATTTCTCTGTGAAGGAAGCGTTGCATATTATTAAAGCAGGCGGCCTTTAACTTTGACACCTGTCTGTCGTGACCGTATCAGCCAGTAGCTAGCTATTCATCTTTCTTCCATCCTGTGCGATCGGTATCAATTGGAAATTTATCTGAAGCACCCGATGTTTCCAAGCAACAAATAAAACGATTTGACACCTACGTACCCTAGTTTTTACGTTACGTAACTTCCATAATTATAATTACGTGTGTAATAGAAACCGATCTTTATAATTGTAATTAATTATTGATAATTATCGCGTTTTTGTGACAATTTTGTGATCGCGGGTTCTCACGACAAATCATATTTACATATGTTTAGTAATTATAATTAGGAGGTGAATGTATTCTTTTTCTTTTTCTCAATTTATCTACATTCTTTCTGGCAACGTCAGCATTACATGTTTGAGAATATTCTATTTAGTTCTTGGAGTCCGATGATGAACTGAATTAATTATAATTTTTTTATCAAATTGTCTTCCATTGAACGAAAGGTGAACAATATTGGTTTACAAAGTTTTGAATTGTGTAGTGGACGTGCTATTAACTCATCTGAAGGTCAATTTTCTTCCTCTTCATGAATAAATGACATTCCATAATTTTCAGTGTCTACAATTTCTTGAGGGTTTGTAATGTGTTCGTCATCTGTTATCAGAGATAAATGAGAAACTTATTTAGGAGAGTTCATTGGAATGCAGTTGGAATGGGGTAGAACAGTTGTAAGTGAGACCGATAGATTAGCTGAAGAGTACTCGTTGTATGGCTACTCAGGTCTTCAGATTTAACACTTCTGGACTATTTCTTATGGGAATACTTGAAAAGCAAAGTTTTTAAGACCAAACTCAATTTGAAATAAAAAATTAAAAACAATTGCTGTTTGAAAAAAATTTAAATATGATTTGCTTTTTTCATTCTTTGAGCTAATGAAATGATTTTTATTTAAAAATATTTTGAAGAATAGTGGTTACACAAAAAGTTGTAACAAAATAATATTTTATTATCTAAGAATCGGTACTATGGTTGCTGGTTGGTTAATAAACCGAGTAATTTGTATTATTATTATTAACACTTTTCTTATTTACTTATTAAATTTAACTATGGTTGCCTTGATTAATTTTAATTAATAAAGTGATTTTACCACCATATTATTTACATCTGTATGGAATAGTACCCGGCCCAAAATAGATTATTTAGGTGCACCGACGGTAACCCGACATATAATAGAATTAAAATTTGTTCTGTTTCCCAATAAATTTAATTCCGATTGCACCTACTGAGTTCTGTTAACGAGAAATGAAGCAAACCAATAGTTAATGTTTCAACAATTCCATACTGCGGTGGTTTGAAATTGTTTTAAATACAAAAAAATTGAATTAAAAGTTTAGATACTCTAATTTGTTTAATATCACATAGGCTTGGGTTCGTCAAATAAATGCCAATACTTAACAAAATAACAAATTGAATCAACACAAAAAGAAATATTTTTCTAAGAAAAAATATGATAAATTAATTTTACATGTGGAATACAATTTTTATATATAAGGTAAAGAACCAACCTGTATGCGCTGGGTGATGTCATTGTTGTTGTCCCTCGGTGATGTCAGCAGAAGTGGATTATTTTGCTAGTTTTCTTATTTGACCCTTCTTCCTTCGAATAATACTGGTCACATTAAATTTTGGTCAGAAGCTATTATTTATTAATTAAGTACACTTCCCAATTCATATGCTATATCGATCTAATTTAACGACCGTCTACAATTAAATTTTATTGATTGACTTTGATTTACTTGTACATGTTCACAGTTCTTGTTTCAACGACCACTTCCACTATCTTCAACTTTTCCACCAATCAAAAATTCTCCTTTTTTAATCGTTTGCTTTTCTTTCCTATTACATACAATGTTTCTACCTTTGACCTTTTAAAATCATTTGTCCTCACAAAGTTTTAACCTTCAGACTTTTGCACATCTCCCTGTCTGCATCGACAAGCAATATACTGTTTGTAGTCGTTATCCACGAAAACGCTTTTATAAACATTTCGTTACACGTAATGTCAATTTTGCATTTATGGATGCTATAAATAAAAACTTAATCTACTTAAATATTATTTTAATTAAATGGAATAATTTCTTTATACAATATAAATCAAATTATTTTCATAAATAAAATATATATCGGTTTTTAGAAATTTTAATCATCTTAATTCTGTTTGATTTAAATAGAGACGTTTACTATAAAATTCAATACTAATGCAAAATAGATTTAAATAAACAAACCATTTTTTTATTATTTAAAATAATTAATTTAGTACAATACACATACAATTTTTTTGGAGTTTGTCGTCCAATGACTACAAAATGTGCCTACTGGTGATTGTTTAACATCAATCATATGTAGAATTATTCCATAAAAGACTATTATAGAGATGGCGAGGGTTACGTATTTCTAACATGCCATACTCAAAAGATATTGATGAGTTATTAGAAATTGAAATGCGTCTACAGTTATCGTTATGGATATTATTTCTGTCCTCTATTTAGCAATAGAGCGCTTTCACATATTTGAAAAAAAATCTTTGACCGTTCCTCGATTCCATTTCTACTGTCCACCATCTCGTTTAGCTGCTTTCCACTTCTAAACCACGTAAGCAACATATGCACCGCTTGACATTTCTTGGGAGTAAGGTTAAATAATCCACACGCTCCGTTTTTGGTTGGTTAGAATATCCGGATTGGTTTGAAACATAATTTTGAGGTTTTGTGTTTGGGGACAAACTACCGTACCGACCGAACATTGTTGACTATACGATTTTGTTACATTTTGTGCTCAAAATTAAGTTTGGCACCTCAAACTTTTGTGTAGGTTGTAGGCATGATAAAACAATCCATTTCTTTTCATGGCTTACTTATGTAATATGATAGTTTTGAAATATTCAGCAATTTATTACCTGAAACCTAGATTATTTTCACATCCTTGAAGACAGAAAAAAATTTGAATTTTTTAATTATAATATTCAAAATCGCGTATAATTTAAAAAATTGAGTTACTAACACTTTCCGAAAACCATTTTTTTTTTATTTTAAAGTAAGTATGAGTTTGCTTTAACTCAACAAGCAACTTTTGTTTCCAAATTTTTTCATTTACATAAATGGAAATATTGGAGTTGTTTGAGTTTTTCTGCTCCATTGCTCCTTTAACTAAAACTTATTTATCTTATTTAATTTGAGATACACTGTTGAAAAATTAATCTCATTTACTAAATTAAAGTTCAAAGTTGGCAATTTTTTTCAAGTTACAAACAAGAGCTTGATTTTACCATTTTCGGAAAATTTATAAATGATCCAGTGTCATTTTATAGGAATAATTTTGCTATTGAATTATAATATTAATAATGTTATTCATTAGGAATACCAAGTCTGTGCTAAGTTGATACTGTACCAGATAAGCTTGCACTCTGTATATCAAGCAAAGCCCATGCATGCTTTTCTTTTACGAAATGAAGTAACACTGCAGGTTGTCAATTGTTTTGATTTTGTTGTTAAGCATTCTAATGCAGATTTTGGGATTTTAACGAGTGTGGTACAGTTTTCGATCTGATTTTTCTTACTTTTTTTTAATTTGTTTTTTCACGTTGTTTAAAGTTCTTACGTATTGAAATATCTATAGCAAGAAATTTAAGGGAGTTTGGTGGAGTGACAATTGTCACCTTGGTAGAAGAAAGGGAATCCAACGCGAGGTTGCCCATACCACTATTGGTCGATGTCTTTAGCGGTTTAGGGGAAACAGATAGTCATCTTAGACAAGTCCAACCAAGATCCACTACCAACTGGACGATCGATTTATCCGCTTGGAAGCTTTAAGACACCGGTTTCTCACCGGAAATGAGATAAAATTGACGGTGATGTTGCGATATCTTCCAGAACAATAAGAAAAATACTCATTGAATCCAGATTGAGAGCAAAACCTCCCGAAAAGGTCCTCTTTTAACTATACCTTACAAGCAAGTTACGCTTCAGTTTGCTCGGAACACGTAGATTGGGATTTGGATGACTGGAAGAAAGTTTTGTTTACTAATGAAGTAACACTGGGTTTAAAATCTTTTGATGGACGCACTATTGTCTGGAGAAGATCACGACCTGGTGAAAAATGTAGCTAAGTATGTATAATTCCCTAAGTGGCCATCCATGGTGGTTGAATAATATTTGGGGTATCCGTACAGACCTTGTAGATCCGAGGTAGATCGTTAACCTTACATGTGGTACCTTTTGCACCTCACATTGACGATATTTTTTTTGTTTATGGACGAAATATCACCGAGATTTTATCGTGCGCGCATATCTGGTTGACGTTGGGATTCAACGTTTAGTGTGGCCACCAAGTAGTGTATTCGACAACGAAATCCTGCTACTGATACCTTGGCTGAGTTGGAAAACGCAATTCTTTAGGAATGTCACAACATTACCCAAGAATTCATAACAAAGGCGGCAACACCGATATAAAAATAGTTGAAATTTCAAATTTTTTTTAAATTCGTGATTTTTTACGAATCCGAATAACTAGTGATTAACTTTTTACTTTTTTTCCATCATGGAAAATCGATGCCTTTATTCCTTTTTTCAATAACTAAAATTAATTTTATTTGGTCGGTATTTTGAGTTTCATTTAAATTCCTTTGTAATTTACAGGTGATGCGCTAATTTTGTGCATCAGTGTATTTTTATTTCAATAATACATCGGTAACTGTTATGAGAAATACATCATCTCCTCCGTAATGTAGAACGTCCCATAGATACGATACAAGTAGTACATTCTCTATATGTGTTAGTGTTTCCTTCAGTCTCCGATAGATGGCGTTATGCGTTGGCTTTCCGGTTTCGTCACTGATTGAATATCGCGAAATAATGTTACCACACGACGGAACAACGCAATAATTTAAAAATAGATTTTTTTTTAGTTTTTAATGTTTCATTTGTATAAATATTACTAGGATATACTATTCAGTTTGTTTGAATTAATCTTTAATGTTAAATTGAGTGTTATCGGCACCTATCGGCAACTTCGGGAAGTTCATATTCAAATATATCTGGGTCTTATACATTCCGGGGAGATGATGTCTGCTGTCACATTTTGTTTTTTTTTGTTAAATGTTTATAGTTCCGTATTATATTAATGTGGGAAAATATGACAAACGTACTTTTACATAAAGTAGAAAAAAAACATAATCGTTGCTAATCACTATCACCTAGATATTCCTGTTTCACCCTATTTGGGGTATTTTTTCTAAGAAGTCTACGACATTGGTTAAGAATTCTGCAAACACAATTATCTATTCAATTCCGTATTCAAAGTCTTTTTATTACGTAAACAGATGTGAAAATATCTAATTTTTTTGTAAAATGCACCGTTAAAGTTGGCTTTAAGATTTTGTGATTGTGTCACAGTACTGCAATGAAATTTTCTCTCATCCAAATTCAATTGAAACGCCTGATTCAAAAGAAAACATGTGTTATTAAAAGAAAATTGAAAACTGTAGGTAAACAATTTCTCTTTAGTGTTTAAATTAACAAGTTATAACACTATTAAAAATGATTTTATTTTCTACAAATTTTTAAGATAATTCTTTCGTCATTTGAAAACCATTTTTATTGAATCGAATTGCTGAGCTAAGCTTTATCCTAAGTTTTCAAACTACAATCAATTACGTATTTTTTCAAAATCTATCTACTGCAGCATTGTTTACAACAATTCCAATTTGTTGGGTCACTAATCTTTTTATAATTCAATGTATATTTTCAGACATTAATGCGTGTACAATTTTCTATAATTATCCATTGTTATAATGATTACATTTAAAGTTGAATTTACCAGTTATGTTAATTTATTTTTTTCTTTTACAGCGGAAGTCAAGAAAATAGTCGACGATGGGTGGCTAAAGAATGCATTTAATCAATACGTTAGTGACATGATTAGTGTGCACAGAAGTCTACCAGATCCACGAGATGAATGGTAAGTTTTAATCTACCGTTTCCTACATCGGGTACAATTAATTCAAAGTTTCATACATGCAAATCCCAGAACTCATTTGGGCGTTACTACAATTAGAACTAATAAAGTATACAAGTTGTTCTCTTTAGAGGCGTAAAATACTGGAAGCCTTAAAGAACGGAGCGAATCAGAGCAAGTAATATGGAAACCATCAACTGATGTAATCTCATTATACGGCTAATTAGTTTAGCCCAAAAGTGTTTAAATAACTCAGGGGTGCCAGTTTGCGGTATTCTTGTCTGTGCAATTTCCTTGTAATTGTTGGTTTACTATACATTTCTGTCACTGTAATTATTCTGTGACTCCAAGTCAAGATCGTTCCAAGTTTTCTCATAGCTCAGTTGTAAGGAAAATTAAATTAATTAAATTATATAACTCGTGAATAATTAATTGTGGTTGTTAAAGTTTTAACATAAGGTTCGCAGTAGGACGTACGAAAATGATGCGGAAAAATTACGGTCATTCACAAATGTTAGTGCGTGGTATTAAGTTATTAATTAAATCGAGAAAGTTTGATCAATTTTGTTTTCAACTTTTGCTTATTGTATTATCTTCAATAGGCCAACAGATTTCCATATTTAGGCTTGGTTAACATTATGCGTGTTTATGTAATATCTGATTACTGAATGTTTTAAATTGTAACATTCCTGAAATAATTTTTTCTTTAACCACTGAAAATTAACTTATGTTTATGAAAGTACAGTTGTATAATTATTTTTGTAGTGTGTTTTGAAACTTTTCTTGTTTATTTATTTATTTTATTTACCCAACGGTGCACAGGGTAAATTCTAATTTACAAAAAGAATTTTCTATATAAATATAAAATACTTACATGAAAATAAAAAAAAAGTATCTACAGCAAAATTATTCATACCAAACAAACATAAATTAAGCTAGAAATACGTTTTAATAATTAAAGACAATTCTCAATTGAAATACGTGAACAACAAAAAAATATTCATTCTTAGTTCATACCATATTACTTGTTTATAATAATTTTTAATTGTTGTGCATCTTCGATTTTTTGAACGTTATTTCTCTACATTTACAAAAGGTTCGATGAGTACGATTTTGAACTAGAATTATTGATAATAATTAAGCAACAACAAAACTCTGTTTTAAGATTTGATACGAAAATAGTAGCATCTAGTTATGTACGACAATTTACTTAAGGCGCCAATGAAAATAAACCCAATGGTATGTGATGAACTCTTAGAATTTCTTTTATTACTTAATATACAATCTAAATATCAAATTAAAGTAAATATTCAAAAAACAATTTGATAGGTAAACGACGTTTCGCCAGCGTACAGCAATAAGGTTAGTTGTCTGATAGTAGGGACACAATCAACTAGTCCACTAAAGCAACTTTAAATGTAATTAATATTGATGTATGCTTGAAGAGCGACGTAAATGTAACGTTAATTTAAAATTTTAAATAAACGTAAGAAAGATAAGACATGTACACTCATGAAATTTAAAACTTGGACACCACAATTTCTGTAAACAAAAGTTTGCACATTGTGAAGCGGGCTTAAGGGTATCATTTACAATTCTAACAGCAGGTAGTCTCAGCAGGGGTTATCTTATAGAAGGACTGTAGAATGAATCATTACACTAAGCACGTTTTAGAAAATAGGTAATTTACGTTGCTTACTTAATTTTTTCTTTAAAGAATATATTTGAAGGTATCGCTAATTAAACACCATAGCTCGATTAATTATCGAATCAAAATTTTGTTTAGGAAATGTTTACAAAATAAAATTAGAAATAATTTTGATTTAAAAAACGTCTACAAGCAATAACTTTTAAATTAAATCAAAAACTAAACATGGTTATTTGGGTTGACTGATTATTACTTATTTTTAAATAAATCTAACCTACTAATTATTGTAAGTTATTAAAAAAATCATTAAACTCTCTATTCATAATATTTAGTCCTTACAAAATGTATATTTTATGACGTTTCATTTTTTTCTGTAGTTAATATAAAAGTGAAAATAAAAACTAAGGCAATTCTTATTGTCAACGTATATATTTAGTTTTTTGACAAGAATTTATTACATAATTATAATTAAGATACCAAGTTATAGTTTAAAATTAAATGAAAACTTTTTTTTTAAATAAAGGTATTACTATATAAATAAATATAAGAAATCAATAATGGGTGTGACCTCCATTATTATTGATACATTCTTGGAGGCGTCTGCTCATTAATCGTTTCCATGCGGTATCAATGGCTGCAATTAGTGCATTACGGTTTACTGGTATAAAATTTGGCCCTTGTTGTCTTCGGATAACAGCAAGTATTCGAGCCCAAACATTTTCGATAATGTTAAAATCTGGGCTTTTGCTGGCCAGGGTAACAGCTCCAAGTTATTTGCTTGTATCCAGTTGCGCACAACCTGCGAAGTATAGGGTCATCATATCCCGATAGTTAATTATCGAATGTTCCAAGAAAATATGTGTAAATAGTAAATGGAATCTACTAACGTAACGTTAAGTCGTTAATTATAGTTACATAACTCTCCTTTCATAAGATATAGTTCATATTAATATGCTTATTGTAAAGCTTCGTACACACCTGAACAACAAACCGAGGAACAAACAGAACAACGAACCGAACGGCAATCGGAACATTAATTTGGACGGTGCTACGTACGAATTTTAGAACAGATTCGCAAGTCCTGATTGTTCCACGAACGGTTTGCGGCGTTCCCGCAACTTGTCGGTTTTTTCTCCGACATCAAAGAAAATGCGCGCGAATGCGTTTGCAGGTTTGGACGAATCTAAACAAAACGGCGAACAAACTTATGCGGGAGAATTAAATTATTTATTTTTTGTCCTCCTTTTGTGGGTTTGTTGTGTTTTAGGTAATATTATGGAGTTGACAGAAGAAAAATGTTTTAAATTAATCAGTGTTTAAGAATGCAAGAAAAAATGATGTCCCTATTAGCATCATTTGGGCGGAAATTTCCAAAAAAAAAAAAAGCGAAGTAAATTATAATTTTTTACTCTTCTTTGTGCGTAAAAATTTGGTTGGCACTATCTTCTTGTTTTCCGCAATTTTTCTCTTCTCAATAATAAATATATATGAACTGAAAACTACTGAAAATAATTATGGAACAGCACAAACGTTCCGTTTGTTGTTCGGATTGTGGAAATCATAAAAGATCGTTTGTCGTTCTGTTTGACTTTCGGTTCGTTGTTATGTTTGTTGCTCGGTTTGTTGTTCAGGTGTGTACGAAGCTTTACAACTTAAGCAACAATTTTTATGTTAGATATACCAAAAGCACCGTAGTAAAATGGAATCTTGAACACACTTTGGAAAGAGTCATCGGAAGTGGTAGACCTAAAGTATCTACACGTGCTCAAGATCTCGAGTTGTTTTATTACGTAACAGAACAACCATTTGCTACATACTCCAGGGCTATAGCAGATACACATTTTCCCGGATGCCGTATAACTGCACAAAAAAGATTAAAGGAGATGGGAATAAAGAAGTATAATGCTGCTGCGAAAGAAGTTTTCAGACGAAAATATGAGACGTCGTCTGAATTTGCAAGGCGATATGTGAACGAACCTTTGGAATTTTGGAATCGAGTGATTTTTAGCGACGAAAAAACGTTCAATAGCCGCAACGATGGACCACTAAAAGTTTTTAGAATGGAAGGAACTTGTTACGAAAATAATCACATATGTCCTAAAAACGAAGTGGTTATTTTTCTGTGAATGTGGGGGTTGGGTTAGGCGCGGGGTCCAGGAGTTTGTTGGGCTATCGATGGACGTCTTGATTCTGCTGCGTATTTAGATATTTTGGAAACTATTATGAAACCTTCAGTCGAAGTGTTTTATCCAGACGAAGATTATATTTTCCAACAAGTAAGTATTCTTATTTCACTATACTTTCTCCAAAAAATAGTTCGGGATCTGTTGAATTAACATTTTCATAATGTATTTTTGTTGTTAAAGGACAACGCCCCTATTCATACTTCGCGGGTTGTGCGCAATTGGATACGAGAAAATAACTTGGATAAGCCCAGATTTTAACATTATCGAAAATGTTTGGGCTCGAATACTTGCTGTTATCCGAAGACAACAAGGGCCAAATTTTATACCAGTAAACCGTAATGCACTAATTGCAGCCATTGATACCGCATGGGAAACGATTAATATTAATTATATTGATACCTTGATAGCGTCAATGAGCAGACGCCTCCAAGAATGTATCAATAATAATGGAGGTCACACCCATTATTGATTTCTTATATTTATTTATATAGTAATACCTTTATTTAAAAAAAAAGTTTTCATTTAATTTTAAACTATAACTTGGTATCTTAATTATAATTATGTAATAAATTCTTGTCAAAAAACTAAATATATACGTTGACAATAAGAATTGCCTTAGTTTTTATTTTCACTTTTATATTAACTACAGAAAAAAATGAAACGTCATAAAATATACATTTTGTAAGGACTAGAGTTTAATGATTTTTTAATAACTTACAATAATTAGTAGGTTAGATTTATTTAAAAATAAGTAATAATCAGTCAACCCAAATAACCATGTTTAGTTTTTGATTTAATTTAAAAGTTATTGCTTGTAGACGTTTTTAAATCAAAATTATTTCTAATTTTATTTTGTAAACATTTCCTAAACAAAATTTTGATTCGATAATTAATCGAGCTATGGTGTTTAATTAGCGATACCTTCAAATATATTCTTTAAAGAAAAAAATTAAGTAAGCAACGTAAATTACCTATTTTCTAAAACGTGCTTAGTGTAATGATTCATTCTACAGTCCTTCTATAAGATAACCCCTGCTGAGACTACCTGCTGTTAGAATTGTAAATGATACCCTTAAGCCCGCTTCACAATGTGCAAACTTTTGTTTACAGAAATTGTGGTGTCCAAGTTTTAAATTTCATGAGTGTACATACGTGGTTGGCAGACTAACTTCGGAATTGGGGTTAAATGCAAACTTGCAGGTAACTTTTGCGGTGGATCATTCAGCTAACGCAAAAATGCAATGAATATTAAAACTTTAGCGGCTAGTTACTCGTAACTGTTATCTCCGAAATATACCTCAAAAATAACGAAACGTCTCCTGATGTTGGTGATGACGTTAAGTATTACCAATCACATACCCAGTAAAATAGTCCTACAAGTATTAAGTCTTTATCGGTTTTTGTAACCATATGGCTACACAAATTTATGTACACCATCATCGGGCGAGACGTTACAGAAAGTTGGGAACATTCTGTGGCTTTTGTTGGTGATTTGAAATATCGTGAATGGTATACTAGCCGTTCTAATTTTTTTTATAATTCTAATAGTTTTCTAAGTAATGATTGTAGCCATATGGTTGCTTCGTCCGCAAACGATCAATGTTTTTAATAATTCAGCTTACATTTGATCCAGCGAAAACGAATTTCTGATGCTGCTTTTACTTTTCTTTTGGCAGGCAGTTCTGTAAACTTGTCTTGTTGATTGTCTAAGCAATCTGCTCCGTCTTTTTCTTGAACTGAAATGATTTTCTGATCATAAAAGCATGATATCTTTCTTTACTTGTAACATTGTTTTCCTGAAAAGTTTCCAAAGCGTTATTTTCACCTGAATCGGAGCTGTCACAGTCATAAACAATTACCGATCTCTCTGCAGTGTTTTTAGCCAGTTTTCTTTGAAGTACTTTCAGAGTAATGTCTTCATCTTCTGAAGTATCTGACCCTACAGAAACTTGTGATTGTAGAGGTATCCTAAATGTATGCTTTTCATTGAAACTATATGATGGTATTGTCCCAAGGTTTTCCATCTTATAGAGCAATTACTTATAACAGAACCTAAAAAATTAATTGTTCTTATGGGCAATGTGACCAAATGGTTTCATCTAGATTTCTAGTGCAATTACAATTATCTAATAATAATTACATTAAATCAAGTAACACACATTATTTGACGTTTATACTATACTCTATGATATTCACGTAGCTTGAATTAATACTGTACTTACTAAAAATATCAACTCTTAGGGAACGCAAAACACAAACTTCACTACACCACCGTTAACAAGCGCATAAACACGTTTATGCGTTTATTTATTGCAAACTGCTTTATATTTCCCCTCTACAGAAAGTTGAAACGGTATCACTGCCTGGGACAGTATAGATGGTAAGGAACTCATAAAACAAGCATTTGAAGTTGATGTAACCATATGATAACATTGCTTATTTAAACATGTTAAAAATATATTTATGTGCCCGATAAAGGGATAACTAGGAAGGAAAAAACTATAAAAGAATTATGCCTCACGTGTTCTCGTGATAGACATAACCTTACCCGTGGTGATTCGACATCTGTCCCAGAAATATCGTCATAACTATCGGACAGATCTTTTCTGACGCTTGAATTAACGATCATAAAATGTTATTTTTGCAGGACGATAGAAAATTAATTAAGAAAACTCACCTAATGCGTTAAAATATCGTGCGCCGTTTTTATTTGATATCGAAAATGCAAATCAAATGCGCCAGGCGACTCTAACGAGAAATTTGTGAACTAACGAAAGAACAATTTAAAATGTGCGTAAAAAATCTAACAGAAAGCAGGAATTTTTCGTTGACTTCATTTCTACGTTTAATTTTGTCAATGTGTAAATATTGCTTGTAAGGTAAATCCGTACCCTCTTTTTCAGAACAATTTTCTTGGACTAGGGGTAGTAGGGCAACGATCCAATGTAACTTCTTTGGAGTTGTCTTTTGCTGGTGGTTAAGGACTATCGGGGCGATGAATTCCTGGTCCACCAGAGTATGTTCCTGGCTGTGGATCCAGAATATTATCTGACTCCATTAATATGGATATTGATTCAGATTCAAGAGCGATATTAGGTTTCGCTACCACATTAGCTGGTTTTGCTGCTTTACACCACCTTTGAGATTGGAGATGTCCAAAGTGTAGTATTTTTATCTTCCTCCTGGGATTACTCTTGACATGACAATTGCAAGCATCAGAAATAACTTGGTTGCAAATAATGTGTTGTATAGCTTGGGGAAACAAATCACGGTGTTCCAATATCTTTACAAAAGTACAATGCGGGGAATGCCCATCTAGAACCAACCCATTTGACTTGGGAATGAAACGACTGTGTGAAGAACGCAATATTTGCGAATTCTGATTTTGCCGACATATAAACGGTTGCCTTTAAGGTATTCCATTTTCAAATTTGGCCTGTTTGTTTTTGCCTTTGAATATGGCAACCGGGGGTATAAAAAATCGTCTGCACTTCCTCTGTAGAGGAAATGAAATGGACGTCTTTGGAGCCCTTTTTAGCAATAACATAACCCGATCAGTTGTTGAAATGAAGACCGGTTTTATCAACATTAAAGATTGAATCAGGCTTCACAAAAAAGTTGTTTTCGTCTAGAACTGATCCCAACAATTTTAATTACTTAGCTACTTCCTTTCGGTCCACTCCCAAACCACGTACGATAGACATAGATTCTGTTTTCCTTGTAAATAAATCACGATTTTGTGATAAAAATAAATGGAACTAATCGTATCCGGCTTTCTGTTTGGCGATATAAAATTTGTGTTTTAAGTTTAACTTTTCAGCAAAATGGTGAGTCAACTGCCGAGTATTATGCATTTAATGGAAAACCATGTTTTTGCATTTTCCTGATGCGTGTTACTGATTTTCGTTCGTTTGTCTAAACAGAGAATTTGGATTCAAGATTTGGATCCTCGGACTTTAGTCGCCATTTCTTTCTTCACACTTCAGGTACATATTTGGCTAATTAGTGAAGCCAAAGCGTCCAAGAATCCATTCGTCAGTCTTCTTAGTGGCATTGTAATCATCACCACATCAGACGCATTCATCTTCGTCAAATCAACACTGCCGTCATCACTTCTCAATTCTGTTTTTCTGAACTGGACTAATGTATTTTCTGTTTATCAGTTTTCTTTTTTTTTTAATGGCTTTTGTCTTTGTTGCTTTATTTTCTTTGTTACTGATCATTTAGATTTCTTCTTGCTTTTCTATTCCTTCGCTTGTTTATTAGTTTCAGGTGACGTAAAAACTGACCCACGCCTCTTGATTCTTCTCCTTATGCTGGGTGTTAAAACAAGTACAGGGCAAATTTAATTCAGTAACTTTCCTAGGGTAATAGGGCTATGATCCAATGTAACGTCTTTGGAGTTTGCTTTCGCTGGCTGTGGATCCAAAATATTGTCTGACGCCATTTATGGATGTTGTTTCAGATTCAAGAGCAATATAAGGTTCCGCAGCCACATTAGTTTCTAAAGGTTTAGTCTGAGGATGTAGATCGAATATTGCAAAGGCATGGTCCGGAATCGCTGATGGGTTGAAAGGAAAAATACCGGTGGTTTTAAAACTGAAAATACATTAACAAGTGTTGCTATTTTACACCAACTCTCAGATCAGAGATGTCCAAACTGTAGTCTTTTATCTTCCTCCTGGTATTCGTCCTGACATAATTATTGCAAGCACCAGAGAAATAACTTTTTAGCTATTTAAACATAGCAGAATCCAATGGTTGCAAATAATGTGTCATGATGTCACCGTTAGCTTCGGCAAGTTCCAATAACTCTACAGAAGTACAATGCGAGGAATGGCCATCTAGAACCTACAATACCTTCCCATTTGGCTTCTTCGGAATGAAACATTATTGAATCCACTGTGTGAAAAGCGCAATATTTACGTATACTGATTTTGCCGACATAGAAACGGTTGCTTATGGAAGGTTTTTGCTTTTGAATATGGCAACCGGGGGTACAAAAAAACCTTCTGGACTGCAACAAACAATAACACTTGAAGTCTCGTCCTTCTTTGTAGAAGAAACAAAATGGACGAATGGATGAATATATTTTGGTCTTCGTGGACTTTACTTGTCTTTGCAACGTTTTTCGTAAAATTTTTGGCGGTTGTTTCTAGGGTCATAACTTTTGCTGCAGCATCCATTGCTTTGCGTAAACGTTCCTCGTTCCAACTACTCCTTTCTCTGATATTTTGTTGGCATAGTTCTACAATCAACAGAAAAGTAATGGCCGTATTATTGCTCTACCAATTAAATTATCCTTGGGAAATTGCCATATTTCTTTCAGTTGGGTTCTCGGGTTCTTGGCAAAATTTTAGTGGTATTTCATAAACAAACACGAATCGAATGTAACTCAGAAAAATCGACTGTAAGATGCATGGAGATAATTTTGAATGACACTTCATCACTATTACACGTTACGTAGCATATACAGGGTTATTCACGTAACGTAAAAGTTTATTGGGATGTAATTTAGATACACCTTTAAAAATTTGGGGTTAAGTTTGGTTTCAGATGTATTTTTTTCTAAAACATTTTAGCCGGAAGTTGCTGTAAACTTGCTTATTTTAAATGAAATGTATATTATTTCATTTTTAAATTTGGTGTGGAATCTAACCGTTTTTGAGATTTTTGACTTTCAATAAAAAAACGTGCCTCCTGCGTAGCTAGTTTTGGAATAGCGTAATTCTTTAGTTTTTGAATATTAGATCCTTATATTTGGCAAAATGGCCACTTTCCATATAATTAGGTCTTTTTGGAACGATCAAATTTATGCGGTAAAACTTTTTATCTTCGCGATGTCAACATTCAATACATACTCATTATCTGCCATGTTTGTAGGAAAAGAATAACTGTTTTTCCATACCTAACTATGCGGAAGTAAAAAGTTTAGCCGCATAAATTCGATCGTTTCAAAAAAACCTAATTATCTGGAAAACGGTCAGGTAACCTTAACACATTTTAATAATAATTAATCCTGAACTTGATAACACTTAAAGTGGGAGGGTGTCCCATTTGAAAAAAATGACTTTACCGACAATGAAAATGCCACGAAATGTTTAATACCCTGTATAAAAGTAGACTGAAAAAACTACAATAATGTAAACTTACAACACTTTTTCATCATTTTGTCAAAATGTTGACAAGCGAACATTTTACCCCATATCTTACTCACCGCCTCGATTTCGAAATCAATTGCCGCAATTTTGATTAAACTTGATAACACGCGATTTTAATCAACACAGTTCTAAACTAGCACTTAAAACATTTTTAAAATGTGTTTTACGTTGAAATTGTTGTAATTTGATTGTTAATTTTGATTTGTGCGAAAAGTACTCCGAGATACGGTAAACGCATGTGCTATAATACCTATATTTAAAAATAATATTAATTAAATAAAAGTTGTTGTAAATGGCATTTTCTTTTAAAATCTAAATAGATTATTTTTATGTGACATTCTATACAGGATGTAAGTGTGTTAACGTTCTAAATAACGATCGAAACAGACTTTGTAAAGGATGTAATAAAAATTTTCATATAGACATTTTATTAACAATTAATGTCGAAAGTCTCGGGACGCCTGCGTTTTATACGTAATTGTTCTAATTGTCAGTTCAATCCTCTTCATATGATTAATGGTTTACGTCTAAAAGAGAACGTTTTCAATACAACGACATATATGCTAATGTAAATTCAAACACAGCACCGGGTATGGCAATTAAGCACAAAATACTATCAAAACTGTTACCACATTTAAAAGGAAAATATGTAAAATGTAAGAAGGAAAGAAATATTGTACGGTACTCTTGCTCACATATGGCCTCGTGCTGCATTTTACAATTTTCATAGGATGCGCCAGTTTCAACGTTTATATTTCAAGTTATTCAATTACTTTGGTCGAAACGGTTGAATATGGATGAGTTTTGATTTTAATTTTGTAAAGCCAAATGTACTCCAGAAATAGTTTATTGCATTTTACAACCGAACATCGAACAGCGTGTGGTTTTGATAAAATATTTGCAATTATACATTTGAAGTTTAAACCATTATCATTAAGTCAGTTGCCCAGTCTCAATTATGAACGGGATTGCTGTAAGATGGTGGATGTGATATTTGTAGATGCACTTTATTATCAGGGGCATCTCTAGAATAAGATATAAAGGACACATTATTTTTGGCAGATTTTATTTTAATAATTTCTACTTCGCTGACTAGAAACATTTTTTCTGCATGTTTACAAACTAAAATTTAAAAGCTGAAACAATTAGAATTGTCAAAGTCATTCTAATGTCTAATATTTTTTAAGCTTTCTCACCTAACAACCACTTAAAACACCCAGCAACGCAAAAGCTTCTAAACCAACTTTTATGGGCTTTGAGATCTCTTATCAATCGAATGCTTAGTGGAAAGATTCCAGAGAACATAACACCCATTCTTTACAAAAGGCCACTGCGAGTTTTGAACAAAAAAGTTAGAGGGATAAGGCTCATGACAGTTAGGAATACTTTTAGAAGAATAAGAGCTAAATTTGAGTGAAAATATCTTTGACCAAAACAACTTGGTTTCGGTTTCAAAGGAAGGTGTGAGGCTGCTGTACACGCCGCAACAAGTTTTCTAAAGAAAAACACTTGTTCCAACAAAGTGCTGTTGAAAATGGAATTCAAGAACGCTTTTAATTCCGTACAAAGAGACGAAATGCTAACCCAGATCAAAATCCAGTCTCCAACTTTGTATCTCCTTCTTTGGTAACGCTATTCAAAACAATCGTTTTTGTTTTTATATATGCTCTTAAATAGGTGCACAACAAGGAGATCCTTGTAGACCCTTGGCTTTCTCTCTAGTTATCCAGCCAATAGTTGATTACTTAGAATCAGAATTCAATGTCTGCGGTATTTAGATGACGGCACTATAGCAGGGGAAGCACGAACAGTTCTCAAAGATTTTAAGTTCTTAGTTCAAAATTTCAGTTTCTTGGGCTTCAAATTAACTCCTCAAAGTGTGAGCTGTTTTTTTAGACAGGAATGGGTCTGACAATTTTACAAAATTTCCGGATTTTTCTCTAGAATCAAAATTTTAAAAGAAAATATATCTCTTCTGGGCTCGCCTTTAACAGAATAAGGTACAGAAAGTATCATGGAATCCAAACACATGGAAATGACCTTGCTTTTTG
Source organism: Abscondita cerata (assembly GCA_030710515.1). Classification (NCBI taxonomy): domain Eukaryota; kingdom Metazoa; phylum Arthropoda; class Insecta; order Coleoptera; family Lampyridae; genus Abscondita; species Abscondita cerata. The sequence continues at coordinate 78,677 of JALBCR010000988.1, forward strand.
AGCAAATTGAAACATGACATTGCTTATTTCCTGTTAAATAATTGACTGAGCGTATCGAAGCTAACATGCGTTTTGCGCACAACACCGCTAAGTATATGCTTTTGATAGAATAATGGCAAGATTTGAGACGTCAATAAAATCTTTTAAGATCCTCACGAATACTACTTTAGATTAACACACTTGGTCAATAGCGTCACTTCCCATTCGTAATGGAGGAATTGGAATAAGGAAAATTAGTGACTTGTGCCCTTTTGCCTTTTTGTCATCCGTCAATAGGACTTTTAGCCATGTCGCCTTTATGTGCCCCACAATCTCAGATGTGACTGATTTACCCTATCATACATGCTCTAGAAGAGTGAAATGTTTTCCATACGCACACACTCGAACTCAAAAAAATTGGAATCAAATCACCTTCGAAAGTGACTGAAACTTCTTTCCTAATATATGCCAAGCAAGATACAATGCATCCTGTGCCCCCTAGCTTAACGCATGGATATCGTTAGTTACCTCAAAATGGATTGAGACGCTTTTAAACAATAGCAGTTTTAGGATTTTGATGGAACTGCGTTTGGGAAGTAAGACAAAAAACCGGATGGGATCACCCTCATTTCTTGGAAAGATCGTCAGTCCCTTGTGTGGGATGCGACCTGCAGTGATAGCTCTCCCTCTCACGTGGAAATCGCAACCTACAGTTACGACTTGATAGCACAGAATGCTACAAATAAGAAGAAATGCAAATACAAAAGCATAACCAAGGATGGTTACACATTTATCCCTTTAGTAGTGGAGACTTAAGGTCCTTTTAGTTATGAAACCAAGCACCTAAATATTTTGGGGATTTAACCTCAAGTTTCTATTTGACTCAAACGATTAACCACACAAGAGGAAACGCAGCTAGTATTACAAGAACATTTCCTACTACGGCCACAATGGAGGAAATATTCTATATGGTTTAAATAAACATGTTGAATGTTTCAAAATGTTATACTGTTGTGGATTTTAAAATATCAACAATCATGCTCACTTATTTTATTATTATACTTGCGAATAACGAGAAACTTAATAAAAGTAACTTATTTTATGTTATTGAAGAATGAAAACGAACACAAATCAACAAAAGAATTCACAGCACATGGAACTTAATATCGCAAGATTTACAATTTATAATCACATAACATAATTACAACGTTCAAAACATGCCGCCACAACCCAAACCGTGGAATGCAACGCCACCGTGGTTGATTCAAAAACTACAAACTTGTTCTCTGTTTTCAACGAACTTCGTTCGTTTATGAAATCGATTTGTCGTCCGTGCGTCCGTGTGTGCGTCCGTCCGAGGCCTTTCTAATGGTCGGACATCATTGTGTGATACAACAATCGATTCAGCTTGGTGTCCAAAGCTTAAGTTTTGATGTGCATTAAAATCGGGCAACGGTGACGCCGAGCCCCGCGATATTCCGTCGAAAAAATTAAAATTTCAAATACGTCCAAATTCAATGTGTGGCATATATTTAGACCCTCTGGCATAGCTGAGTTGAAATATCCTATCCCCCATAAAATCGGGCCACAGATACCCGATGCCCTCGGAAATTAAGTTTATTTCAAAAATCCAAATAGGGGAGAGCAAGGCATAACGACATAGCAGGCAAAACGACATATCAGTGAATTCTCGGTTAAATTCGTCGTCACTCGTATTTTGCGGCGGGGAATCATTCTTCACGGTATGAATTGTGCTGGCAGTGCTGTTAGAACCATTAACGAGGGATGTTGTTGGTCAGAATTAACTTTTGTCAAACGTGTCGTAAAAGGTTAAGGTAAGACCTGTTTGATTACTTCTTCTATTGAATTAATTGAGCAAATATTTAATTGCCTCTTATTTTTCTGTGTCAACTAAACATTTGGCTTTAACATGCTGCTAACATTTTGCACTTTAAATCATATTCCAACTTCAAAAATTACCTCTGAAATTTCAACGAACTGGCAGGCAAAATGACATAGCAACTATGTCATTTTGCCTGTAATGTATATTTTTGTTCTTTAACAGGGTATTTTTATTTTCGGATGGTGTCCAGCTATAAACGGACAACTAGTCGCCAATCATGGTCAGCTCATGACATGGAAAAGGCAATTGAGGCCGTTAGGCTTAACAAAATGGGATGGCTTAAGGCGGCAAAAATGTTTAATGTACCTCAGGCCACATTACGTAGACGTGCCCAAAACAAAAATATGCATGCTTGTGGCGTAAAAAGTGCTTAGGAGATTTCGAATGTCGCTATCTGAAGATATCGAAAAACGTTTGGTTAATCACATCTTAGATTTAGAATCACGCCTTTTGGAATAACTCCAAAAGAATTAAGGTGTCTGGCGTACAAAATTGCTGAGCGCAGTGGACAACGTCATCAATTCAATAGAGAGAAGAAAATTGCCAGCAGAGAGTGGCTTCGGAGTTTTTTATCCAGGAATCAATCCATATCTGTACGGATCCCAGAAGCTACGTCAGCTGCTAGAGCTCAGGCTTTTAATAAGCCCCAAGTTGAAAAATATTTCAAAAACTGCAAGATATAATTGAAAAAGAAAAGATCCTTCCCACGATGATTTACAATATGGACGAAACTGGGCTAACCACTGTCCAAAAGACGCAAAAATTGTTGCCAAAAAGGGTAAAAACAAGTCGGTGCCATAACTAGCGCTGAAAGGGGAGTCCACACCACAGCAGTAGTATGCGTTAGTAGTGCAGGAAATTTTGTTCCACCCGGTTTAATTTTTCCGAGAAAAAATTAAACCAGATTTTGTATGATGGCGCTCCACCTGGCACTCTCCCTTTATATAATGAATCTGCGTATATGACCGGAGAACTATTTTTGAAGTGGATCAAACATTTTGTAGAATATGTTCGACCGGCCTGTGACAACAAAGCTTTGCTCATCCTTGATGGTCACGCGAGCCACAAGCAGCTGGAGTCCTTGGAATTTGCAAAACAAAATCACGTCATATTATTTTGTCTGCCGTCCCATTGCACTCATCGGCTTCAACCGCTGGATGTCGCATTTTTGGCCCACTGACAAAGTACTATGACCAAGAGCTAACAACATGGATGAAGGCTCATCCAGGACGCACGGTTTCTATTTATCAAATTGCTTCACTGTTTGGACAGGCCTACAGCAAAGCTGCCACCGTGGAAATAGCTCTCAGTGGATTCAAGGCTACCGGTATAAATCCCATGAATCCAAACATCTTCCCAGACTACTTGTTTTTACCTAGCTCCGTTACTGACATAGCAATCCAAAACCAATTTCCAGACGTTCCTTCTCTGAGTTTTGCTAAGCAGTGTTCAGTTCCTTCTACGAGTTCGGATGACAAACCTTCTTCAAGTTCTAATAACCTGCCTTTTCCGAATTCATCTAATATGGTCCCAAATAAAACTAAGGATGCCATTGATGTTATTTTGACCGAATTATCGCCAATACCGATAGCCAGTGATGCATCAGTGCGTCGAAAGGCAAAAAGTAGCTATGAAAGTGTTTTGACATCATCTCCATTCGTCAATGAATTGAAAGAAAAGAAGCTGAAAGGAGAGAGAAAGAAATAAGAAAGAGTAATAGAGTTCGAGTAACTAAACGTTTGGTGGAATTAGATGATGAACCCGAACCATTTAAAAACGACGATGAGGACGACTCAGATGTTCCATGCATCTACTGTAATGACCTATTTAGTCGCTCTAGGTCTAGAGAAAAGTGGATTCGGTGCCAGCAATGCAAGCAGTGGGCGCATGCAGAATGTGCTGGGGTTTCACCGAAAATAAAATGTTTTATTTGCGAAGCTTGCAAAGATTAAAATTCATAATGAAATTTGAAAATATATTTAAATTTAACTATAAAAACTTTGTGTTCTTAAAGATTTGTTACTTATATTATATGTATTTTTTACTTTATTTGTATTATTTTATCTCTTTCGTGGCTATGCCATTTTGCCTTTATGTGAGAAATCATATGTCATTTTGCCTGACGCGTCAGGCAAAACGACGTTTGTAAGGTTTGGTTAAAAGGCATTTTTGTTCAAAATAGGTTAACAATACGGTATAAAATGATTGTATATGGATAGTTCAAGATTCCACTCTTGTAACAAAAAAAAAACATATATATATATATATATTATTTTTTATACCGTAATCAGTGGTCAAAAGATAGTATGTCATTATGCCTTACCTTCCCCTATGTCCAAAATCAATGTGTGGCACATATTTGGATAATAGAAAGTTAGCAATGACGGTCTATTGGCGCTAATTATAACTTTGCCATTCTTTCCATATTTGGATAATACGAAGTTCGTTGCGACAATGCCTTGCATTTTCAACTTGTTTTAATTGAATGTTACGTGACCATACTTGAGAACAATGTAAGACCGATAAAAATTTCAAATTTAGGTTTTTTGACATTTGTCAAAATATATTGGAACGACAAAAATTGCATACTTAAACATGGCCAGGTGTATGATTAATGTTAAAAATAATTTTTACTAAAACTACTTTTAGAGACAGATTTAAAAACATTGGTGAATATTTAAAAGTTTCGATAGTTAATACTTTTTAATTTTTCAATTAGTTCTTCATCAAAATACCACTCTTCAGTAGTTGAATAATAATAATAATAAACTTTATTGCCTGTCAGATCACATAATGATGTATAGACATTGTCACAAAAGGATGTATACAAAATAATAATTAACAATAAGTATAAGATTAATTTAAAAAATCAGATTTTTAAATTCTGCAATAGAGTAGCAGGAATTGTACATTAAAATTTTAAATATTGCTTTTTATATTTTATACAGTTAAGAGTTTTAATATTAGGTGGCAAGAGGTTGTACAATTGTATCGATTGATACATAAAACTATTATGAAATAATTCTGTTCGATGTTGGGCAATACAAGTGCTTCCGATTTTTTAAGCCGAGTGTCATATCTTTTGTTATGATCGTAAACTATTTTAAGGAATTACAATTTAGTTTAGCATAAAGTAGACATTGCATTATAAAGATAGAAGGGAAAGGAAGAATATTAAGTTTTTAAATAACGGCCTACATGAGGCTGTCTGTGGTTCTTTAAGGATACACCTTACTATCCTTTTTGCAACACAAAAAATCGTTTTGCATCACTTGAATGGCCCCAACACAGGACTCCATATTGAATATGAGATTGCACATAACCAAAATATATTAATCTAAGAACATTAACAGATACAAAGTTTCTTAGCATAATTATAAGATAACACGTTTTGGTAATATTCTTTATAACGTTATCACAATGTGACGTAAATGTAAGTTTTTTATCGAATATTATTACCAAAAATTTGGTAGTAGCGTTGGCTATAGAATCTATTTCACTACTAGGATTATGTGATAATGTGTAATGTATGATAACTGTTTTTTCCATATTAAGTACTAAGTCATTTTCTTTAGCCCAAGAATCTACAGCTTTTTCACAAGTATTAATGCTGTAAATGACATTTTTCAAACTATCTCCTGAAACTACGCAAGACACATCATCTGCGTATTGTATTATCTCAACTGGTACTTTGGTACATAAGTCATTTATATGTATATACAATAAATAATATGGGCCCCAATAAATGACTTTCTGATAGCAAATTATTGGTTGCTATTTTAACTGGATACCACAAATTTATACAGAAACGAAGATTTGAAGAATGTACACTCAATCAATAAAAACGAATCAATAAAACAATATTAAAAGAACCAGTGGTTAAATAAATAGCTGTTATTATACAAATACTGAAATCACTTAGCTTTTGAAGGTTTTTTGCAAAATTATAATCTACTAACCATAACGTTTCGGCAAAAATAATAACATAAGTTACGGAATTATACATATAAGTCGATACGTTTCAGAATAAGCCAATAATGTAAAAGGTGTAGAAAATGTAATTTGCAACTTTTGATTCATATTTTTTAATACTAGTTTGTGATAAGTTATAACTATTACCAACGTGAAAAGCCTGTAGAAATTTTTATAATACATTTACCTTTGAATATTAGCAAACGCATTACACTTACCAGAAATGCAAAATTGATGCTATTATTGATTGTTTTTTTTTGGTAAAAAGTTAACTAATTTGAAAAGCAAAAACAGACAAGTTTTTTATGTGGAACAAAGAGTTAGTTTATAAGGTTTCCTCTGCACCTCTGCTATTATTATCATCTTCTGTTCCGTATACTGTTCTGTTGCTATGTATAGCTACTTGTTTTCCACAAACGAGCATAGTTATGTTGGACGTTTACTTACCTGCAATCGGATAAAAGTCTGGAGATCTAGTTTATCTCTCATTTCGATTGAATGTTATCAATATTTCTTCACGTATTTGCTTCATTATTAAGAAGGTAAAAACGAGCTGTAACGTGAAATACCTTTATGTTGTGCGCCTTAGTTATTAAAATAGTATATGAGTAATAAACTAACACGACTCGGACCTTTTCAGCTAACTGCCTCGTCGAATATAAATATTGTGGTATTATTCGTCCTAAATCGAGTTGAACTACATAATACTTAAGACAATGACAAATTCTGCATGAATTCAAATGATAAACCGTTTCTATTACAGTTAAAATTCATAAAACTGAATAAGTGTCTGTTCTCAAAAATATATTACATTTATTTGTAAAAACTGCACAATTATTTTCTGGAAATATTTGACACATCTTCTTTATAGAGAGAGTCTAGGTAAATACAAGCTTGAGATTTTTTACAATTTGAATAATGGTTCTGACTACTACATTAAGTTGTATGATCAGATTTTCAACTTAAGTACGAATTTTGATAGGTCTGTTTTGATGGGGTGTATTCGTTGGTAAAATTTTACCTTCTGATAGAGGAATCGTTACCTTTTTTTCGAACGTACACATCGGGACATAAAGCTAAAAAGGTTACCTAGAAAGCGATTCTGTTTGTTCTTGCTTAGTTGAAGGTTAAAATAATGTCGTCACCCAAATACGTCTTAAATGTTGATGTTTTGAAAGTTTAAACCCTTAAAAGTTTGATTATGTAACTCTAGCGGGTACTTCTTCTTCAACATAATTAATATGAACTTCATCATGCACTTGATGATACAATTTTGCTTTTTCATTTTTATTTTTGTGTACTGCTCAAAAGTTAGAATTCAACTTGCTGGTTCACAGATAATTAAGTTATGGTTAGTTTTGTAGAAACACCTGAAGTTTACTGTGTTACAATTTACAATTCTGATATGTACTTTTACCAGAACAGTTTTCTCAGTGCGTTTGTTTTTGCCACAAAATTCTCTTGACTATATGAGGTTTTTGGGTTGACCGGCTTTGTCCATAACCCAATGAAAATGGCGTCTTGGGAATATCCGTTGGTAGTGATGGTTCCATCATTCATCACCAACTGAATTGAATCTGTACAGAAAGTAGCAAGACTTGTTCATTCCCAAAAATTTCTTCAACATTATTCTACAGAACACCGCCTTCTTAACCAGTATCATTAAAGAATGACGAGGTAGGGTTGTATTATTTCACCCCCTGAAAGGAAGTCAATTGAATGAAGACACACTTTATAACCTGTGAGGACAAAATTCAAAGTTTCTTCATCAGAGGAGTAAAGTCATGGCTAACTTCCGTTTTTTTTTATTTGCGAGGGAATTGTCTACATCAAGTTTATGTGGAAACCAGAACCACGGGTAGTACTGCGAAACACTAAGAGATTTGCGTATTCCGCAACCACAACACGGTCCCAATCAGCTTTGATGACTGATCTGATTCAACGGTAGATCCAAATTGTTGTTCAGGAATCCGGAAACTACAAAAGTGGTGGTGGATACTACTAATATCAGCTAATGTTGGCTCAAGTCTTAGAGAGAGGAGCGTCTCAACTTTTGACGATTGGTAGAGTAATCCAAAGAGAAACCGTATAGATTTTGGAGTAGATTGTTGACAAACAGAAGGAATAATTTGTCAATATGTAGCAGCATTTTAAGGTTTGGACTGGAGATCGTATTTATAGAGTCTAGCCACTTGCTCATAAATTAATGAATATATCTCAGCAAGTTTTTATGCCAGTTTTATCTTTTTTTCTAAGGAAGAACATCCTTTTTTGACGAGTCTCTCTCTTTGAGGATGCATAAGTACAAAATCAAGATTTTTTTATAATGTTGGAGCCAGTGTACCTACAAAAGTTGTGATGACATTTTTTGATCAGGTATTGGATAAAGGCCAAAACTAATAATATTACACTATCCTAGGTCTTACAAATAACGTAATAGATAGTAAAACGCATCTAATTGGAACTCTGAAGTCCAACAGAAAGGGAAACTTTAAAGACGTGACGCAAAAAAATTAAAACGTGAGAAATTATAAATAAGAAAAAGTACGTTATGAAATGGAGGAGAAAAGAGATGTCAACAACACATACTAATCAAATGATGGAAGATCATTTTGATGGGAAACTATACAGAAACCGAAGGTTATTTTAGAATACAATAACGGGAAGAGATCTATAGATATTTCAGACCAAATAATAATTCAGTATTAAGAAAAACCACAAATTGATATCTCAAGCTTGCAATAGATGTAGTTTTTGGTACTAGTATTAAATGCACACTACAGCGCACAGACGCAAACATCGGACCCGAAAATATGCCAACTAAATTTAAAAATTAATAGTGGAAATGCAATCCACCAATTACAATACAAATTGCCGTAGCGGTATATTCGCCGACGGAAGTTTGTTTGTTATTGTTTTCGCTACTCACGAGCTAGTTATTTTGTTTGTTTTCTTCTTATTTGTTTCTCTGAGTGTACTAACTTAGAGCACAGCGACATTGTACTCGCCCACCAGGTCGCATGTTTGCTTCTATCAACTGTACATGTAATTTAGAGGTTACTGAACAAGTGTTACAAGTTACCTGAAATCAAAATCTGAAGACGAATAAAAATTACAAGAAAGGAAACATCAAAGAAAATGAAAATAAAAGCCGAGCGCCAATTACATAAGAAAAGAAGGATTGCGTAGGTTACTACGAAAAAAAAACATAAGGAACAATATACTATAAAAACAACATGAAAAAATCGATACATTGTGTAAAGGTTGTTCAAATTCGCTACATTATTAAATGGAATGTTTCAAATCAAGTCACAAATAAGAATTAAGTTCATTTTATTCTAGTGTTTTCCCAATTTTTTTATCTTGGCCAGTTGCTATCTAACTGGTAGTTATCCTTTTGAGGTCATCGGCTTGTCTTGTCTAGGGCGTCATTGTACTATCCGTTTTGTTCACAGGTTGTCTTTAAATTGTGTGATACGCCCGGTTCTCTACTTTAGTTCCACAATGTGCTTTAAGATGTTTTTTAACCTCGTTCTTGAACGTATGGTATTATTGAGGATTCTGCTACGTCTTCTGACTCCTAACATTGTCAGTCTATGAGTTACTTTTCTAGTGATAGTTAGGATTTCGGCACCATAAGTGATTACTGGACACACATTCTTTAACACTCGTCGCATTAAGCATATTGGTATTTTGTTGATTTTTTGGAGCTTCTTATTCTTTGAATCTCGCAGGTTTGGTTATCACGGGGCAGTCTAATTTCATGGCCTAAGTATTTCTAATTGTAAACTTCAACTATACTTTGTACTGAGAGACTGATTTCTCTTGTCAGTACAAAATTTGTTATAAATTTAGTATTGTTTGTATTTATTTCCAGACCCATTGTTTCTATGGGTTATTCTAATTGTTTTACCATTTTTGCTGCATCTCCGATGTTATCGACCAACAGCACTATATGGTCCGCAAGTCTAAGATGGAGATATAATATCACCCTGTAGTATACCTCTCCTAGTTTTAAAAGTTCTGGTCGGTTCGAGGAGTTTAACTATAGCTTTTGCGTTGTTATATATTATATTGCAGTATTTGAACTGTTTTAAGGCTGCCATTATTGCTGCGGTGTCAAGAGTTTTTTTAAAGTCTATAAATATCAGTAGGTATCAGTAGCAATTGATCATCGTTTGTACCAAAACCATTTTGCAAATCGGCGTGCTCTTGAGGTGGATACAAGTACAGTTTGTTGTTTAAGTGTGTGTCTAATATTTTTGTAAACCAATTATAAATGTGAGAGAGGAGATTGGTTAGTCTATAATTTGTGATATCTGCTGTGTCTTTTTTTTGTTGTGTAAAAGAATTAAGGTGTCATTATTTTAAGCTTGGGGTTGATGGCATCATAATGACACATATTAAATAACTGTGATAATTTCTCCAAGAACTTGTTTCCTTCAATTTTTATAGCTTCTATCGCCACTCATCTTTTCGGATAGCTTTTACGTTTTTCATTGTTTTTAAGATTATTTCAATTTCCGCTGGGGTTATATCTGGCATATCTTTGGATCCTTGATGTATCACGGGTTCTTCTCGTAGTAGCAATTTGTCCTTTGTTTGTATATGCACTTCTTATGTATTTGGAATGTCTTGGTGTCTTTTCTATTTTGTTTTTTGAAATGGCCTCTTTAATATTTTCTGTACTGAATTTCTTATATCGTTTCTGATTTCTTTAACTATATTTTGTTCAGTTGTTTAAGTCATCCGGGTGTTCAGGTGTAGCTACATTAATTTTTGTTTCATTTTGGGCAATTTAGTTTTTCTGTTTTTTGAATGTTTTTACAATGCTAATGTTTAATATCTCTATATCTTTTGCATTCTTTGTATTTTTCTCCAGATTGTTAATATTTATTGATGGTGTCTTACGCATTAGTATTGATCTCTAGTTTTTAAGTTTCATTTGTATGCTTGCTATAACAAATATGTGGATATGGTGGTGGTGACTATCAAATCAATTTTGTTTCTCGCCCTCATAGTGGTACTGGTCCACGTCCAGCGACTCTGAGATTTTTTTTTTGAGTAAGTCTATTAGCATCTGGTCTCTTTCGCTTCTATTATGTAGGTAAGAGGGATACGCCGAGGTTTCTGCTTCGTGTTTTTTTATGCCCACTTTGGCAGGTTATAATGGCAATGTATCTCTTGAAGAGCAGCTGTTATGTCCTCATACAATACTTCAACTCCCCCCGTCTTTATGTGTTGATGTACGGGCATAAATCTGCACAATCTTTATATCGTGTCTGCGATTCAGTTTTAACACACCAAATGCGACTCGAGTAGAGATGCTTTTTACTCGTAGTGTAGCTTGTTCTGGAAGGTCTAGCAGTCCCTTTATTATTTATGTATTCGCAGTCCCTTTGAAGTGATAAAACTTCTTACTTAAGCAATCCGCTGATCGTGAGCATCAAAAATGTTGTATTCGCTAAAGCAGTCCCTACAGAAAATGTTCACCTTCTGGAACAGGAAACGTTATCAAATAACAGGCATATAGTACTGCTTCCTTATGATTTTTAGAACCTTCTAAGAAGACAGAATATGAAACTGACAGTTAACATCAAAGTTAATTTTAATTCGCAGTTAACATGCGGCGTTAAAAATTTACAAAATAACATGCTAATTTATTTTTAGTTTGACTTGCACTCTTATTTTAAAGAGCGAAGGTTTTAACAAAATCGTATCAATATTTTTTGAGTATTACGAACGGAAGAACGACGACTGCTCCCAGAAGAGGAAACTTTTTTGTACCCTAGATGTATTTTTTATGAACGATGTAGATTACCAAATCCAAATTCTAAAATATATAATACACTCTACAAACATAACGAGAAAATCTCAGGTCGATATGTAATTCGTATTGCCTCAAGCCTGTCATTAACTGAATTAAATGCACACTATAAGCACAAGTTTTACATAATTACTTTCAACTGGTAAATCACAATAATTAAATGCACACAATCAATTTACCCTATGTTAAGTAAATACGAATTCCCATATTAATTTACCTGATTAACAATGCAAATTTTCATTTCAGGTGTAAAAAACCGAATCGATATTTAGAAGACCTACCTGCCACTTCGGTAATTATTTGTTTTCACAACGAAGCGTGGTCGATCCTCTTAAGGACTGTACATTCGGTGTTGGATCGTTCTCCAAAACATTTAATTCAAGAAGTCGTTCTCGTCGACGATTATTCTGACATGAGTCATCTGAAACAACAGCTTGAAGAATATTGGAAGAACGAACCTAAAGTGAAAATAGTGCGTGCGAAGAAGAGGGAAGGGTTAATTCGAGCTAGATTATTAGGTACGTACGCATCGATATTTGCAAGAAACTAGGTTGAATGGTATATTCTTCTAGGTGCGCGTTACGCTACGGGTCCGGTATTGACTTATTTGGATTCACATTGCGAATGCACTAATGGATGGCTGGAACCATTACTTGATCGAATTGCACGCGATTCCACAACTGTAGTTTGTCCAGTAATTGATGTTATTGACGATACCACGTTGGAATACCATTGGAGAGACAGTAGCGGTGTGAATGTTGGTGGTTTTGATTGGAATCTACAATTCAATTGGCACGCTGTACCAGAAAAAGAAAAAAAGAAACACGAAAATAGCGCCGAGCCTGTGTGGAGTCCTACAATGGCCGGAGGTTTATTTAGCATAGACAAGGTAAATGCATATCACTTTCTAAGTTATTTGTTAGAAAAAAAAACGCGATTAGTTCAATCTATTCACCGATATGTATGTAAAACATGCAATATTTTGCTTAAAGTGAATAATAATAAATGAGCTTTACATTTGCTACCCTTTTTATACTTGAAAATGACTAATGAATCTGGGCGAGGGGTTTGATCGCGAATCGTATAAATACGTTAAATCTAAATTTATCTCAATCATTAGAATTGTATAAAAGCGAGGCGAAAAAAGACTTTTCTTATTACCTAACTTTTAAAAACTTCATATTATTTTACAAGAATTTAATGTCATTCTATTTGAGTTATATTTATAAGACTATAAGAAATTCCATTGAGAATGTTTTGAAGAATGTTAGATTAATAAAGTTCTTAAAACTTTTCTCATAAATTTATTTCAAAATCTGTTGAACTTCTTCCTTTTTACTACCTACATTGTCATCTTAAAAACTGCGCGTCTTACAAAACGCCTTCGGATCGATATGATAAATGCGAAACTACTGTAAGTTAAATATTTGTTTCAGAACTTCTTTGAAAAATTAGGTACGTACGACAGCGGTTTCGACATATGGGGCGGCGAAAACTTGGAATTGTCGTTTAAGACGTGGATGTGCGGCGGTACCTTAGAAATTGTGCCATGCTCGCACGTCGGCCACATATTCAGAAAGCGATCGCCATACAAATGGAGAAGCGGTGTTAACGTTTTAAGAAGAAATTCGGTTCGACTCGCAGAAGTGTGGTTAGACGAGTACGCGAAATATTATTATCAAAGAATAGGTAACGATAAAGGTGATTTCGGCGACATTAGTTCTAGGAAAAAATTGAGAGAAGATTTGAAATGCAAGAGCTTCAAATGGTACTTAGATAACATTTATCCCGAATTGTTTGTGCCAGGAGATGCCGTTGCGAACGGTGAGGTAAGTATTCGGTTTTGTATTAATTACGTTTTTTTTTGGTTTCACAAAAAAAATATCAATTTAAAATGAACTTTGATAGTTTCGTAACTTGGGCTTCGGAGGAAAGACTTGTTTGGATTCGCCTGCTCGAAAATCTGATTTACACAAACCAGCTGGTTTATATCCTTGTCATCGTCAAGGAGGCAATCAGGTAATAAGCGCATGCAATTTTTAACATCATCCTTATTTACAGGTTGCTAATGGAGATCGAGAGTTTTGTCTTGATTCTGCTTGCAAACCTGAAGACATGCACAAGCCCGTTGGGCTTTGGCCTTGTCATAGTCAAGGTGGAAATCAGGTAACATCACCACCACTATGCCGTGTGGCTGTAAAAATTTACATTTCAATAATACGATTTCTATTTTATTAACATTTAATCACTAAATTTCCGTATATTGCATGAATAGAGTCAAGTATTTGATTAACATTGCGCACTTTAATCAATCTTATCAATTATTTGAAGGATGTTTGTTTGACCTTTTTGGTTAAGATACGATTTTCTTTATTTCGAAAGAGGTGGAATCTAATATTGTTTTAAATTTGAATTTTTGGAGTCGAGGTGTGATGCACCTCATTTTCTATTACCGAACCGTAAGTCGAGGTAATCGTTTTATTCTACATTATACAATTTTTTCATAACTTATTATACAGGGTGTCTTACGACTTGACGACGTGACTATTACACCCCTGTCTTAACGAGTTGGCAAAATGAATAAAAAAAGGGATTTGATATTTTAATTTTAAAAACCAAAAAAAGCATATTGCATAATTGAACTTATGTAAAGTTAGTTGAGGGCCCATCTTGTGATGTAAGTGTTATGTATGGTGCCCCAGAAGATCAGTATAAACCAGTATAGTGTGGTGACGAAACCGTCTTAGCAAAACATTTGCTTCAAATTTTAGGAAAACCACTAAAACCTAAATACGCCAACTTTTACTCACCTTAGTATTAATATGTAATAATATTAATTAAGTATGTGAACATTATAGAAGGTAAATAAGAACATAGCCATTGCATGACGAGATATAGTAGACCGGCCCAAGCCGCCAGTCACGACAATGACGAAAAAATAGTGGGTTAAAGAAATAGCAAAACAAAATAATGGAAAAACAGATAATCAGGACAGAGAATACAAAATATTGCTGAACTTCAGAGGTCCTTCAGATTCGTAAGCTATAATATAGCTTCATCCGTTAAATTATGAATGTTTGGAAACCCTCCTTCAAACTTTGTTAATTGAAATTTAAACAACATAGAATTGCATTTTGAATGGCCTGTTCTTATACGATTTACTTTTGACCAAATTTTTCTTTTTTGATCAAAGCCCGGAACTTCTATTGGATCATCGATGAAATGTTTATTGAAAACATCAATTCCAGATCATATCTTTTTTCCATTCTTCAACTTCAGAAAAAAGCAGTAGTTAAGTATTCTTGCAACCATATAGGGCTTCGAGTTTTAAGTCTTTTAGCAGGGTGGTTCTCAATGTCATTCCAAATTGGTAAGTTTTTGTTAAGTTGCCATCTAATTTACGAATTTTAGTATATAGATATTTAGATAGTGTCCCCTTGTGTCAATTGTAGAATTGACGACAGAGAACAGTACATAGACCTCGTATGTTGGAAGCGTGACAAGGTCAACACTCTTGATATACAAAGTTGCCGATTAATGCCAGGAAGGTGGATATATCGGAAAATATTGGAAAAAACTTTTGCAATGAAAGTTGTGCAAATCAATGAGTTTCACATTTTAAAATTATTCTTGTTTATACAGGATATTCCATAAAAGTGCGACATATCAAAGTTATGGTTTTTTAAATGGAACTACCCATTTTTTATTACAAATTTGGATTCCTTGAGAAATTATTCAAATGTGACTTTATGCATTATACATAGTGTCTAAAATGGAGGATTTTCGCATTATTTCATTTTTCGGAAAAATTGACTTTTCAAAAAAATTAAATAACTCAGTTATTCTGGAATTTATCCATCTGCGATTTCGTAGCTTTAATATGCATTACATGTGCTAACTAAAGCTGGCTGTTCACCTTCTAACCTTGCTAGGTTTTGAGTAATCAATTATTTAAATTGAACTCCCTAAATTTATGGATAAATTGATTTTTTCAAATGGCACCACCTACTTTTTTATGTGTTGTTGAACGTAAAATCTCATAAGCTTTCTAATGATAAGATTGTAGGTATCTAACTCTTACTCAAAAATCCGAAAAAATCATTAGAATGCTTATGAAATTCTACGTTCAACAGCACATAAAAAAGTAGGTTGTGCCATTTAAAAAAATGAAGTTATCCATGAATTTAGGGAGTTCAATTTAAATAATTCATTACTCAATACCTAGCAAGGTTAGAAAGGTGAACAACCAGCTTTAGTTAGCACATGTAATGTATATTGACGCTACGAAATCGCAGATGGATAAAATCCAGGATAACTGACTTATTTAATTTTTTCGAAAAGTCAATTTTTCCGGAAAAAAAGAAATAATGCGAAAACCCTCCATTTTAGACATCAAGGAATCCAAATTTGTAATAAAAAACGGGTGGTTCTATTTAAAAAACCATAACTTTGGTATGTTGCACTTTTATGAAACACCCTGTATAAAGGAAAATAATTTTAAAATGGGCAGCTCATTGATTTACACAACTTTCATTGCAAAAGGTTTTTTCTAACCCCAATATTTTCTGATATATCCACTTTCTTTGCACTAAGGGGCAACCCTGTATGTTATTGAGGTCATTCCAAGTCAACACTCTGTTCTAACTAAGCTACTAATGGAAACATTAAAAAAATTCAGAGAGAAATAGTTTTATTTATTTAGTTGTTCAAAATGTTCACATAACTGCTGTACAAGAACACGTAGTTTAGTTCTTCTTAGAAATGCAGTGGTAGCTCTTCTAATAATTTCAGCATCCATAATTCTAGTAACAGGTTGTTTCCTGGTTTCAAAATTTGTTACATAAACCATTCAGCCTTCTCCATTCAAAGTAATCAAGTGAATTCAAGTCTGGTGACCTTGCTGGCCAAACAACTTTCCAATTAATCTGTTTGTATAATTCCGATTACAAAAATTTGTTAATTAATTAATATAATTAATAATCTTAAAGATCATGTTCTAACGAACGCAAATAAATAATGATTCTTCCAATGGTCGTCAATAACATCTTTCTTAAAATGGGATTCTTTTGCCTTTATCACTAAGCAATACTGTTACTTCAAAAGCTTGTATCTTAGTTAGGACAAAGTTTTCGACAAATGTTCATTAGACGTTTCTGACTTAAAATTGTCTCAATAATTCATCATTAAGTTTTGCAAGTCATTCCATGGGACATCCTGTATAATTAAGACGTATATGCAAACATTTACAAAAATGTTGAGATTGACTGTTTCCAGTACCCACCACACTATACAGGTTTATACTGATCTTCTGGGCACCATACATAACACTTACATCAAAATACAATATTGAAAATGTACCATACGAATAAATAAATAAAAGTACCCTATGAATACACTGCAGGGAGTCCCAACTATTTTATGAGTGCTGTTGAACCTTCCGAAGGAAGGATAAATATGATACAATGAACTCTAGGAAAACCTTCAAATTATATAAGTAAAAAACATTGAATTAGAACATACTGGGTATTTCACGGCTCAATTCTTTCTCTTCCGTTTTTTCCTTAAAAAAACAGAGCACAACCTATACTATATTTCATATTTTAATAGACTATTTTATGCCTTTACCATTACCAAGAACGGAAGGAGAAAAGAATAAACAATTACATCAGCGGCACTAAAAATTTTTCGGTAAAATTAAAAAATTATTGCAAATACACACTATTATATTTTAACTTTTGTACATTCATACACAATTGATGTGAAACTTGACAGAAGTCTTCCCTATAGGTACATAATAACAAAGAATGGTAAAGAAGCGATACTTGTCAATTTTGTTTGTTGACGTTCGACCATTTTAAAACTAAGATTCAGTGGCGTTCTTGAATAATACACATTTGTAATTAGATAGTTTCAGATTTATCAAACGTTTAACAGGAAGCCCATGTAGTAAGTAAGATTTTCCGTATTTATTTATCGTATAATTCAAAAACGTCACAAATTTGTAGTTTCAAAATCGGTCAAGGTCATTCACAGTAGTTTACGTTTTATATGTCATTTTGACTTAGTGTCGCTTTTTTACCGTAGATGGGTAAGATTGGGTAATAACACCCAATGTAGAAATTCGTTTTGCCGCTCTATTTTACAGACGATCAGCTTTGTTATTTTTGTGTTAAAATAATTGATCACCAGAATATGAAAGAAACTGCAGTTTCAATTAAATTAGAATAATGTAGTGTTCTGAATTAAAAAATTACTATAACATCTCAATAAATTATAGGATATTATTCTACCACATAGAGTATAGGAACTATGATTGAAGAAGCTTTATTCTACAAAAAATTGTAACCATTATCACAGCATAATAAACACATAGCAGGGCATCTTGTTTTACTAAGCTAATTAAACTTCGGTTTAAAACGGTCTATTAAATGTCTCCAACCGACAAAATCGATTTATTGAAAACACATTCACCCGTATTCACCACAACTTTTAAATCTTAAAGTACTTTTAGAAGTAGTTTTAAAACTAATTTTAAATTTGAACTATTTACTGCTACCTACGTTTAAACTCAAAATTTACTTTATTAACTATCAAGTAACTGTATTTAAAGACTAATTTAATTGCTTATTTAAACATGGTCAGGTGTATGATTAATTTTGAAAGTATTTTTACTACTACTTTTACAGACATGAATACGGCTCATATTAAGTTTATTAATTAATTAAATTTATTATTTATGTTTAGTTAATGTTATAGAAATTGTGATAATTAGGAATGGTTCGTAATATTTGTAAAGTGCAACTTTAGAGTATGAATCGAATAAATTGCTGCAAAATTATACTTTTTCAAAGGGAGTGCTCGGGATATACGTTACTGTGTGTTTATTATGCTGTGACATTAAGTTAGATTTCTGCGTAACGACATAACAAAGTAGAGTAGCCGTGATACTGTAAACAATAAAAAACAAAGGATTCCGTATCCCCGACTCTAAAAACACAAATTTGA
This sequence comes from Abscondita cerata, assembly GCA_030710515.1. Classification (NCBI taxonomy): domain Eukaryota; kingdom Metazoa; phylum Arthropoda; class Insecta; order Coleoptera; family Lampyridae; genus Abscondita; species Abscondita cerata. Next base: position 97,363 of record JALBCR010000988.1, read on the forward strand.
ATTTACGTTGGTTACGCACGGATAAAAAATAGCACCTTAACCAAAATGGCCAGAATACCTCTTTTTTAACGACGTATTGACTTGACTTATGTTTTTTTTGATTTTGTACATACTATGACCAAGCAGGTTTCTAATCGTGTTTTAACAATTTTTAATATAAATGATTTGTTTTCTTCCTTTTTTTGTATACTTTTTCCTTTAATTGTTTGCAATTAACAATATACAAACAGAATTAATTATGATTCTTTGTCTTGAGAATAACTATACCGGGTGTCTTGTAAATATGTTATTGTTTTAGATGAAAATTTAAATGTAGGAGGACTAAAAACTACAAAATTTCCTAGAGTAATTTAAGACATTTCTGGTTTCAATTTTGAGTGAGACCTTTTTCGACATTTTTTTCATTCATGATATCATTTAGTACGACTATAGCTTTTAATAGTTAATTGCGACACAAATAAGAAGTTTAAAGCACGAGTCGTAGGCAAGTGTGTTAATTGCAAAATCCTTTCACGTACGTGTCTTATTATACAGAATTAATTATTTTATATTTTATTTATATTTTTATTCTTTTATCATCACCGGGCGTAAAACAAAATACTCAAAATCGGAAATTGAAAATTGTCCCCGTAAATATTTTAAATTTTTTATCTAAAACAATAAAAAAAGTCACAGAGTACCCACCTTTTTTGTCACGCGGTAGACAATGAAAAAAATTTAAAGTAGTAGTACTTTATGTTAAGGAACTTTTTAAAATCATTTCCAAACATTTTTTCAAAAAGTTACAGTGTTTCACTGTACAAATAGATGATAAGTCTCAGGGAACCAGGTGACTATTGTTTTTTTTTTCGTTTTATTTACATTCATTACCCACTGACCGGGTTCGAAACTTTAACTTACGTAATAAATTATGTGAATCTTTATTTAAATAGGTACATAAAAAATAGATTCTATACTATTAGGAATTTAAAGTACTTCGACGAAAATTTTAATTGAATTGGTAATTAGAATGTAATTGATCTCTTCCATTTAATGAGTATGTGTATTAATCGTTTGATAATATGCCGAGTGTCTCATTTGGACGCATACGTTTATTTTAACTGATTAAATGGGCGATATTTAATTTCTGATGAGTTTAATTGGATGTTTTCTTGTATAAAATTATGATGTACTACTATTAAGGTCGTTCCACATTTATCAAACATTCTTCAAATGTTGGGTTTTGTTCATTTGTTTTGTTTTTGACAAACATTTAATTATTTGAAAAAAATACGAAGTAAAAACCATGCAGAACAAACAATCATCAAATTAATTTGACAAATGTGAAACACTGTTATTGCCAAACTTATTTAATCAAATTAAATTGACTGAAGCAAGAATTTGACGTTTGGTTTGAACAATGTTAGTAGTGAAATGCCCTTTATGTAGGTACATTTTAATTCACACCATCTTGGAATGGGATTATTCCATAGCCTCTTTCTATAGCTTGCCATGGCCTTTTATTCTTGGACTCTTGCTACTTTTGAAAATCGTAATTATTATTACCTGCTTACAAGAATTCTTAAAGATTGCCGTCTTTAGAATTACATTACTGATCCATGTTAGATGCAGTACTGAGGGTCCTTGCATTTTTTTTTCAACATAGATCATTAATTAATTATATAGCTTTAAGCAATCCAATATTTCTTTTTATTCAATTCCTCGCGTCTATGTGACGCAGAACTTAAATATAGCGGCATTTACTTTTTCTGAAAGGTATTGTAGTGGACTGTTGAAATATTTGTTGTTTGTCGAAGTTTAAGAATTATTAGCTTGCTATATGCTGATATTAGAGGACCACACTTCCTTGCCCATTCTTACCTTCGCTCTATCAGTTGCAATCCTCTGAAGATCTTTTCGAGGTAATAGTTGTCCTTTCTATCTTTCCTAAGGAATAAAGAACCAGGTAAGTTAAATTTAAGGTTCCTGTGCTGCTATCTGATTTCAGGAATTCTCTGAATTCGTCTTCTTTTCTAGAATGTTCAATTTGCATTTCATGTAACTAACCGTAAAGTATAACTTCTGAGTTCAATGTTTCGATTCGTCATTTTTGTATATAGATTGTGTTTACATAAGTTGGCAACATATGGCAAAGTTTTTTATTATTCATTTTACGAAAAAAACGTGCGTGTTCTAAAACGTAAAATACAATCATCAGATATTTATCAGTTATATACTAGGTTTCGTCAAAATTTTGAGTTTAGTACAGGAGTAAAATACCTTTATTTGTCACAAAATCGGAAACTGTAATTATGAAAAGTTTTTCGGAATAAAAACTATGTTTTAATATGCAATTCCATTCTTCTACTTACTTAGTACAAACATGATAACTTTTCCGTTCCGTTCAGAAAGCATACTAAGCAAATTTATTTCTAAAAAGCTAATCAATACATCATTAAAATAAAAATACGTCAATCAAATGATTCAACCGCTTTCTCTGTTAATACAGTTACAATTGGATTGTTATTGTAGACAATATTTAATTTCATGTTTGACCGTAGTTCTTAGTTCTGATCAACTTTTTTCAATAACAAATATTGATATGGTCAAATAGGAAGGTACTTTACTCTCAAGTGCAATCATATTTTTTGCCAAACCGCGTATACGTCTGTAAAACGTATACATATGATGATTATATTTTAGATTTTAGAACATACAGAACTTTTTATAAAGAATAACTTTTTTTCGTAAAATTAATAATAAAAAAGTTTCTCACATGTTGCCAACTTAAGTAGACCACTGTATATTTTAAGGCTTCCTTAGTTAGTTCCAGTAATAGTTCTTGCAGGATTGCTTTGATTTTATTTTTCAGATCAATTTTTTCTGCCACCAAAGCTTGTGCAAATAAATTCCTTCTTTAACTTACTGTTCTCTATCTTTCTTCTTTCCTCTTTTCCGCTATGTTTGCTGGTTTGGCCGAACACATTTTTTACCCCGAATGATAAGCCGCGCTACAGTTAGTACAATTAACGGCGTTTTTATTGAGACACTCGAAAGAAAGTTTTCCTGTACATCGCAGGGTACATTTCTAGCATTGAACGTGGCAAAACATTGTTGAGGCGTCGTCTTTTTCATTTTTGTTTCTACTTTAATTCTTAAGTTTCCGACGTGGGCGATATCAAACTGTTATTTAGTCGTTTCTGTTTTTTCAGTTATACATAAGTATCATAGGTAAGTGTTCCTTAAATCGACGCATTCTTATTGCCGAATTAACAGCAAAGCCTTGACTCTCAAGCCTTTAACGTTCGTCTTCAACACTTCTTTTCCTTCTCCTGTCTAATTGGTACGTATGTCTCTGTACATTTGACCATCAAGTAGGGAACTTTTCAAAAGTATGTGTAAAAATCTTAAAACCCATTTTAATGGCAGATTAAATCTAACCTTCCGTTTTCTCTAATGAATATTTCAAGCGATTTTTCTTTCTGCAACATTTTTCTCTTAAAGGTTGTTCTCTTCACTTGTGCGTATCTGACTTTTCGATAATCTCCTTTTGTTGCCGAAATGTTATAGATTTCCTCCATTACTTCATCTTTAATTTGTCTTGTTGTTATTTTCTTTCTTTTTTATTTATTTTTTTTTTGAAGGTTACTTCTGTTTTTTCCCACTTCTACCAAAACCACTTGTTCTGGGTCGGGAACTTCGGTTTTTTAGCCTTTGTAATGTATTGTTCTAAATTGAATATAATTTCTTCTTTGAATTTGCAAGATAAACCTGGTTTGCTTATCCATCTTCATAACGTTTTCTACTTTTGTTTAATTAAACAACATTTAATTTTCTGTTTATATTTCTGATTAGATCAGCAATAAGTCCATTTAATGCTGTATAATCTTACCTAATTTGCCATTCGGGAAAGTCGAGTTTGATTTTCGCAAGAGTCGCCTGGTCTAACCAAGCCTTACGATGCTCTATTAGTTATATATGAAACGATTTTTGCTTTTTTAAAGATGTTGTGAGAGCATTGAAATGCTGACAGCACAACGTTGCTTAATTTCAATATAATTCAAATTACGGCACCGCCCACCTCCGATTTGGCGCCAAGACTTTTAGGCGCAAAAATCTTTTCTGGTATTGTGAAAGTATTATGAGTTTTTGGTCATTCGATCTAACCGCACCCGGAAGTACTATGATTTGGACCGATATCAAAATAAGTTGTAACTTAGATAATTCTCTATCTCTATCAGAAAGCAAATACTCCGTGTTTTTTCAGTAGTAAATAATTGCTTGTACGTGGGTCTATTGATGCAATACGGTGATGATTAGTACACATGAGCTATAACAATATTATGGTGTGTGTTTAAGTGGAGCACAAACAATGTATGTAGATACGCGCACTTTGATGTTTATATATGTAAATAGTTATCGATGAATATTAATGTGGTGGTGGTGTAACCAAAAGTTTATCGATTATAAACCTACCTAATCAAACTGTAAATACCACAGATTATTTTGCGAGCGATGACCGTGCGTTAACATAATATTGTTTCAGTATTGGATGTACAGCAAAACTGGCGAAATACGACGCGACGAGGCATGTTTGGACTACAGTGGTCAAGAAGTGATTTTTATATCCGTGCCATGGTTCGAAAGGCAATCAGTATTGGGAGTATGACGAAAGTAAATTACTAAGACACGGGAGCAGCGATAAATGTTTGAGGTATCAACGCGTCCAAACTGAAACTGATAATGGAACAATGTAGTAGTAACACGAACAATCAAAAGTGGACTCTAGAAAATTACGATATTAGCAAACTTAAAAAATAAAAAAAAAGTGGAAACTTGAATGAGTGTGCAAGCGCGTATCAACAAACCTTTTTTGCGGTTTAAACATTTGCCGATGTGCTTTAAAAAAACAGTGACGCTAAGGTACATTTTCTTCTTAAGTGCAAATGATTGAAGTGATAGTAACTATAATTTTACTTATCCCTACGCGGGGTGTGCTCAATCTTTACATTCCTCTTGTTTATTCGCATTTTATTAATATAGAAGAATCTGAATTGGAACTAGTACTCTGTTTTATTATTTTTTAATCTATATATGCTTATATCGATGTTGTTTTCCGTTATGTACTTAACTGATCTACTTATTATGTTTTGTTACTGTTGATATTTTATTCTTATTTAATTTATCGTTGGTGCCGATTTACTATGAGATTATAAGTTATTAAAAACACTTAAGCGCAAAAAAAGAAGAGACTGAAAATGTTGGTATTAGAGTAATTCGTCACCAATTTACTTTTAAAGTAAGTAATGTATTTATTTTTATTAATATGTAAACATATTTGGTCGGTCACAATATTATCACGCCCTCTCATTACATATCCTAACGCATATCGCAAATTTTTTTAAACACAAACATGCGATATGATGTAATTCCACTACTTACAAATTTAAATTTGTTACAATTTTGTATCGAACTACTGATTAAAATACATATCTCGAAATTAATATCATTATATAAATATTGATGCCTACGTATTATTTAGGTTCGTAATAATTTAACTTCGAATTTTCGACTTTTTTAATTTAATTGTTAAACTCGTGTACTTATTCACCAATCGCGTTCTTGTTTTCTTATTGCTCAAAAGTATTACAGATTTTTTTAATAATAAAATTAGAAAGGCAATTGTAAGATAAAGTAACTCATTCCCATTTATTCGATTTTGTATTGAATTGGCCATATTATTTTATAATTCATATGCTTTGAATGGCAGTCGTATTCTTTTTTGTACGAGAAAAATGGGAAAGTGAAAAATATTTTATTCTTCGGATAGAATGATGGTATATAAATATATAAATGTATTTATTTAATTTTAAGGAAAATTTTGTACATAGAGCAGATGTGAGTATTAATAGCAATGACTTGTTAAAGAAAATCGTGAAATATAGTAGCTTAATTTTTGTTACATTTTGTGATTTTCTGTATTTATATTTTTGTCATCGTTGGCGATTGAGAATACATTTATAGGCATTGTGTTTGCATGAATGGTATAAATTAGGCCAGTTAATGATGTATTAAAATGTGCCTTAACATATCTTGTATCTTACATATACATACTGGTTAATAAAGAATTGTGTTTATCATTGTTTCCTTAAATTTTCAGTGTGAAACTGACAACAAAGTATACGGATTGTTAAGATGTTTTTTGTATGGTACGTGGAACAATTAATTCAAATGATGATCACCAAGGCTTCAGTTATTCACGTTGGGAGCGGAACTTAAGCTAGAAAAACTGAGGTTGTACGTTTGAACGAGGTTGTTACTCTGGTCAAATGGTTACAAAAGGGGATTGAATTTGAAAATTATGGTGTGATTGGTTGTGGTTTATTTTATGTTTTTTGATGTGCCGAATACAAATCTGTAGTTGTCAACCAAAAATTCTCCCGCAAACATGAGAAATCATAAGAGAACATTACTTATTTATATTATATTGGTTTATTCAGATGTTGAGGTGGTGAAGAGGACATTAAAACCCCATGTTAGATATAATTGCCGACGTTTCGACCGGTCATCCCGGTCTTTATCAAGGCAAACAAGCAATTAGGGAATTAATGTGCCCTTGGATTTTCTGATTACATTATGAACATTATTATAATTTATGGTGGCTGCTGATTAGCACAGTATCATAATAAGTGTTTAAAAAAACTGTGCATTAGCAGGCCCAAGGTTGATGAAAAAAAAAGGTTAGTCTTCATGCTAAAGAGATTGAGAGGGCTATGAATGCTATTTTCACTTTCGGAAAGCAGTGACGATGAAGGTCAATTTCCATTAGACCACCTAATAACTCAATAGAGGGCGACTACATTTTTCAAAGAAAAACTGTAATGCAACATTATTATTGGACAGATATGGGGAAGACGTTCTCATATCAAAGATCAAACATAATACAATACTGGGCATAAAAGTTTAACAGATGCGTGGTACATTTTGCAAACGATCATCAGAACGGGAAGAACGTCTTCGATTAGTTAAGACAGGGGCTGATGTAATTCATAAAGAGGTACGATCAGTACCATATACCATCGATGACTATCCTTCACATTATTTTAAGACACACAGGACACTAAAGAAAAAGCGAGGGAACAATGACAAGTGGACAACAAAGTTTCAGCCATTTCACGCGGTATTGTTTGCGCTGTTACGTCATTTTTTTCCTTTCCACTTTGGGCTATCAATTTTTGTGTGTAGTATATATGGGTCACGAAAACTGATTGTTGTGCCAATCTTAGGATTTTTATTCCGAAACTGTTCGTCTTGAAGTGTCCGCCATCATGAGACCATTACTACAAATTTGTTGAGGACAATCTCGATTTTAAGACTCGTACACTCTGAGGATATAATACTTTCCACGCAATGGGAGGAATACATTTGATAATTCCTAGTAATGTTATTGGTCCAGAGCGAAGAATTGTCTGGGTATAAAAAGAAATCCAACTCAGTTAGCAGGTTAGGTGGGAGTTGTTTCCTTGAAACAGTTTGAGAAAGAAGAAAGAAGGTTCCCTTGACTTAAAGGATATCAACATTAAAGATCTCAAGCGGGAATTTGTTTTACCTAATACCATCACAAATTTTTTGGTAAACCTGATTTTGCGTTATGGGAAGTGGAATGATGTGCTCGGAATTTCTTGATGGAGTAGTTTCAGGCAGTAAATTACAAGCTCGGTCTCACTTTTGACACAACATATGTTGTTTGTCCGTTATTTATAAATACTCCATCATCGGATCACAATACAGTAGGTACCTATAACAGTTTTACTAACTTCTATACAACAGAGCAAACCAATGAATCAACAAGCAACTGTAAACACCTTCAATCAGTCTCTATACATAAAAGTAAGATTTATATTAGATGGCTTGCCAACAAGGAGATTCCAATTTTGATAATGTCATCATTAGAATAGGTGGCGATAGGCTACTTACTGGTTGGTAGTGAGTTGAAGGGCACGCCTATTCCAGAGCCATTAAGCATATACTTTAACACATACATCACCCTATCGAAACTTATCTTTGAGACCACGGATTTAACTCAAATCTTCAAGAAAAATTTGCAGAATTCTTAAATCATCGAAACAGGTAATTGATTTTGTTAGCACACGCAGAAGAGAGTGTGGGGGAATTAAGAATCAAGTTTTCTGTTCAATTATAAGCCATAGCTGCGGTGCTATAAATTTAATTCCTTGAAATGGTTACGCTTGTTAAACTATTTATTAAAGCTGAAAAGCAGGAAAGTGGAACCTGAATTTCCAAGTTATTTATTAAATGCTGCCGTACTTCCATGCTAGCGGTTATTTTTTGCATATCAAATATTGCCACCTCTACCTACAAGACTTACATAGCTTAAAAGGTAAAATGAGCGCTCAGGAATACGAAATGTTCACAAATGTTGGGACAATCAAATTATAAAACCATTTCCTAAGATGCTTGTATTAGTACTTCCAAAAATAATGTTTGTCTCGATATTTCAGCCCTTTTCGCATTGAAACCATACGACATACAAAAAAAAATGTAGAAACAAACAAGTTATAAGCAAAAAGCACTGAAATACATAATTTTAAATTGTTTTTTTGATAATTTTTCATATTTACAACGAACATTTTTGTTGGACAACTTCAGATTCGAGTTTAGCACATCAAAAACAAAAATAAACCTCTAAAACCAATTACACCAGAACGATTTCACTGGTTTATGTGTTCATTGTTAATAACCATATATGTTGATTGCTAGGATGTAGGGTTACCAACATTTTTCATATTTTGATTAACATAAAATATGAATACTGCAAGTATGGATCCATTCATTATTTCGAATACAAGTACCTACAGTAATGTCGCGCTAATCCGAACCCTGTTGTAATCCGAATTCTTCAGTAATCCGAATTGGTTTCCTGTCCCATTTTGTATGTTGTAATCCGAATATCATTTGATTCAGCAACTTTGAGATACGGACTACAAAAAAATAGCAAAACAAAGAGAAAACGTGAAACTGCAGTGACTTTTGTGTTTCGGGCCCTGGATAAAGAAAAACTTTAAAAATAGCGGAATTTCCAAAATTGGAAGGGAAACCTGCTTCGTGGTTCATAAATCTTTGAAATCATCACGTTTCTGTTTTTTTCTGAATTTTTTGTAGCTAAAGCTCAACAGTTTTATAGAAAATATTATGGCAAAGATAATTTAAATACAAACATAGGGTGGATTGTAGATTTTAGAAAAAGATATGGCATCAGGACACTTAAAATCTGTGGTGAAAAGCGGTCTGCTGATCAACCCGCTGTAGAACCATTCATTAATGAACTAGATCGAGTTATCAAGACCAATCTTTAGTATGTACCTTCACAGATTTATAACGCAGATGAATTTGGATTATTTTGGACGTTACTACCAGATAGAACGTTGGTGACGAGCATTGAGAAAAACCAGCAAGGAGCGCATCACTTTCTTAGCATGTTACAGTGTAGATGGAAATTATCGACCAAAGCTTCTTGTAATCGGAAAGGTAAGAAATCCTTCAAAAATTATATATCAGGAGATTTTTAAGGGAATGCCAGAGAAAGCAATTTTGTTTGTAGACAATGCTTCTAGTTACTGCAGCGAACAGGACCTCATTCTAAAGTATACGACGGCGTTAATACAGCCCATGGACCAAAACGCTATTAGACTGACCAAACTATTCTATAAAGTCTTCTGAGCGAAATATTAACAAGTAACGAAAAGGCCCTTGTAAAGTGGTTCAAAAATATATTTCTGAAAACAGCTGTGCTTACTTCATAACGCTTGGGAGAAGGTGCCAACTATAAGTTTGGAAAACTGTTGTGTATTTTAAAAATGGCATTTTTTTGGAAAGATCGAGCTTCTTTAAAAGGCTGTTTTATCACTCGGGACAATTTCAGATTTCTAGTAGGCGGTTCACTATTTTATTTCTTGTTACATAAATAGCTATTTGTTGTTTTTTCTGTTTCTAAATCTGTTTAAAATGCACGCCATGTACAAAAAAAATTGACATCAACAATTCAACAATATATTATTTATCTATTAATATTAATCGCCTTTCAAGTCTGGCCTGTTGCGCTCAGAAAAATTCGCCCGCGAGTACATTCATTTCACAATTCTCCAAGAGTTTTCAGAATTTATCGTTTACTTAATGTTAATTTTCTCATTGATTTTAAGTAAAAATTAAAAAAAAAGTAGGGTTGTCAGAAAATTATTATCTATGTCGCGCAGGAGTCGAAATTTGGGCTTATAAAAATCCATTTTTCAATTATTTTACGTTTTAATTAAATTAAATACAACGAAGACGAAAATAAAAAAAAAATAGCTCCTGCACGACATAAATAATAATGTTAGCTATATGTTTGTGCAAAATCAGAAAATATTTCTAAAAATAAGCGAGATAAATTTACATCAACTTTATAGCTCCCTGAGAGAACAGCCTTAACTTTAACTTTTAGAACCCGACGATTTGCCGGCGGCGGTGGCTTTATGTATAAGTTCTTCTCGGGGAGTTGGAGAGTTCGGTGTCTATAGGAGGAATGTGACTATAGGGTGCGTAAACCTTCATAATAGTGATGATTTTTTAAGTATATATTCGCCTATTACATGCGACATATTATATAGGGCCTGGTAATTCAGTTCCTGGTCCCGATCGCATCATGATTGTATGTACAAATCAATATATGTCGTAATAATCTTTTTCGTGTCATTTTTAACCTCGTTGTCGGTCGGTACTGTTTCATAAAAATGTTCCCAAGACAGATCAAACTGACGACCAGTAGGATACATCTTACAAGTAGTTTTTTACAGGATTCTGGTGAGGAAATCGACCTCATTAAAGAGAGTTTATTAAATCCGACGGAACGCTTTCCAATGCAATTCTGTTGTATCACTACAACAGGTCCGGACTTGGGTCTGGAAAGGCTTTCAACGTTGTTTGATTTTTGATGCCATGGATCGCTTTGCTCTCCGGTCCTTTTACAGAATATATCTCCAATACCTCGAACCAATCTCACACAAACATCAAAGTTGGTAGAGTATTGATGAGGGATATTTATTTTAAGAGAGGGGTAAAGCAAGATGACTCGCTCAGTGCCATTTTTTCAACACGGTTATAGGTTATGAGTGCTGTATGAACTTTTTTCATCCGTAATGGGACATTATTTGCTATGACACAAAGTTTCTACGTTGGCTTTTGCTAACGACCTGATAGTTTTGGAGGATCAGGAAGTATGCCTTTGCATTATATGATATTAGCCTTCGGGGCATAACTATCAATCTTAATAAAATGTTATTCTATCTATGCATCTCTTGTGAGGGCTAAGACTATATCTAGAACTAATTCCACTTTCATAGTTCTGTGTTTTCTTATAACGAAGCAACAGGTACGGAGAAGAGGGAGCGTTTCAATATCTCTGGCACTATTTTGAAGCTACAGACTCCTTGGTTGGCTAAATAATCTTTGAGCCAGTCTTCTTAAGCCTGACCAAAAGTGTGTTCTAATTAAACACCTTATCCTTCCTTTGTACACGGGCTTCATATGCATGTACTATCTCTTACGGCATGTTTGATCAAGCCATCAAGATCGTTACAGAACAAATTTTGCATCTTAATTTTTGATCTTGCTATTTTCTGAAGATGATAGGTATTATTAAAACGATTTATTTGGAAGATCCATTGTTACGGCTTTTATTTGCATATTCAACACTAAATGTTCTTTTATGTCACGCTATAATTTATGGTAGGGGACCGGATACTCTAGCCATTTCTATTGCTACCTCTCGTGGTGTTCGATCGAATGATATCTAGTTTCTAGTTTCGTTCCGGTTGAATACCACGAATTTCTAGTTTTTAATTGGAGTTTACTACTGCCGTGCTTTGCCGAAAAAAAAATAAAAGCAATTTCGTTCTAATTTTTACGTGTGGATTGTTGTTGTTTTAATTTACCGTACGAATTTTACAACTATAAGGGATCTCTGGTTCAAACCGATGGTTTGTCTTTTATCTCGGAACCAGTGGCGCCTCACCAGAATTATTCATAACTCGAAATAAAAATAATTAATTAATTAAGACCCTTTTCGTGTACGATCACATATTTTCCATCAACCTACGACGCCTACCGACGAGCAAGACTAGCTACATGAAGGAGTCGCAATAATTTAACGCCTCGCTCTAATTAGAATAATTTGCTACTTAACCCTTTGGGTTTTATTGGTTTTAACACATAAGCTTTCTTTAAGAGAGTACAAGGATCGATTTCTAGGAAAGATTCAGTCCTTTATCGGCAAACTTATCTTTTCTGGACCGTTTAGTACAGTCCTAGAAAATTGCATAGAAGATGTAGCGGGAAGGAGGACTGTGAATTTACTAACAGTTGGCCGTTACCATCCGTTACGGTAGAACAATGATACTGTACAGCAGGCTACTCTTGGGTAGAATTCTTGGTTCATGTCTTGCATGTTTGCTATGATAGTTCCCAGGATAGTTCGGGATAACTAGGTGTTTTGAAGGGTGGCTAGACATTGCTTGGCGACAATTGGGTAACGGAGGTCGAGCCCTGGGTTCGTTACTCTAACGGTAATTTAGTCAGACCTGTCAATACACATATAAAATATTAGCATGGTAATCTGCAATATCCAGGTATGTTAGATAAGTTATTGAGAATAAAATTTGATTATCTATTCTTGCTTAACCACCACATTTTTTGATAGATGATGTGTGAGAAGTACAATGTATCTTTCTATTGTTTTTATTCGAGGGTATAAATACGTCGGCTTTTCCAAATTTGAAGTGAATGTAATTATCCGCGGTTAGTTTTCAACTGTTCTTAACCGATCAAATGAAAATAATTTATGGATTATTTGTCCGACATTAGTCAAAATCGAGAACAGAACTTAAAAAGAATAAAGTTTTTCTTCGCCGTGAAAATAAAATTAATTAGACCATTGAAAGGGTTGATTGAGTGAAAACCAAAAATTGTTACTAATTACTTATCCAATTAGATAACTTATGAAAAGTCTAACTTGGTGTAATCCTAATATCACAATCTCTACATTAAAAAAGGGACATATAAGTTACAAACTAGAGCACCCTTCCCGTTGCGCAAATGTGAGGGTGTTGCTGTTTAATTTTTTAAATGTAGGACGTATGTCGAGAGCCGTCTTAAAACGTGTGTCGTAACTAATATGTTACGACGAAAGTTGTATTTAGCGCGCATTTTGCTAATTTTCTATTGGTGGAAAATAAAATCGGACTAAATTTTCTAAACGTACAGCGGACATCTTCTTTTTCGTTTCATACATGAGGGTGATTTGGCGTACTTCTTGAAATTGAAATTTCCACAAAAATTGTTAATGTGTGATTCAAGATTTCCAATTCAAATTGATGTTTAAGTTTAAATCTGGCTAAATTCCCCGTGAGTACACTTTGCTTTCTTTTCTTTCCTGGTTGTATTAATTCTAATTGCTACGTATGCTTTTAGCACGTTTAGAAGACCTTATGTTCTCGTTGTGTGTTATACCTGGATAACTCTTGAGGGTGCTGAAGTGGCGGATTAAGAACCTTCCCTATCAATTAAAGACAACGCCACGGTTTCGCATTAGTTAAGCTGCAGACAACCGGTGAATACTACGTCTACAAGGGTTGGTTATGCTGCATAACTTCATCGAGGGAGCCCATCGCCTTCTGCTCTTCCCCGCACACCTCCCCTAAGAGGAATCCTGGGGCTACTTAACTTTCTAAACTGTCGATACCGTCGTAAGCAGGAAACTTTCATTCCCGGAACTACATCTTACCGATTACAGCTAAGTTTTAGTATTTAAGCAATTTATTCAGTAATAATGCGTTAAGTTCAAGTACATATGACATAGAATGGCTTGATCTCTAATATTTAAGTAAATTTTTATTCGGTGTACGCTCCACATCCGAACGTTTGTTTTAACCAGCTCCAGACGGACTCGGGCGCTTTACTTAGAGCGGTTGAAGCGAAAACAAAAGGCCTTTTGGGTTTGTGGGAGGTACTCACCTCTTTAATCCTAGTTTAAGTTAGCTTAAATCGCCGTGTGTAAGTGATATGTGTACGCAGACCCTTCTTAGTAGCCAATCCTCAATTGGAATGATAACCGTAACTAAAACTTACCTAAAATCCGACACATTAAGTGCAAGCCTTATTTATTGTTAAGCTAGGCTACTGCTAACGCACGTAACTATATGCGACAGTCTCTCTATTTCTGTCACATTCTCGTAGTATTTTAAGATTTGTTTGTTGTATTAAATTGTCTGTCTTTCTTTCTGGTTTGTGTTCGATTTAGCGTATTAGACTTTAAGTAAAACTTGTTGATCTCCTGTTGGTCGGTTTTATTTCTTTCTTTTACCCAGCAGGTGGCGCCTTGTTAGACAGCAATCTAGTTTTTTAAAATTTTCTAAGGATTCCCCCACTCTACGACGAAGCCGGACGCTGCTCTTCTAACTACTATAAATACTTTATCTTCCATGAACTTAGTGCGCTACATCGAGCCGAATTTCCTTTACTTGTTTTTTTTAGGTTGTTCCTCTAGAACCGTCACTTCTTGTTGTTATTTGTAAACAACAACCGTTACAAGGGTCTGATCTTGAGCCCATAACTTGCTTGAATAGAAGAGTAGGGTTGATTCGTGTGAGGTGTAATGAGAATTAATTACGCACACGGCTGACGACTCGTGATCTTTAAATGCGAGGTCAGTACCCATTAGTAGTTTCCAATGGAAAACTATTACAAACCGTTTAAGTAGATTTACACCATTTAAACTGAGAAAAACCGATTTCTCTAAGAAAAATTAAGAAAACGTACTCGTTGCGTCGTTTTAAAACCAATAATGCTAACCGCTTGATTAAGTAAACTAATATTTTTTCAAATACCAGATTGTTTTAATTTCGTACAAAATTGAGAACAGGGAACGAGCTAACCAGCAGGAAACTGCTACTGTTACAGTTACTAAAAATTAATGTCTCGAGTCCGACACCTCGAAATCCTAAAAAAACTCCTTCGTAACACTGACTCACAACGTGTCCACCACATTGTTATTGTTTCCGAGTGTGCGTATCTATTATTTTTATTATTGTTATTTTTTAAGTTATACGAGGTGTGACAATTAAGTAATGAGACTGATTACATAAAACCGTATATTTAAAAATTATTCTATAACTCTGCCATCCCTTTAAAGTAGTCCCCTTGGGTAGCTATACAACGGCTCAAGCGCGTTTTCCACGCCTTATAATATTTCTGGAACGCTTCGACTGGGATATCCGCTTATACCTTCGTTACGGCTGCTTAGATGTCCGTAATCGACTCAAACTGGGTTCCTTTGACTACCGATTTTGCTCTAGGAAACACAAAAACGTCACAGGGTGACCTATCGGGCGAATAAAGCGGCTGTTGCAACACGGCGCGTTGTCGTAATGAAGGATCCAGTTGTTTGTGATGTCTGGGCGTACCCTGTTGATTCGTTTTCGCAATCTTTCGAGTACTTGGAGATAGTAGACTTGATTTACGGTTTGCCCCGGTGGAACAAATTCTTTGTGGACGATTCCATTGTGGACGATTTCACGGCCATCGAAAAAGGTAATGATCATCGTTTATGCCAACGAAACACATGGGCACGAAAGAGAGCACTATCACTATGCACGACACGACACAACAAGCGAACTAAACAAGCTAGAGCGATGGTAAACATATCAATGGAAAGGAAAGAATCCGGGAAGGGGAAGGAAAATTTCAAAGGTACCTGATTTACCACCAGCGCGGCAATAAAGTCAGTTCATTACTAATTGTCACACCTCGTATTATTGATTAACTTTGTTCAGCAATTTGTATTTACTTTTTGTTCTGTGTGCAGTTGTAAAGATAAAGTTAGATTAAGCATAAACGAGGAATCATTACAAACTTTGCAACATATGCCTAAAATTACATAATCCAAAACTAAGAAATGCCAACACTTAACTGTAACGGCAATTGAACGTTTAAATGCAATATCGTTATCAAAACGATAATTTCAAATGCCAAACACTCGTGCCGATAACAAAGTTAACATTTCTTAGTTAAACTATTTTTACGTGTCTTTTATACACTAGACACACATTTCACTTATGTTACATAATCCGTTCATCAACATAACATTGGAATACAGAAAATTGTGGATTTAGGAGCACAACATAAGAATGCAAACTAGAAATATTACTGTATTTTAAAATATAGTTACATTATTAAATCTACATTTTATCCAAAATTTAAATCAACTTCATCATATGACGCATCCCAATAAACCCCATCATTTTTGTTCAAATGATTGATCAACGCAGACGGACTATAAGTCCGTTCTTGAGAATGCAACAAATACTGTTCCCCTTCAGAACTGTGACAAAAAGATACTAATCTAAAATGTTGTCCAATGTGCGGTTCCAATCTTTGTATAATATCTTGAAAACGAGGTCGATCTTTTGGTTTCCATTTCCAGCAGACTTCCATTATATCGTACAACAAATCGGAACATTCTAAAGGTCGTTCCAAAGTTCCTTGCGCTGTGACAAATTGAAACACTTGTTCATTGGCGAGCCCTTGATAGGGTTGTTCCGCTAATGTGGCGATTTCCCACATTACGACACCATAACTCCAGACATCTGACTCGATTGTAAAAACGCCGTCAGCCAAACTTTCAGGCGACATCCACCGAATCGGCATTAAACCACCCGAATCTTTTTTATAGTAATCTGTATAGTAAATGTCCCGGGCCATACCAAAATCACCTATTTTAACGGTGTGATCTGCAGCAACCATGCAATTACGAGCAGCTAAATCGCGATGCACATATTTTTTTGCCGACAAGTACATCATTCCATCTGCTATTTCCGCAGCCATTCGATACATTTCCGTGCAAGTAATTGCACTGGATGCGTTTCTGGACTGTCGTAAGAAAGATTTTAGGTCACCACGTGTCATTAACTCCATTATTACTAACGGAGGGTTTCCTCTTGAAACCACACCTAATAATTTAACCATGTGGTAAGCATTACTAAACGATTTCATGACCGACGCTTCGTCTAGAAAAAAAATTCTGTCACTCTCATCTGCATCTGAATTTACAGTTTTAATAGCGCACGGTAGATTTTGTGACTTGATGAGTCCATTGTAAACCATGCCAAAAGTACCTTGACCGAGTTCATTTTGTATTTCAATGTCATCTCTGCTTAACTCCCACTCGTCCGGAATGTAATCGGATCCAATTCGATCCGAATTAGATTTCGCTAATAAACGAAGTTTATCTATATTGTTGTTCTGTTTGTAGTAGTACCAACAGCAACCTATTATTCCAGCTATAACAACAATAAAAGCGAGAGAAATGAGCACGGCTATAAGCGTCGCACTTGAGAACGGTGAAATTTCAAACTCTTTTGGTTCTGAAAACTTTCCTTCGCCCGCTAAAGACACTGATTTTACTCTAACCGAATACTTTCCGGGCAGCAGCCTTTTGATTTGGTATTGGTAATTAGAATAAAACGTACGTTTCTTTGGTAATACATTCCGACCAAGGCGCAGCGTTTTCAAGATCCAACGTTTTGTGCTCCACATAGTAAGCTACTGTTACCGCATTAGGATCTTTTGGTTCTTCCCATTTAATAACTGCGGTTGTACCATCTACTTCTATTAACAGGTCAGAAGGTATGCTGTCTGCATTTTCTTTCAATAAAGTTCTTTGTGGGATCATCTCCGGACCGCTGCATTGTGTTATGCTGTTGCAAGCTTTAAGCAAGATAAAGTACATGGTAAAATGTTTTAGAGGTCTAATTACATATGAAGTTGCCTTAGGGTCACTGATTACGTACTCAATTATATTTGATGGGACGTCAGAACGCTTTTTCACTGTATGTATTTTATCATTCATTAGCACAACGTTTATTGTATCGTCAGAATTTTCTTCGGCATTATCAACCGAATACGACAAATAATTTTTACATCCTCTTTGTGGTCTTCCAAAATTCCACACAGTGCAAATTGATGTAAGGTCGTGTCTAAAACTGCAACTTCTTTTTTTACAACAAGTCAGATTAACGTCAGCGAATTTAAAAGGTTTTAAGGCCGCCGTTTCCACTCTCTGAACCTGATGAGGATAGTCGCAATAATTTCCTGTGATATAAATTTAGGGTCATCAGCTATTAAATATGTTACTACTACGTAATGACTCAATAAACCATTAGGAAAAGCGGGAGGTTTCCACGTTAAGGTGATACTGTCACTTGTTAGTGATACTGCATTTAAATTAATAGGTCTTGTTGGGTCATCGGTAGAAGTCATGAAATACGAAATGTTTGTTTGACCTCCTAATGCTGGTATTGTCGCATATATTTTGATGTAGTATGCGTAATAGGAATATGCGTTTAGAGTATCTAGTTTAACAGTAGTGTTAGACACAAACTTGCTGTTCCAGTTGTTTCTGACACATTCATCGCGTTCATCAAAAGCAGTGATGTTTCTGAGATTGTCTTCGATATAGTAGACCAAGTATCCAATTATGTACAAACTATTTTCTTCTACCCCATAATCATCCCACTCAAGTACTATTGAGGAATCGTTAAGTTCCGCCACTGTAATATTAAGAGAAATAATGTTACAAGCCCTCTTGTCACCGTTAGAATAAGGAGAAACATCAAATGGGGAATAAGTTAAGTTACTTAAGTTTGCGAGTTTTTGAATTTCAAACGGACATAAATGAGAATTGTAGTGAAACAATAGGGTGCCGTTTTTTATGGTCAAGTTTTTCCAGTTCCCCAATTTGTGAAGATTTTGATTTTCGTAAACAACCAGCGCATATCGATTATTATAAAGTTCTTTGCCGTGAATAACGTTTAAATTTTTTAAACTATCTAACGATGTTAACGAATAAGATCTGTAAACTCTTAAAAATCCACTAATCTCTCTTATCAGCCCTAAACATCTCTCTATTTCGTCCACGGTACTTTTTGAATCGATTCGAATTGATAAAGAGCCGTTTATGTGTGTACAACCTAGTAAAGTTTCGGCTGAAGCTATGCTGTCAACTTCAATTCCATTGCAATATTTTGGGCAATCCAAACACAGTTTGCATCCTCCTTGTTCCGATGTTTTGATGTATCCGGTTGGGCACGATTTGACGCATTCTTCTTTAAACTGCCACCAAGGGCCAAGAGGTAACTTTAGGCACTCTTTTTTTTCAATGCAAGTTCCAAGTTCTGAGAAAAGAATTCTGAAAATAAACAAAAACAAGTTTAAGATTTACAAATATTAGCGATTATTAGTTTAAATGTAGGCAGGGTTTGATAATGAAATCTTACTTAGGTTTTTTACATCTGGAGACGCATTTGGATCCATCTTTAAGTGTTTTACATAAAAAACAATCTTGATTAGTCGTTCCGTTACATCCAATGCATTCAGGATCACAAGTGTCTTGCGGTATTATTTGGCAATCGTTTTGAGTCCAACAACGACCTGGAAAATTTTTACGTGAATTACAATTAGTAAGAGTTAACTTTTCTAATTATTTCCTTCAATAAAATTAGTAGATGGGCCAAAATGTGGATTTAATTTAATTTAATTTAATCGTATGGTACATTTTAAATATTGTATTGTGATGTAAGTGTTATGTATAGTGCCCCAGAAGATCAGTATAAACTTGTGCAATTGTGGATTGGTTCGTCTTGGCAAAGCATTTGCTTCAAGGTTTAGGAAAACCACTAAAACTTAAACGTGCCGACCCTTACCCACCCTAGTATTCATATGTAATAATATTAACCAAGCGTATAAACATTATAGAAGGCAAATAAGAACATAAAATATAACAGCACAGCCATTGCATGACGACACATGATGAGACCGATCCAAGCGCCAGTCACGACAATGACGGAAAAAGTAGGTTCAGAAATAGCAAAACAATCTCATCTCCACAGTGTGTTTCCTAGTACAAATAAAATACCGACCCTATTCCCTGAAACAAATATTAGACAAGAAATCTGATTTGTCCTTACTCAACCCCTCAACACCAATTTGCAGAATATTTGTTGTGTGCCCTATATTAGTATGTAATTGTGTTTTGTGAAATTGTGAGAAATTTGGATAAAGGTATTATAAGAGAAAGAAGATTGCGGTTAAAGACATACAGTCTGAACTTCTGTTTCGAGCATGCGATAATATTCAAATACTACATCGAAAGCAATTTGAAACTGCCCTATACCAGTCCAAAGCCTGGGGCACCAATTAAAGGAGGTAAGGAAGGAGGGAGGAGGAGTAACACCTCGTTAAAAACCTGGGGTTCAGCTGGCTTTGGCTGATAGTACCCTGTAAGGGCCTCTTGCCTGGGTAACGGGTGAAAGACCACAACGACGAAGGAGGCGGAGAAGAGGACTTTGGAACGTAAGGAATTCGGTTGAGGGGTAATGTAAGCATCTGTCTCCAGATTGAGCGGCTTCCAACAGCGTCTGTCCCAGATTGGGCGGCTGGAAGAAAACTTAGGAATGGGATTGCAACTCATCACAAGAAAATACCATAATAACAGGATGAAAAATTTGAAAAATGGAACAAATCTCCGGGTGGAAATCCACACCTCATTAGGAGGGAGCCCTATCGGATACGGGGGGGGAGGCCAATCTGTTACTGCAACCAATTCCAAACAAATACGAAGCAAAAGAAAGAAAAAAATGGTCTATGCAACATGAAACATACAAGGTATTTCAACAAAGAAGAGGAGAAGTGGCTGAACAACTGAAAAAATATAAGGTAGACATAGCGGTACTCACAAAAATAAAAAAAAGGTTATGGTTACAAATATCCAAAAAATAAGCGAGCACGTGCCGGCGTCGCCATTGCAGTACATAAAAAGCACAAATCCCAGATAAAAACTTGGGAAGAAGTAGACGAAAGAATCCTTAAAATGGAGATGAAAATATGGGGTCGTTAAATCATCATACTGGCAGCCTACGCACCGACGGACGATTCAAATGCAGATGACAAAGATACTTTTGAAGATACAATGACGGAGCTACTAAATAGTATAAGTAGACGAAAAGATATTATTTTAATGGGTGATTTTAATGCCAAAACTGGACGAATGGAAAAATACGGCAAAATTACCAAAAACAATAATGCCTCCAGACTCATAGACGTGTGCAAAACCTTCGAACTGAAAATTTTGAATGGATATTACCAACACAAAGATATTCATAGATTTACTTGGTCCCAAACAACCAGAGGGCTTAAATCTATTATAGACTACATGATTATAAGACAGTCTACCCAGTTAACCATTAAAGACGTACGAGTATATCGAGGAGCAGAATGCGGCTCAGATCACTTTCTTTTAAAATGACAACGTACCATGTCACATATATCGACTAATTATCAACAAAAGGTTGATAGCAAAATGGAAGAAGTGGGAGATCTCAAAGAAGGTAGATACAATATAGAATTGTTAAATATAGAATCCATCGATTTTCTATATAAATTGAGACTCTCTTCTAAACTACCAAATAATGTCACAGGTACAGCGTCGGAAGAATACGACAAATTAAAAAAATGTATGCATGATGCCGCTTTCGAAGCGTTAGGAGAGACTACCGTAGAAAAGAAAAGAAATAGACCTTCCTGGGGAAATGAAGATAATATAATTTTAAAAAAAGAACCCATATAATAAATGGCTCACAACAGGTAAAACTGAAGATAGACATGTTTACCAACTAAAACGAAGGGAAGTCAAACTAAAGGTCCAAATAGCAAAAAACGAGGAGTGGGAAAAAGCCTGTATGAGAATAGAACAATACATAGGAGGTACACAAACAAAGGAAGCTTGGAATCTCATAAAAAATCTGAGAAAAGATCAAAAAGATAAAAATCCAAATTGATTAGTGGCACGAATATTTTAGTGAGATGTTAAAAGAAAACAAAAACAAATACATACAGCAGGCACCACGAAGACAAGAAATAAGAAACAATGTAGAAATTATAACTGCAGAGGAGATACAACAGGCTGTGAGTGAGATGAAAAATGGAAAAGCTCCTGACCCAGGAAGCATTCCTATAGAACTTCTGAAACACGCAACTACAAGAAGTTTTGAGATACTATCTTACATATTCAATAGATGCTTGTTGCAACGAGATGAGCTAGAAGACTAGAAAATAGGATATCTGACACCAATACATAAGAAAAGACCTCAAAATGTATGCTCAAATTATAGAGGAATTAGCGTGTTGGCCTCTATAGGAAGGTTGTATGGGCGTATAATCAAAAAGAAAGTCGAATACGAAATCACGATAGGAGAAGAACAAAGCGGATTCACAGCAGGACGATCATGCACGGATAATATTTTTTCCCTAAAGCAGCTAATATAGAAAAGAAAACTGAAAAACCTAGAAACTCATTTAATTTTCATAGATTTAGAAAAAGCCTTCGATATAGTCCCGGTTCAAAAATTTATTTAAAACTCTCCAAACTATTCAGGAAATGTACAAAGACCAAACAAACCTCATTAAAATTGGTAGTAAATTATCTAAACCATTCCCCACAAATAAAGGAGTACGCCAGGGATGTTGCTTGTCGCCTACCTTATTTAAAATCTATTTGAAAGATATACTAAAAAGTGGAAAAATAAATGTAAATAGATGGGTATCCCTATAGACGATGACTACATATACTCACTGCTATTTGCCGACGACCAGTTAATTGTTGCCGGAGACGACTACGATATCACATATATGATGAGAAGACTGAGAGACGTATACGAAAATAGTGGTTTGAGAATAAATTATGAAAAAACCAAATACGTCGCTGTTGGGTCAGTAACAACAGACTTATCCATTAATGGACACACAATAAAAAAAAAGTGATGACTTCAAATATCTGGGAAGGAAACTCAAAAAAAGACATCACAAATAGAATAGGAAAAGATAAACAAGCAACACAAAGATTAAATTCTATGTTATGGTCTAAAAACATAACGAGTGACACTAAAGTCAGAATTTACAATACCGTGGTCCAAAGTATCTTATTATACGGTTCGGAGACTTGGGAGATATCTAAAAGAGATAGACAAAGGATAAATGCCGTGAAGATAGATTTCCTTCGCAGAGGATGCAGAGTGTCAAGACTCGATCACGTCACAAATACTGAAATAAGAAATAAAATGAATAAACAAAGAACAACAATGGAGGAAATAGAAAAAAAGCGCTTAGTATGGTTCGGACATGTTCAAAGAATGGAGGAAACACGATGGCCAAAAAAATCATAAATTGGAATCCTCCGGGCAGGAGAAAACGAGGTAGACCACCTAACACTTGGACCAAACAAGTTCAGGACGATATTTTATCCAGAAATCTTGGCAACGAAGCCTGAATACACCGAGAGGAGTGGCGTTTGGAATGCGAGAGACGGCTGGAGCTGTAATAAACTTGCTATTAAAAAAAATGCAATTTGCGTTTGTTAGAACTGCCAACTTCTTTACAACGACCACTTTCATACAACGCCCACTTTTTTCATAACCAGCGCAACAGTTTTTTTTTACTACGGCTATTGTGATCACAACGGTTACCTAATTTTAATTACAGCGTCAACTTTGTTCATAACGGTCACTATAGGCTTTTTTGCTACGGCCACGATGATCGCAAAAACCGCAGCATAGTCCCACAATTTCTTCAAATTAAAACCGAAACCTTTTTAATTAGGTGCATAAATATTTGAGCCAATACTAAGGGTGCTAAAAACGTAATCAATATACTACTATTCGTATAAAAAAAATAAAGTTTTTATTGTCTTACCAATACTTAATTTTTGTTTATTTTATATTTCATAATTACTAATTGTCGAACGCTATGAAAAAGTTGAGTGTCATTATCAGATGGGTAGGAGGGGTAAAAAAAACAGAGTGTTAGTAAACAAATATTTAAAAAAAACAACACAAATAAAATAAATATTTTTTTCTGAGAACTAAACCGCAAACCTGAGTACATTATTTGAGAAAACAACGCAATTGGGAGATCATAAAATATCTTCCATATAGTCCCGATTGGCTCCCATTCGGTTTTTATTTATTTGGACGTCTGAATGATCGTCAAACTATTGCCACGTTAAGGTAAATGCTTATTTTCTATCGCGTATTTAATTACGTATACGCTGACAAAACCGCTTGTGTAGAACAAGTTCATTGCTTCGACTTTACACACAAGGTTGTTATGCGACCTATTACTAGTGTATAATGAGCAAAGTGAATAAACTTGAGTTATTTTGCTTAATTTATGATTAAATTTTAAGTGTCTCTACATATACTTCCGGACCAATAGTGAAGTAGTCATCGCGATGTAGTTATCTGTGAAAATGAATGTGGAAAATCTACTCGTGTTCCAGAGCGAGTGATTGTGTGGGGTCTTATTCCTACTTCTAGTGTTTGCGTTGTAATAGTTGCTGTATCCAGTGATATTTTTGTTGTTGCGGTTGCAGCAGGTGTTTTGAATGATCCAACCGTTGAAAAATGATACGGGCGATTATCTTGACTTAATGTTTTCAATGACGTAGAGCCATCCGAAAACCGAATCAAGGATGCTGCGTTGAATTGTGCGGTGCTCCTGGTGAGAGTGGTTTGCTGAGTTGTTGTATGTTATTGCTGCGAATGGTGATGTGTTGAGATGTTGCTTACATGAGGATTGTGCGAATGCGTGTGCCGTATATGACAGAGTAAAGACATCTGCACTGGGAATAATAAACTTCGTGGGGTAGTATCGACTTGTGCTTGTACCTGTAACTTGGCAGACAGTACATTGAAAACTTAGGGGAGTAGATATATAGTGTTGGTTCTAGGTTACTTTTGGCGAGAAATTTGATTTGTGGGGAATTTGAGTATTGAACGTGATAGAGGGTTTCAGGTCAAATGCATGCGCGAGCTTGTTGCTTCAGTCGGGCTTGTTTATGACAGGTGATTGCCTTCAAAACCGGGCTTCGCAAGTTTCGTGATGTGTAGGTAAAAATGTGGCTACAGCACAGTTGTAAGTCGAAGACTTGGACCTCTGGGTTCCGTGACGTTTCTTCATGGCGATGGTTGTTTGTTAGTTGGGCTAATTGTTTAGAGTTGCAGCAGTAGTGTCTTATCGGTGGCAGTTGCTTGTTGATTCGGCTCATTGTTTGGGCGATGTGGTAATGAAACAACTTTGTTGCATTGTTCATTACCCAAAGCAATGATATGAGTTACATTGAGGCAAAGTAAGGGAACGAACTTCTTTTTGATCAGCGTTGGTGGCGTTGTTGACGGTATCCATGCTGTGCGTGTAATGGATGTTGGGGCAAATTTATGTGGAAGCGGTTGAACGGTTGTAGCAAGGACGAAAAAATTGCGTCTATATTTGCGTTTTAGTTGGCGGCTGTGCTACCCAAAAGTCTCGTCAGTTACGTCTATTTTGTCATTATGTCGAACGTCGGGATGTCACCACTTTGGCTTGAGTGGTACAGATTGCTGCCTTACGATGTGATACTGGTCAATACGAATAACAAATGAATGCTGGTAAAACTGCTGCTGTAAGTTTGCAAGAGGTTGTACAATAGCAAACAAACACCGATATGTGCCCTCTAGTAGGGAATACAGGGTCATTGATGGTCGATGGTAGGTTAGACGTTTACGGAAAACGAGGCATAGGAGTAATCTGAAAATTTGGCTATTGCCATAAATAGACACGATCTATCTTTCTAAAATATTTTCATTTTGGCGATGTTGCCGCTTCTACCCAAAAGTAGTAACAACTTGTTAATTTTAAATGAAACATCCTATATATTATTCAATTTTTAGAATCGCAATTTCTTACTGATAATTTTTTTCTAAATAGTTCTCTATACCTATCTACACCGGTTTTCGAGATAATAATTATTTTAGATTATTTTTTTCTCAAAATATGATACCACCAAAATTTAAGTTTAGCTGCTATTTGAACTTATATAAGGCTGAAATTTTAGATGCAGTTTGCTAAAGCCTTGTATTTAACAGCTATCTAAATAAATTTATTTTATTTTATACAGGGTGGTTTAAAATGTTGACGTAACATACAAAAAGGTCAAAACTTTATTTTTTTCAAATAGAACACCCTGCATAATGCTTAAAATTCTGATAGATAATTAAAATGCCTTCAAGTTGATATAGCATAGTGGTATAGCTAACTCGTCAACTTTTTGAAATAATCGCAATAATGATTAAAAATCACATTGTCTTCGCGTAATTTGCATTAGTTAGCCATGAAACGCCATGTGATTTTACAATTTCCCAATTATTCACTGTGTGTGACAGATGTCAAAGTTTTGAGATTGTGATTTACTACTTAATACGTATTCAAAAACAAAGTACAATAGAGCGAAATAATTACTCGCATGAAGTTTTGATGAATCTAATTTATTCGTCATGGAGAATGTGCCAAAAATTGTTTCAAGAACATGTAAGAAATTCAATGAAATGTATTCTGATTTGCAGCCAATGAACGAAAGAAAGTTTAATGCGAATACAGGAGAACTTTATTAATTATAAGTAAAATGGTGTCTACGACATCTCGTGTATAACAGGGACACGTATGAATAGTATAAACTAAAAAAATGCCAACAGTTAACTGTAACGACATGTTAAAGTGCACAGCGCTATCTAAGCGATAGGTTTAATGCTTAAAACACACGTGTGTCGATAAAGTCAAGATTAACTTGTACAGAAGCACACACGCAACGAAAGAACACCTGATGCAGCATTTCGCTCTTATGAGCTCATCAGAGGTGTATTTAAGTGCGGTATACAACTGTACAAGACGAATGGTCTTTGCACTTTAACACACACATGTCGTTACAGTTAACTGTTGGCATTTTTCTTAGTTTATCAATTATGGTTCTAAGCTTAAAGCATAAACTCTCTTTTGTTTATTAGCTGCAAATCATAATACATTTCATTGAATTTCCTACATGTTCTTGCCACAATTTTGTCACATTTTCCATGAAGAATAAATAGATTCATCAAAACTTCATGTGAGTAATTATTTCGCCTCATTGTAATTTGTTTTTGAATAAGTACTATGTCAGTAAATCACAATCACAATCTCAAAACTTTGACGTCTGTCAAACACAGTGAATAATTGAGGAATTGTCAAATCACATGGCTTTCCATGGCTAACTAATGCAAATTATGTGAAGACAATGTGATTTTTAATCATTATTGTGATTATTTCAAAAAGTTGATGAGTTAGCTATACTACTATTCTACATCAACTTAAAGACATATTAATTATCTATCAGAATTTCAAGTGTTCTATTTGACAAAATAAAAGTTTAGACCTTTTTGTATGTCACGTCAAAATCATTAATTTTAAACCGCCCTGTATAAGAATAAAATAAATTTATTTAGGTGACTGTTAAATACAAGGCTTTTGCAAACTGCATCTAAAATTTTAGTTTTTGGTTTTAATAGGTAATTTATTATGAAATTGAAAAATTTAGCTTTATTATATATAGATAGGTATAAGGAACTATTCAGAAAAAAATATCAGTAAGAAATTGCAATTCCAAAAATTAAATAATATATAGGGTGTGTAATTTAAAATTAAGAAGTTGTTACTACTTTTAGGTAGAAGCGACAACACCTAAAATGAAAATATTTTAGAAAGATAGGATCGTGCTCTATTTATGGCAATAGCCAAACTTTCAGATTACTCTTATGCCCCGTTTTCTATAAACGTCTAACCTACCATCGACCACCAATGACCCTGTATAGTTGATAGCACGCATTTGTACAATAGTGAACTGAAGAATCCCAAAAGGACAAAACAGCTGCCGAGTAATTTTCAGTGTTTGTTTGCTAGTGTAAACCTCTTGCGAACTTACAACACGCGATTCGAAGATTTTTATTGTTGCTAACACTTAGTTGGCTATAATTAAAGAAGGATTGACTTATGTAACTACTTTTACATATCTATTGGGATAGTTGCATAATGCAAATGCATTTTGGTACGTGACCGTTAACAAGCGTCGACTCTAGGACTTTATTGTTTGAGTTATTTGCTTTTTGTGTAATTAATGTCTATTAGGTTTTCCTCAAATTTAACGGAAAATAAACGGGTAAATATAAAAAAAGTATATAGTTTGTAGTGATGCATTTAATATTTTTTTATTTAGGTAGAACATTATGAAAAAAGTGGACGTTGTCAACATATGACAAAAAATTTGCTTTTTTGAATAAAGCTCGCTCTTTGTCAAAAACATTAATATTAAAAAAAAAACATTTTACCAAATTGGTAAATAACAATTTTTTTATATTTATTTTTTTTTTTGTTTTTTATATAAAAGTAATAAACGTTTTAAAAAAATCAATACTACATGTTACAACTGTAAGTTTTATTGCGATAAACGCTATAGCGGCCATTACGAACAAAATTGGTCCTAGTGATAATGATGGGCGTAATGAACTATTGGTTGTGTGGAGAGAGGCGGTTGTTTCACTTTGGTAACTAGTAACCGTTATGGACAAGGTTGCCGTTGTGATCATACTAACCGCAGTGAAAAACGTCTATAGTTGACGTTATAAAAAAGTGGACGTTGTAAACATATATACTCAAATGGTCTTCATCAAGAGTTGCCCGTTATGAGCAAACGTCAAAAAATGCGTTATGAACAATGTAGGGTTCTGAAACCTATACCTACTTGTGAAAAATGTATCTGATGGTCGTTATGAAAGAAATGAACATTTTAAACGTTTAGTCAAAAGTGGTCGTTGTGAAAAAGTTGACTGATGGGAATAAAGTCCTAGGTGGCTATTATGAACAAACTGATCGTTGTAAAAACGTCAGTAATGAAAACCCCTGTGGTGGCCGTTATGAAAAAGCAAAACATGTATGAAAGTAAACATTCTAAGAAACGTCATAAGTGAAAGTTATGAACATCGTGGACATTATGATTAAAGGAATGGAATTCTAAACTGTAGCGTCTGTTTTAACGAACGGGAAACATCAAAACTTGCTAAGCCTAAATGGTTAGATTTGGAAATTAAATGTCATTATGGTAAAATTAAGTAAATTAGAGTTAGAAGCATAAGAGTTACATTTAAAACTGACTCAGGATTAAATGATGAAAAATTTTTAAATTTTAATATAATTTTTTAAAACAAATTTTAAAAAAAAAAAAGAAGACACAAAAAAAAATTTACAAAAATTATATTAAAGGGATGATTAATGGAAAGTAGTTGCACAGAGTTGAAAATAAAAAATCTAACATATTGGTATATCCTCAGGAAATTTTTAACAAAGAGGATTTATTTGTTGAATAAAGGCTTGAAATATAACCTCAAATTTAACAAAGCACCCATAGATCAGATTATTATAGGAATTGAAAGTTTGATTAAACCTTTAGATGATAACTCTAAGAAATTCATTAGAATGCCTGTAAAAATTCAAATTTCAGATAACATTCAGCAGTTACCCAAATTTAAATTTAACGCAACAGAAATAAATATTGTTAAAAATCTTCCCAAAGAAAAATTCTTGTTATCTCAAAATAGATAAAGGGAATAAAATAGTTTTTTTTGGAAAAGAGGGATTTATTTTGAGTCAGTTCAGGTCATGCTTAATGAAGGCCCCTATTCTTAATATCTAAAAATTTTCTTCCCAAAATGACTGCTGATACCCATGGAGTCTTATTAAAATGTGAAAATATTATACCAATACAACTTAGGTTTAGACTAACAGTATCTAACCCGGTGTTTGCTAGAATGTATTGTTTGCCTATGATACATAAACCCAGAAAAGCAATGCGGCCCATTGTTTCAGGTATTAATTGAAAAAATTAAAAACATTGAGCTGATTGAGAACGAAGTTTCATTCGATGTCTGTTCATTGTTTCTAAGCGTTCCGATACATGTCACTTTAGGTTATTTGAAAGATATGTTACACCAAAATCATTTATACAATTCAGAAGTAGATAATTTTATTAAATTAGCAAGATTATGTATGAGTCAAACCTACTTCCAAATTAACAATAATATTTGTCAACGAAATCATGGTACAACAATGTGTAACAGCTTATCTTCGTTTATTGCTAACCTGTTTATTGAAACTGATTTAAAAAAAAATTTGATTACTTTCCTAGAATTTGATTTAGATCATGTAGATAATGTTTTGTAGTCATCGACACTAAAATTTGCAGTCCTCAGCAATTTGTAGAAATTTTAAATTCAAAATTTGAGACGATGAAGTTTACCTATGAAACAGAAGCAAACCTTAAGTTACCTTTCTTAAATACTTTAGTGACGAGAAATGGCAACAAACTAGATATAGCATATTTATCGTAAAGACACTAACACTATGAGGTTTATAACAAATGATTCCAACCATAGTATGCAACATAAACTTGCATCGATCAACTTTTTGATTCACCGATTATTACATTTCTCATTGTCAAAACAGAACTTTGATAAAGAACTGCGAAATATTAAGCAGATTGCATCATACAATGGTTTTCAAGAATCAATTGTCACAAACATAATTAAAAACATAAACATAGTTAAACATTAGAAACATTACAACGTTAGGAACAGTAATAGCAAAATAGATAAGAAATATGTCATTACCAAATTATCCCCCTACCCAAAAAGACTTTTAAAAAATTTTTTCAATTTTTTATTTTACAATAATATCTTTTAAAAATAACAAATAAAAAACTTTTTAAAAAATAAAAAAAACAAAAAAAAAATATAAAATAATTTAAAAATAAAAAAAAAAAAAAAAAAAAAAAAAAAAAAAAACAAAAAAAAAAACTTTTTAAAAAATACTTTATTATAAATATTTTTTTCTCACAAAAATAAAATTTTTTTTCCTTTACTTTTAAAAAAAAAAAAAAAAAAAAAAAAAAATTGAATTAATTAAAGGGTAGATAATAAAAATGAACTTGATTTTGTGAAAGTTTGGAAATTCTTAAAAACAAAAATTTGTTTATGAATAATGATGATAACGGTTTATTAGGATTTTCGGAATAATCAAAATTATAAAAAAAAAAAAAAAAAAAAAAAAAAAGAAAAAAAAAAATAGTATAAGCTTCCTATTGTTTTTATTTTTAGTATCTGTTTGCTGATGATGATAGCTTAGCTATTGAAATACGTGTCCGAGTATAGTTTTGGTGTTTTCCGTTTCGCTTATAGTGGACATTATGAATTAGAAAAGATGGCCGTAATGAAAGTTGTAGTTGTTGAGAATGAATGTGAAGGAAACTTTGAAAAGTGTGGATAAAACGCGGGGGATTTTTGGCAACTAGAAATTCAATTTTCGTCCCTATTCTCGCTATCAACAAAGTCTTTTCTCCACATAATAATAATAATAAACTTAATCTAAAAGACTTATCATAATAAGTATAAGAAAGGTCAAAAATAATATACAATATACAATAAAATTGAATTCGACAAACTATAAAGGATTATCTATCAAAAATACTGTAAGGTTACTTTTAAATCTACCACGTGTCATATTTTTATACGTTTGGGGTACACAGAAAAATTTTTACACATAATATTAATAACAGTGGATGATTGACTTCAAATCCTTGGCATAATGTATTTTTGATAAGTTTAATTTAATTTATTATTTTTTTTATTATTTTGACTAATCACGTTATTAGTTGATACAACGATAAGCAACGCATTGTGGCAAGACGCTAATTTAATCAGATTTTAATGTAAAATCTTTAATTGAATTTTACATTGTGTTAATGCTAATTTTGCCTTGTAGTGATATCGTGAAATGATTGATTCTATGTCCTTTTTTTTAAGGTTTGAATTTTTTTTTTTTTTATAATTTCAATAATGTTGATAAAAGATTGCGATTATGTATAATGTTTCGGGGTTTTTTTTTTTGGGTTTTTTTTTTTTTTGGTGGGTTGTTTTTTTGGTGTTTGGGGGGGTGGTGTTGGTTGTGGGGGTGGGGGGGTGGGGGGGTGGGGGGGTTTGTTTTTGGGTTGGGGGGTGGGGGGTGTAAAGAATCAGTCAGTTTTAATATTTTTATAATAGATTGATTTTATTAATGTATTAAAGATATATTAGTTATGAGGGTGTATGATGTATGTGGATTTTTGTTGTGTGGTGTGTTTGTGGGTGATTCAATAAAATTCTTGTGAACAAAGCTTCAGTTGTTGTAAATGTCTTGTTGTTTTCAGAGAAGTGCTCAAGAAGTGCCAAAGTAATTAGGTAGACGTTATTTCTTTATGTTTGATGTGTTGTATGACTTTTTAAGAATACAATTTTATAATGTTTTATTTTTTTTTTTTTTTTGAGTATAAACAGGTACGACTATGGGAACTTACCTAATACGTACTTTGAAATCGACTGGTCCTACAAACGTCACTTTTGAAATAGAATGGTGAGTTGCAATAATCTATTACTAACATAATATGGTTTAAATACATTATAAAGACGCCACGCCACCTAAGCTGTAGGTCTATAGGCGAAATAGTCTTTGCCTTGATAGACGGACAGGACGCACTACTATTGTGGGTTCTGCATGAGTAATTTGCCCCATTCGGAAGAGAAACGACATGGGAGCCAATGTTGGGAGGAAAATAAACACAAAGTGCCCATCCGTGACTTCAAAATTCTTCCTTTACCTGGGTAAGAAGCGCAAGTGGTAGAGTAATGCGTGGTGAGTTTTTAAACGAAGTTTCAATTAAATTTAATGATTTTTGTTTTGTTTTTCAATCAACAATTAAGGTTAGCATATAATAATGTATTTTAATTTAAAAAAAATTCAATCTTTATTGAACAACTGAAAATCATTTTTATTCTTTCTTCAATTAAAACCATTATCCCATACACATCTTATATTAATGAAAGCAGCTTAACTGATACAGTTAACATTGACTTAAGGAACTTGCGCATTAATACTATGTACGCTACTTTACTACCAACGTAACATCAACGAACCACAACATTAACTAATACACTTCGCTTACGGTTAAGGCATTTCACCATTAAGCTATGCACATTCTGTGCTATTAGTCTTTTTATTACTGTAAACGGACTACTGATAATGTACACAACATTAACCACTACACTTATCCTTGAATTAAAACACATGAGCATTAATAGTACTTACGTTCAGCACGAATCTATCAATGTTGTCTAAACATTTTATTAAGGCACACAGCATTAGTCAATCACAATCAAGACCTTATACTAATCATTTTGAGCATCGGTTGAAAATTAGGGTCTAAAATCACTGTAACAATCACAATATTCATTTTATTTAGGTAGATTTTTTCCTGTGTGTATTTTATTAAATATTTTGATACTCAAAACATGCGGAGATTTTTGCGATAGTGATAAGTTTACCTTATCAGGTAATAATAAATTAAGTCGACCAGAAAAACTATCAGGACCCAAACGAAATGGTCGAGATGATACCCTCCAGAAAATGTTTCTAAAACCCAAAGGAAAAGAAAAATTGTACCAACAA
Source organism: Abscondita cerata (assembly GCA_030710515.1). Taxonomy (NCBI): domain Eukaryota; kingdom Metazoa; phylum Arthropoda; class Insecta; order Coleoptera; family Lampyridae; genus Abscondita; species Abscondita cerata. Next base: position 130,876 of record JALBCR010000988.1, read on the forward strand.
GAAAATCTCTTTCCAGTCACAAGACTACCAAGTGTAGGCTCTACCGGAAAATAAAAAAAAGCAACTAAAAGCATGGGGAGGAGTATCAAGTAAATTTGGATGCTGAACAAAAAGTTGACATAAGCGTCATATTATCCCTAATAGGGAAAGAAAGTTTTCAGGCACCCTGCACACCCCTGAGTGTTCTACTCACCCCAGTGCTGTATTTTTTTTCCAAACACAAAAAAAAATAAAATCTTATCATCTGAACAAAGAGTATAACCAAGAGTAAGTCAAAAGCAGGAAGCGAAAAGGAAAAACCATGAAAACATCTAGGCTAATTTTTGTCTTTTCCTACGCTTCGGGTACGACAACGAAATGTCGGCATCACCAGAGTGATTATCAAAGGAGTTTCGTCTTCTGCAGGATTTAGATACGCAGGTGTAAGATCTTTAGCATGCCAAACACCAGCCACCTTTCGTGAAACGTCTTCCAACTTGTACATCCACAGAGAGACCACAGCTTTTATAAAGAAAGGCCCAATGTATTTTTGAGCGAGCTTAGCGTTAAAGAAGTTTGGTCCTGAAGATAAGACGAAATTTCGTTTCCACACCCTGTCTCTTAGTTTGTAGGGAGTATGTCGTTTACGTAGGTTATAGCGCTGCTGCTGATGGTTTTGCGCTTTTGTTAGTTTGCCAAGGATAAATTGACGTATCCTTTCGTATTCTTTAGGATTAGAAGTAGGTATAGGAAGCTCAGAGTCAGTTCCAAGTAGAGAAGTTTCTAGAGCTATAGACTGACTAAAAGAATTACCCAAAACAACGTGTTCACGCCCAAAGAGTGCAGCTTGTGACTTCATGTTTTGCCGTACGAATTGCGCAACCCACCTCAGCTAGATTAGCATCCCAATGTCTTTAATTCGACTTAGTGTACGCCGCTAACATGGTTTTCAGAACCCGATTTACATGTTCCACAGGATTAGCGCGTGGGAGATACCTGGCTGTATAGAGAATAGTTTGTCGCATATTCGTCGCAAAGTCGTTTAAATTCTTTACTGCGAAATTGTACCCCGTTGTCTGGGATAAGGTATTGAGGACTTCCAAAAAGAAGGAAGATCTGTTGCTCTAGTATGCGTACTATGTTTGTAGCATTAGCCGTACGCATAGGAAAAAAACTGAGAATTTTGTGAAACACTCTACTACAACGAAGATGTAAGAGTTTCCTTTGGTGGAGCAAGAAAGAAGACCAACAATGTCGCAGGAGAGGACCTGCCAAGAATAAGTAGGTCTAGCTGGAGGAGCAAAATTACAAGGAGATGCATGTTGTTTAACTTTGTGCGTAGCAAAACCGCTGTAAAATTCGGGCAGTAGTTTTAAAATTGCCACAATGTCCAGAGTGGTTAGCTTGAATAATACGTTTACGCTGTTCCGATGGAACCACTTTTTTCCAAGCATCATTATCCGAGAGAGACGTTTTCACAAGTCGAAATAAGGTGTCGTCTACGACAGACCAGGAAGAAAATTGTTTAGGAAAAGCAGTCACTCTATGAAGCATCCTATTATACTACAGATTTGAAGAAGGAAGTGAGATATTTGCAGACACACTTGAACCGAAAGGAGTTGAGAGATTAGTGACAGGTACGGAACGAGATAAAGTATCAAGTACAACGTGTTCTTTGCCTTTCCGATAGAGAATAGTGAAGTCGTACTGCTGCAATCGAAGAGCCCACCGCGCTAAACGTCCTGAAGAATTTTGAAGTCGATTTAGCTATATTAGAGAGTGATGGTCCGTAATGATCGTAAAGTGCGAACCTTCGATGTACGGGCGTAGTCTTTCGATAGCAAACAGCAAAGCTAAAAGCTCTTTTCGGTCACAGAATAGTGTCGTTCCGCCTTGGTTAACGAGCGGCTTCAGTAACATATGACATTTTCTCCCTCATCGGCACGTTGACTGAGAACAGACCCAAGCCCAAAGTCTGAAGCATCCGTGTGCAAAACAAATTCTTGCGAGGAATCAGGACAGGTAAGTATAGGAGCAGAGACTACGCATTCTGACAGTCGGCAGACCAAGTAAAAGTCGCGTTTTTATTAGTGACAGCATTCAAAGGAGCAGTAAGGGAATTAAAGTTAGGGATGTACCAGCTTGCCATTTCAATAAGGCGTCGTACTCAGTCACAGTTAACAGTTTTTGTTAACTACATATTCTAAATTACGTAACTCCGACAGACAGAATTTACACTTTTCGGCTCTCAGAGTTAAGCCAGAAGAAGACAAACGTTTGTAAATTTTTGTAAAAATTTTTAAGTGTTTTTCAAACGTAGGAGTAGCTATGATAATATCGTCAAGATACGCTAAACAAAATGGCTCTAAGTCCACCCCTAAGACCCAATCAATTAAGCGTTGAAAAGTAGCTGGAGAGTTATGAAAGCCGAACGGCATCTGAGTAAATTGATAGAGACCTTGGTTCGGCACATTGAACGCCGTGATCGCTTTAGATTCTTCCGATAAAGGAATTTGCCAATAGGCCGAACGGATATCTAAAGAAGAAAAAAAGCGAACGTCTCGAAGACGATCCAGAATGGAGGAAATGTAAGGCAAAGGGTAACCATCTTTTTGTGTAACAGCATTGACTTACCTAAAGTCCACGCAAAACCTATAACTAGCATTTTTTTTCTTCACCACCTCCAAATCTAACATTACATCTAGTTTGTTGTCTGCTATAGCTTGAAGAGCAGGAGACAAAGGATAATATCTTTGCTTTATCGGTTCAGCAGTAGTAAGGATACTGTGTTGCACCAAAAAAGTACAGCTTAAAGTTGTAGGGATAATATTGAATGTCTCATCAAGAAAAATTTGTAGAGTAGAAAGTTGAGAAGAAGTGAGATCATAGTGAGCAATAACATGTTGAGTAGAGCAAGTATTCAGGGGTAAGGAATCTCCAAAAATCCAATGTCCCTCACGAAAATTTGGTACAAAGTTCATAGCCACCCAGAAATCAATACCTAGGATCAACTGATGAGTTACTTCTGGTACGACTAAGACTTCAAAAGTTTTAGTTTGATTTTCGATTGAAATTGGCAGAGTAACGGTTCCTAGAATATGACACTGAAGACCACTTGCCACTGTACAAGAAGAAAACGAAGAAGGACAAAGAGAGAATCCTAAGTGACGAATAATTTCCCAACCAGAAGCTCCAAGTATAGTTCTTGTCGCCCCAGAATCCAACAAACCCTTAAAAGTGTGCCCAAAAATTTGAACTTGAAGATATGGCAGTCCATTATTTCGTTCACTCTTCAAAACATAATTTAGTAACTCTCGTTGTGACTCAGCTAACCCATAAAAAAGAGTATCCGAGATTGAAGAAAGATGTGAATCCACGCTTCGGTTCGTAGACTCAACGATTAGTTTTCTGGTTGCTTACATCTGGGACAGTTGTGTCGCGTCACCTCGTGTTCGCCACAACCAAAACAATGAAGGACTTGAGGACGACTACAATGAGGAGACAAGTGTCCACTTTGTCTACAGTTTCAACAGATAACCCGCGAAGTATTTGGAGTACGTGATGGTCCAGCAACTGCCGCAGCCGTAGCACCCGAGAAACGAGTAGGTTTTGAAGAGCTAGGATTAAGAGAATCCGAAATATAAGCGAGAGAAGGTTTGAGAAGTTTAGTATTTTGACGAGATGAAGGAGGTTTATAAGTATCCATGGACCATTTGTTGAGCTCTAGACGTTTACCTAGGGAATGTAGTTGAGAGAGAGTTAACCCTAAAGCAGCCTGATAAAAAGGTGCGAGGTTACGTCGTACGATTTTCAATTGCTTCGCCTCAGTTAAAGGTTCAGGGAGTTTCTGAAAAAGGGTTTGCATCACGGTTACGTAAGCACCAATGCCCTCATCTGCACCCATAGTCCTATTTTTGATTTCATCAAGTAAGCGATCTTTATAATCCGGAGGTAAGAATTCCGATTTGAGAAGTGTGGTCACGTCTCGCCAGGTACGTAGTGATTTGCGATGAACGCGATAGAGAAGTAATGCCTTACCAGGGAGAACTTTAGGAGTAGCGGCAAACAACTGCTGTGAGGATACACCTCGTGCTAAACACAACTCGTCAATACGAAGTAAAAAGTCAGTCAGAGAAACTGATCCGTCTCCCGAGAAAGTGAGATTCCATTTTAAAATGGAAGTAGACTTGAGCGTAGGTACCACAGTAGACGCAGAAGTAGAGTTATCCAGTTCTATTTCTGAGTCTGAAGAAGAAAGTAGAGGAGGCTCACCAGAAGTACAAACCGAAGGTAGTTTTAGGGTTAGAAGTTGCTAATGTAAGAGAACAAGAAACCTGCTTAGTCTTTTTAATTTTAATCTGAAAGTCATGTTTCAGGTTTTCCAAAGTTAACGTTAGGTTACGCTGTAGTTCGCACTGAGCATCGTCAGAAGTGGTCATCAGGAAACAACGTCGTTCAATATGACAATAGAGAGAGCTGACACGTTTAAAGATTGCGATCTCCATCAAAAGAACCTAAAGCAGAGTTCAGTTCGTTAATTGCTGCTTTCACAGCTGCCTGATCATCAGAAAATACAGTAGCAACCCTAGAAGTAGAGAGAGATTTGTCGTGTTCCAACTGCAACGCGCACGGATTTACATAACAATTCAACATTGACTTCAGCATCATATCTCCGCGAAAATAATTCGTAGCACAATTCAGCCTTAAGCAACGGATTAACTTCTAGTTTCCACATGATAGCAAAGGATGAAGTAACAATTTAAAATTAAAAAAAAGGTAGTCCGAGATGATGAGATAACGAACACGTGATCTATGATAAGCCTTGTGTACATTCACTAAAGTAATTTATGTAGAATGACTACAAAAGAGAAAGAAATGAGGCAACAAATGTTCACAACGCTCTCACAAACCCGAACCCACAAGGTAAAAAAAACAAAAAAAATCAAAACAAATCTAGAGCAGTCAATAAAATCGAGCCCCGCACGTTAAGGTGCCAAAATTTAGAGAGAGGGAGAGGGAGAGAGAGAGAGAAAGGAAGAGAGAGAGGAGACAGACAGAGAGGGTGAGGAGAGGGAGAGAGAGAGGGGAGGGAAAGAAAGAGGGAGAGGGAGAGAGAGAGAGAGAGAGAGAGAGAGAGAACAGACAACACTAACGTGAGAGTATAGAGGCTACCCAGATCATAAATGATCTTAAGATACTAAAGATAAATACTACAACTATGACCGCTTCATGTCGCGTGTACTTCGGTTTCGACCGCATGCAAAATATAAATTGTTTCTTAAAACGATAACTTATCTGGTTATGGTTGTACGTAAAGTTGATAACGAGGTCCTTGCTAACGCTACAGCCACTTGAAGATTGGAAGGAGTTTGCTGGGATATAATAAAAGACCCAATTCTAAGAGTCGAAGTTGTCGTTGTAAACCACGGGCGCACTGCGTGCGAATACCCTCGACCGCAGGAGGTGTTTCGATCAGGTGCCCCCGAGATCGGCGACAGTAGAAATGCAACCAGATTTGTGTCACACCCGAAAAGGGTAATAGCTCGTTCCAGCATCCCCAGGAATTTATCCAGACATACAATAGAGGAAAGAAGTTGAGGTCCCGACACGTGCTAAATCATATGTCGTAATTAGCAATTAATAAAACCCGCTAAATCCACAAAAATAATAGTAAAGAGACCCACTCAATTATTGTGAAATTATCGAAGCCACATAGCAGTTTGATATTAAGTTTTAGCTCCGTACAGAACGGCTATCCGCCCAGGAACAAAGAACGCGTTACAAGATGTCGGCCCGCCGCTCTGATCAGGAAACCGCAAATTACGGTTCACCAATCAGAAAATTCGGTTTAAAGCGCGGTAAATTTAATTCGCGTCGCAACGCGCAACTCAAAGATTTTGCACCGTAACATGTTAGTTTGATCCCTAGAAAGCACACGCTATCAGACCAATTTACAGTATTCTAACCTATTCGTATTTGAGGCTTTGATGGAATTAGCTTTTGTTTGGTGTGAAAAATTAAGGCATGTAAAGCGTCGTTACACTTTTGTTTGGCTGAAACAAGTGAAGCTGAAGAACATAATACAGAAGTATCGTCAGCGTACATTACTATAAAATACTCAGATAAAAATTGCGTTGTATCATTTACATACAAAGAAAATAATATAGGACCTAAAATTGAATCTTGAGGCACCCCCATTACTACAGGAAGAACGTTCTAGTACCCAAATTGCTATGTTGCATTAATTCTACAAAGCACGACCTATTACTAAGATATTACAACTATAAGTTACCTACGTTAACACGAATTCCATAACAATAAAGCTTATCTGAAAGTTTGTTATGTTGCCAGTCAAAAGCCTAACTTAAATCACGAAAACCCTGTAGATTTATTATCAAGGTTATTAATTACTTCTCTGTAAAAGCTTATGAGTGCAGTTGATGTTGATTTATTTTACATGAATTGGTGGTTGTACACGATGGCTCTAAATTTGTGCTATTGAAAATAAGCAATTGCCTGGATTGTTCATTTGTGTGTACCCAATAGAAATTACAATTTAAATCGTTTACGTATTATCGAATTTTGTCACCAAGTTAACAATATGATTAAATGGTTTCATTGCAAACTTAACCAGTAATTCGAAAACACCGAGAAAGGAAATAGATGACGGTATTGCTTATTAATATAATCCTCTTAGGAATTAAATCCGAATATCGATATGACTTACAATAATAAATTTGCAGCTACAATTTAAGTTGGCAAAGAATCCCAAAACAACCAAACACAGATGATCAAATTAAGTTTACGGAAGAGATTAATTGCAACTGTAGAAATTCCTTCATTTAGATAGTGGAAAAGTTTTACGCATTAATAAAGTCAACTTAATCTCAAAAATGGGCGTGTATATTCCCTGCCACATGGTACCGCAAATGTGTATTCTTCTAACGCATGTATTTAAATTAAGCATACGTTTTAAGGTACACTCATGAAATTTAAAACTTGGATACCACAATTTCTGTAAACAAAAGTTTGCACATTGTGAAGCGGGCTTAAGGGTATCATTTACAATTCTAACAACAGGTAGTCTCAGCAGGGGTTATCTTATAGAAGGACTGTAGAATGAATCATTACACTAAGCACGTTTTAGAAAATAGGTAATTTACGTTGCTTACTTAATTTTTTTCTTTAAAGAATATATTTGAAGGTATCGCTAATTAAACACCATAGCTCGATTAATTATCGAATCAAAATTTTGTTTAGGAAATGTTTACAAAATAAAATTAGAAATAATTTTGATTTAAAAAACGTCTACAAGCAATAACTTTTAAATTAAATCAAAAAACTAAACATGGTTATTTGGGTTGACTGATTATTACTTATTTTTAAATAAATCTAACCTACTAATTATTGTAAGTTATTAAAAAAAAATCATTAAACTCTCTATTCATAATATTTAGTCCTTACAAAATGTATATTTTATGACGTTTCATTTTTTCTGTAGTTAATATAAAAAGTGAAAATAAAAACTAAGGCAATTCTTATTGTCAACGTATATATTTAGTTTTTTGACAAGAATTTATTACATAATTATAATTAAGATACCAAGTTATAGTTTAAAATTAAATGAAAAGGTTTTTTTTAAATTTGGTATTACTATATAAATAAATATAAGAAATCAATAATGGGTGTGACCTCCATTATTATTGATACATTCTTGGAGGCGTCTGCTCATTGACGCTATCAAGGTATCAATATAATTAATATTAATCGTTTCCCATGCGGTATCAATGGCTGCAATTAGTGCATTACGGTTTACTGGTATAAAATTTGGCCCTTGTTGTCTTCGGATAACAGCAAGTATTCGAGCCCAAACATTTTCGATAATGTTAAAATCTGGGCTTTTGCTGGCCAGGGTAACAGCTCCAAGTTATTTTCTCGTATCCAATTGCGCACAACCCGCGAAGTATGAATAGGGGCGTTGTCCTTTAACAACAAAAATACATTATGAAAATGTTAATTCAACAGATCCCGAACTATTTTTTGGAGAAAGTATAGTGAAATAAGAATACTTACTTGTTGGAAAATATAATCTTCGTCTGGATAAAACACTTCGACTGAAGGTTTCATAATAGTTTCCAAAATATCTAAATACGCAGCAGAATCAAGACGTCCATCGATAGCCCAACAAACTCCTGGACCCCGCGCTAACCCAGCCCCACACATTCACAGGAAAATAACCACTTCGTTTTTAGGACATATGTGATTATTTTCGTAACGAGTTCCTTCCATTCTAAAAACTTTTAGTGGTCCATCGTTGCGGCTATTGAACGTTTTTCGTCGCTAAAAATCACTCGATTCCAAAATTCCAAAGGTTCGTTCACATATCGCCTTGCAAATTCCAGACGACGTCTCATATTTTCGTCACTCATTCCTATCTCCTTTAATCTTTTTGTACAGTTATACGGCATCCGGGAAAATGTGTATCTGCTATAGCCCTGGAGTATGTAGCAAATGGTTGTTCTGTTACGTAATGAAACAACTCGAGATCTTGAGCACGTGTAGATACTTTAGGTCTACCACTTCCGATGGCTCTTTCCAAAGTGTGTTCAAAATTCCATTTTACTCGGTAATGCCCTACGGTGCTTTTGGTATATCTAACATACGTGAAATTTCACGCACGCTACGGCTCCGCCGCTAATTCCGAAACAATCCGCGCTTTCAAATCAGCACCGAGATGAGGTGGCATTTTCACAACACTTGAAATTTTAAACTAAAATGGAATTTACATTTCTTACTTTATTTATTGGTTCACACTACCCCTTCTCAAACAGTAGGTAATTGTTTATTTATTACATACTTCTAATGACCAATGTAACAACCCTTAGAGCAATATGACTCAAAGGAAGTAAATTAAACAAGCAAGGATATTCTATTGTTATTGAAACTTATTCATAAAGTAAAAGCCATTTCCTTATAATGCTAATGGACAGGATTTTCTTTTAAGTATTAAGATTACAATAGAGGACTTATAAACTTTCAAAATATCTAATTATAAATATTTACACTGCAATTGCGCTTTTCCTTAATAATTTCTTAGCAATAACATACACGTTCTTGGTTTTAAGTTGTCATAAATTTGATATGATATAAATTTGTGTTTCTAATATTACATCACAAACTAATCTTTATTCGCCAAAAATTGTTGCTTAAGTTGTAAAGCTTCGTACACACCTGAACAACAAACCGAGCAACAAACATAACAACGAACCGAAAGTCAAACAGAACGACAAACGATCTTTTATGATTTCCACAATCCGAACAACAAACGGAACGTTTGTGCTGTTTCCATAATTATTTTGAGTAGTTTTCAGTTCATATATAGAAAATTGCGGAAAACAAGAAGATAGTGCCAACCAAATTTTTACGCACAAAGAAGAGTAAAAAATTATAATTTACTTTGCTTTTTTTATTTTGGAAATTTCCCGCCCAAATGATGCTAATAGGGACATCATTTTTTCTTGCATTCTTAAACACTGATTAATTTAAAACATTTTTCTTCTGTCAACTCCATAATATTACCTAAAACACAACAAACCCACAAAAGGAGGACAAAAATAAATAATTTAATTCTCCCGCATAAGTTTGTTCGCCGTTTTGTTTAGATTCGTCCAAACCTGCAAACGCATTCGCGCGCATTTTCTTTGATGTCGGAGAAAAACCGACAGTTGCGGGAACGCCGCAAACCGTTCGTGGAACAATCAGGACTTGCGAATCTGTTCTAAAATTCGTACGTAGCACCGTCCAAATTAATGTTCCGATTGCCGTTCGGTTCGTTGTTCTGTTTGTTCCTCGGTTTGTTGTTCAGGTGTGTACGAAGCTTTACAATAAGCATATTAATATGAACTATATCTTATGAAAGGAGAGTTATGTAACTATAATTAACGACTTAACGTTACGTTAGTAGATTCCATTTACTATTTACACATATTTTCTTGGAACATTCGATAATTAACTATCGGGATATGATGACCCTATACTTCGCAGGTTGTGCGCAACTGGATACAAGCAAATAACTTGGAGCTGTTACCCTGGCCAGCAAAAAGCCCAGATTTTAACATTATCGAAAATGTTTGGGCTCGAATACTTGCTGTTATCCGAAGACAACAAGGGCCAAATTTTATACCAGTAAACCGTAATGCACTAATTGCAGCCATTGATACCGCATGGGAAACGATTAATATTAATTATATTGATACCTTGATAGCGTCAATGAGCAGACGCCTCCAAGAATGTATCAATAATAATGGAGGTCACACCCATTATTGATTTCTTATATTTATTTATATAGTAATACCTTTATTTAAAAAAAACGTTTTCATTTAATTTTAAACTATAACTTGGTATCTTAATTATAATTATGTAATAAATTCTTGTCAAAAACTAAATATATACGTTGACAATAAGAATTGCCTTAGTTTTTATTTTCACTTTTTATATTAACTACAGAAAAAAATGAAACGTCATAAAATATACATTTTGTAAGGACTAAATATTATGAATAGAGAGTTTAATGATTTTTTTAATAACTTACAATAATTAGTAGGTTAGATTTATTTAAAAATAAGTAATAATCAGTCAACCCAAATAACCATGTTTAGTTTTTTGATTTAATTTAAAAGTTATTGCTTGTAGACGTTTTTTAAATCAAAATTATTTCTAATTTTATTTTGTAAACATTTCCTAAACAAAATTTTGATTCGATAATTAATCGAGCTATGGTGTTTAATTAGCGATACCTTCAAATATATTCTTTAAAGAAAAAATTAAGTAAGCAACGTAAATTACCTATTTTCTAAAACGTGCTTAGTGTAATGATTCATTCTACAGTCCTTCTATAAGATAACCCCTGCTGAGACTACCTGCTGTTAGAATTGTAAATGATACCCTTAAGCCCGCTTCACAATGTGCAAACTTTTGTTTACAGAAATTGTGGTGTCCAAGTTTTAAATTTCATGAGTGTACATAGTAGCAGATTATATCATTAAGAGTAGAAGTCTGGGGTTCTCGTCCGTCAATCCTCTGGGCTCACTACAAAAAAGATCCTTCTACTCTGAATGATATACAGGGTGTCACAATATATGTATTACAGCCTGAGAAGGGTTGTAGAGGGCAATAAAATAAACAACTTTTTTTAGTAAAATTTTATGTTAGACAAATAGTTACGCCAAGATGGCGCCCCAAAGTCAAAAATTTTTTGAGAGTCCTAAAACAATTAAAAAATAATCAATAGTATCTTATAGTATGTTTTTGACTATGTCCAATTCAAATTTGACAAAAATTTTGATCTAGAAAAATTCAAAATAGCGGAGTCAATTTTCAAGTATTTGATGTAATAATTTGATTTAAACGAAAATTTAGTTTTATCGGTTTCTAAATAATAAAAAAAGATGGCTGCAGTTGATTTTTGAAAATTTAAAAAAAGCTGGCCACGGTCGATTCTTGTCGAAATAAAAAATGTCAACCAGTTTTTGATAAAAAATTTACAAAAGTGTACTTTAAAATATTATTAAATGTAACTGTCGAACAGATTTTTTAATAACTTTAAAAACTAAAATTTTGTACGACTTTAAAGTTAAAAAAATTTAAAAATAAATGGCGTTCAAATATTATAAAATTTTGCAAAAATGGTCTCTAAACTCCCCTAAAACCAAATGAAATGTCAAAATTAAAATTTATTTAATTTATAAGCTAAAACTTTAGCATGACTAATTTAATACCTAAATAAACAACTAAAATAATAGGAATTGCAAAGGCAATCACTATATAAATATTGCGTAAATATTAATTTACCCGTGTTAAAAATATTTAGTTTTAGTTTAAAAAAAACGTTATATTTCACAATTCAATTCGACTTGGAGACTATTTGTTCAAATTTTCATTGTAGTCAAATAACATTATTTCAACTAATTGGATTGTTCTTCGTTGAGGAGGGGCATCAAAAACCATTAAGACGTTTTTTCAGGCAACGTTTCGTGTAGCCGAATGTGCACTTCTTCAGGCCTCTGTTTATTAAAAAAGAAAGGAATACATTTAACGGTAAGTTATATACATAAACATCATATCCTTAATATATTAATCTAAATTATAGGTGATTGACTCAGACTACTTACTTAAAACAAATAAATGGTCCGCCACTTGAATAAGTGTAAAAACACATCGATATTAAACAAACACAAAATAAATTAACAATTAAATGTAAATCAATATCTCTAATAAAACACACACTTTATACGTAGAAACGAACAAACATGAATGACCTAGATAACAATATGATAATGGGAATTCCTTCTTCTATTTTATTTTAGTGATTAAATTTCTATAAATATTGCTTAAATTTTGTGTGTCCGTGTTATAATTAATGTTATTATTGTGTTTGATGATGTATATCATTTCAGCTATTAGACGATTTTTTATGAATCCTTTCTACATTTGAATCTTTCTACATTTAAAATCGTAGGATTATCAAAATTAAAATTATGACCCATCTCAATATGGTGTAAGGCTAACGCAGAGTCTGGTTTTGTTTTTGCAATCGTACTTATGATTTTTAATCCTATTACGTGTTTTTTGTTTGGTTTTGGCCAACATAGCATTTATTACAGTCAAGACAGTCTATTTCATACACTACATTGTGTTTGTCAAGAATGTTTGTCTTGTCTTTTAATTGTGTGTAGATAATGTTGTAAATAGTATTGTTATTGTATGTAGCTATGTGGACGTTAGTAGTTTTTAGTAATGGGATAAGGTGTTAGTCAAGTTAGGTATATTAATAATTTTAGTATAGGTATATTGAGAATTAGAGGGATTAATTGGCAGATGGTGTGTTAGTGTTATAATTATAGTATAAGATTCTGTTAATAATGTTAGTAGGATAATTGTTATTTTTTCAATATATTTTTGAGAGAGGTTAGATTTTTAGTGAGATATTTAGGACTACTTAGTTTTGTTATTTTGTTTTTCATAGATTTAACTATGTTTATTTTTGGTGCTGTTGGTGATTTGATAAATAATTGATAGTCCTATTGGATGCCATGGGTTTAAAAATACCAGTCAGTTAATAATTTGTTGGTGTCTTGATCTTTAATCAACCTCACATCTAAAAAGGGTAATGAATTATCTTTTTCAATCTCGTACGTAAATTTTAAATGTAGATCATATTTGTTAAAAATATTAAGAGTATTATGTATTTCATCTTCAGGGGATGCAAGTGATTACATCATCAACATAACTTTATCATAAAAATAGGTTCAAACAATAAATTGTAACGAACATATAAAAAGCAAATCGTGAATTATTAAGTTTGCTAAAATAGGGGAAGAGGATTGCCCATTGTGTTCCAAATTTTTGCAAGTATATTTTTTTATTACATGTGAAGTAACTTGCATCAAACAAAATGGTTATTTGGTTTTTTGGTGCCCCTCCTCAACGAAGAACAATGCAATTAGTTGATAATTTATAGGAGGAAATATTTACCTTTCAACATTATTTCAATTTCTTAATTTGTCAGCCAATTTTTACAAAAAATTACAAACGTGTATCTACTCTAAAATACCACAAGCATAACTGTCAAACCAATTTTTATAAATCTCAATTCAACCATAAATAGTATAAAAAATGTGGGAATTTGTTAACTTTTACTGCAGATAAAATCCATTTTCATTAGAGATAGAGTTTAGAAATAAAACACTTAGGATGGACTTGAATTTTCAGCTACGTTTTGGGATAGTTTTTATTTCAGTTTACTTCATCAGACTTTTATTGAGTTATAATAAGAATCGTCTCTCTATTTAATACAAAACATGTAACTATTATTACAAAATGCGCTAATAACAAAAGATGAAAAAAGGTGATTCCTAAACTGCACAAAATTAATAACATTAAGTAATTGTATAAGTTATAAAATAAAAATAAATATTATACTAAATAACGATATTTACACTAACGAAGGTATTTAAAAATATTGTTCTTTCAATCTAATGAAACTAGAAATGTTTCCAAAGTTTTCTTTTAACATTTTTATCACGGTTAAAATATTTCCTACCTTTAAACAACCAATAAATGCAAATTATGATCATATCTGAGTCGCCTTTGTCGCCTGTTATTTATTTAAAAACAATTGCGGTAGCTAACATTAAGCATTGTTTTTTTGCACTTGCGTTACATTGTGTCGATTTTTATGATTATTTACTTGTTTGTTTGTAGTTTTCATTAGTTTTGTTTTTGTTAGTTGTGTTGGTTTTGTGGTTATTTAGCTGTTTGTTCAAAGTTTATATTAGTTAATTCATTTCATTTAAATAATTATAAGTTAGATATTTCATTAATCTTATTTATTAAATTAATTATAAAATGAATTATTCTAACGAGGAGATGGCAGAAATGATTGTTATTTATGGAGAAGCAAAAGTAACGGAAGAGAAGCTCAAAGAATCTATCGACAACGTTTTCCCAACAGAAATGCACCGAGTCATTCAATTTTTAATAGATTGTATGATAGACTTTGAACTACAGGAAGTTTCCAGCGAGGTACGTTCCATATTAACTAATCATAATTTGTTTCAAAAAAGCATTTTTTAGGATCTGCTGGTCGTCCACGAGTAGCTAGGACTGCTAACTTTGAAGCAGAAGTATTATGTCGCGTTGAAGATAATCCGAGCACAAGCACGAGAGCAATAGCGAATAATTTAAACTCAAATCACAGCACTGTGTGGAGAGTCTTGCATGAACAACTTTTGTATCCCTATCATCTTCATTCCGTGCAAGCATTATACCCAGGTGATGAAGATGCTCGAATAACATTTTCTCGTTGGATTCTTCGGCGCTTGCGTGAGGATAGACATTTTCCTCAACATATTTTATTTACGGATGAAGCTTCTTTTTCAAGAGATGGAGTAGTTAATCTGCATAACCTCCACAAATGGGATGAAGAAAATCCTCATGCTTTTATTCAAAGGAGCCACCAGCGACAATTTCGAATAAACGTGTGGGCAGGTATTATTGGCAATCATTTAGTTGGACCTTATGTTTTACCAAACCGGCTTACTGGGAACGTATACCTGATTTTCCTTCAAGAGGTGTTACCAGAACTGTTAGAGGAAATTCCTTTGCGGTCACGTCAACGCATGTGGTTCCAGCATGACGGTGCTCCGTCTCATAACTTTGTGTCAGTTAAAACCATCTAAATGAAGTTTATGGGCCACGATGGATAGGAGAGGAGGTCCTGTTGCGTGGCCTGCAAGATCTCCAGATCTTACGCCACTCGATTTCTTTCTTTGGGGGTTTTAAAAATATTGTTTACGACGGTACCCCAATTGAATCCGAAGAAGAGCTAGTAGCGAGGATGGTTTTAGCATGTGATCAAGTTCGCAAACAACCTGGAGTAATACAACAAGCCATCATAACAATTTCAAAAGATGTAGACGTTGTCTAAGAAATAGAGGAAGGCATTTTGAATGATAAAAAATGACTATAATATGATAACCAGTTAATAAAAGTCTGAAAAATTAAATTAATATAATATAGTATACATATTATCTACAGTAGTAAAAGATTAACAATAGGACAAAACAAAGGAAACAAAGGTGTGGCTGCAATTTTCACTTATGACTGCTTAAGTAGTGGTTTAGCTTTACAAAATAAATTCATTTTTAATCGTCAGCACACGGTACAGGGTAATAGTGATTTTTTGTAACATTACATTAGACTTTACTTCAGAACATTTATATTATTATTATTTATATTAATTTTTTAATTTTTTCGACTTTATTTTCGTAAAATTGTTAGACCGGAATTACAAAGAAGTATCAGGTTGTTTAATAGTCAGGTATTATTTTAACCATTATAACAATTAAAAGTAATGGTTTTCAACTTAAAGTCGTATGCCCATCGTGAATTTTTTATTGAAAAATATACTTAACAACTAAAAAAAGTCATTTTGTTTGTGACTAGTTTCGGCCGATTCTAGGCCATTATCAAACAATTTTAACTAAAATCTAATACACATGATGGTAAAACATAGTAAACTGGTAATTTTTTTTACATAATTAAATTCGTGGGTTGGAGCCTACATTTGAGCCTACATTCTTGGAAGACTTTAAGTTGAAAACCATTATTTTTAATTAATATGACACATTCGATCATTATAAAAATGTTAAATTTTAGTTTACAAAAGAAATCAACTTCGAAATTCATTGTATTTCATTGTTTTCAAACGACAATAGTTTTTAAATACGTTCGTTATTAGTGTAAATCTTATTATTTACTACAATATTTATTTTTAATTTATAAATTAGTCAAATAATATAATTAATTTTTAATCTAGTAATAACTATTATGTTATCTTTTGTTATAACCACATTTTTTAATAATTGTGATCGTGTAACTATGACTAAGTAACATGTTTTATACTATTAACTGAGAAGA
This sequence comes from Abscondita cerata, assembly GCA_030710515.1. NCBI lineage: Eukaryota > Metazoa > Arthropoda > Insecta > Coleoptera > Lampyridae > Abscondita > Abscondita cerata. Next base: position 147,334 of record JALBCR010000988.1, read on the forward strand.
TTTATAACTTGATGAAAGTCTGATGAAGTAAACTGAAATAAAAAACTTTCCGAAAACCTAGGTAAAAATTCAAGTTTCTCGTAACTGTTTTATTTCTGAACCCTCTAATGAAAAAGGATTTAGTCTACAATAAATTAATTCATGCCTACATTTTTGTTTTTATCCTTGAATAAAAATTTATTTTTAAAGTTATCAAAAATAGGTTTGACAGTTACACGGTTTGAGTACATACGCACGTTTACAAATTTTTGTTAAAATTGGTTGACATATTAAAAAATTGAAAAAAATGGATGTTATTCGAATACAATGAAAATTTGTACGAATAGTCTCTAAGTATAATTGAATTGCGAAATGTGGAGTGTTTTTGGTATATTAAAATTAATTATTTTAACACGGGTAAATTAATATTTACGTAAATATAATAAATAATAATAACGGGTACGACTCGAAGACGTGCGGACGTAATTTTGTTTTGTTAATACATTTAGTTATTCTTTAATTTATAATTATATATTTTCGGTTCTATTCTAATTATAATTGTTTTGTGATACATTTGTGCGTCGATACGTTGTGTTTTCTGCGATAAAAATTATCTCACTTAATACATTTTCTAAGCAAAAGTGATATTCGTATTGTAAGTTATTGATAAGTAATTCTGTTGTAGATAAAACATCACCTTATTTTTAAATTCTCAATCAATCATGGTTCAAAGTTGTTTTATATGCGATCTAAATATCAGTCCTAGATCTCCTGCACTAAAATGTAATTCTTGCAAAAAATGGTTTCACGCTACTTGCGTTTCATTACCCGATCAGAAATTAGATTTTTTCCTTGAAGAAGCCAAAAAGAACTTGACACAAAATGGTTCTGTGTTAAATGTACCATCACCCAAGATTCACCTAACCCGATAAATTTAACATATGAAGTACTGGATAAATTAATTACCGAAAAACTACAAATTTTTAAAGACGATATCATAAAATCATTTTCTGCAAAAATTATTGATCTCGAAAACATAGTCAGTAAACTTGAAGCTAATATTTCACAAATTCACGAAAACAGTACTTCGATGGTACATAATAGTGAATTAACGAATGTTGAAGAGATTATTTCTGAAATGGAGGATCGGCGTAAACGAAAATGTAATGTGATTGTGTATAATGTTCCTGAGTCTAGTTCTCATTCACTAGAGAAAAAGATTAATGATGATTTAAACATTATTAAAGATACACTTCGGTCTAGGAATGTTTCTGTTGTTCCACATAAAGTTTTGCGATTAGGTAAAAAACTGATCCATCCTGTAGCCGACCTATAAAACTTATTTTTGATAATGTGGATGATGCTAGATCCGTTTTGAAATCAAATATAAACAAATCTAATTTCAGATTCTATTCTGATAAAACTATAATTTAAAGAAATTACTTTAACAAAATCAGAACCGAATTAAATGATCTAAGAGCCAAAGGTAACACTACAGCCTCAATAAGATACAACAACGATGTTCCTTACATTTTTAATCCCAAGTCTACTACTGCATCATCAAAAAACTAAATATATATTTTCAAAATGTTGGTGGAATGAGATGTAAATTAAAGGAATTTATGTTTTTCTCTTAGCGAATTAACCAATTCTATGATAGGTATAAAAAATTACAATGTTTTTAGAACTAATAGAACAATTAGTGGCGAAACACGAGGTGGAGGCACCCTTATTGCTGTAAAGAAATCATACAAGTCATCACTATTATTTATTAATGATAAGATCGAACACATTTTTGTGCAGATATTTTTCGGAAGTCGGTCCCTTATCATTGGTGGAGTTTACATTACACCTGGTTCACCATCGACATGTTATGAAGAAAATGCCACTACCGTTGAATATATTTATGATAACTTTAGTAATATGCAGCTTTTGGTTTGTGGCGATTTCAATCTTCCGGCACTTAAGTGGAATAATAATAACTTAATATACGATTCATTAAAACCCTCCGATGTTAACAGTGAAATAGTGGTGGACTCATATTCATATGCCGGATGTCGTCAGATTAACTCAATCCCGAATGCTCGTGAGGTGTTTCTGGACTTATTTTTACTAATAATGAAGAGTATGATGTATTTGAATGTCATGATCCGTTATTAAATACTTCAGTTCATCACAAAGCTTACATAATTGACTTCAAAATAAATTTAAGTTTTTCAAATATGACTTTTTTAAATCTATCTATTTATACGACTGGGCGGACTATATTGGTTTAAACAATTTCTTAGCCTCTATTGATTGGAATGACATTCTGGTTTCTGGTAGTATTAATACAGCTGTTTCAAATTTTTACAACTATTTACTCCAAGGTATTGACATGTTTGTACCTAAAAAATCAGACAAACAATAAGTTCCCTAAATGGATGAACAGTGAATTAATTAAACTAATCCATAAAAAAAAAAGCTGCCCATTCTCAGTATAAACTAAGCAATTATATAGGTGACTATAATGTATTCAATGAATTTCGTAAAAAGTGCAAGATATTAAATAAAGAACTTCACACTAATTATATTAAGAAGGTTGAATCCAGTTTGAGAAAAGAGCCCAACTATTTCTGGAAATATGTCAAAGATCTGCGTGAAGAAGAGGGTATACCTACTTTAATGCAATTTAAAAATAATCACATCTCTTCAAATGATGGTATAGTAAATTCGTTCGCTGACTCTTTCTCGTCCGTTTATTCTGATTCACAAAATGTTGATAATCTTAATGATATCTTTATGGAAACATCTATTTCTAATTTGATAAACACTAGATTATGTGTTACGAAAAAGAAGTGTTTGAATCAATAACGTCAATGAAAAACTCAATAACATATTTACACATTGTAAATTCCTTCTTTTTGCTGATAATCTGAAAATGTACTGTAAAATTAATTCGATTGATGATTGTATCCGTTTTCAAAGTGACATAGATCGTTTATACACTTGGTGCGTTGAAAACAAATTATACTTAAACGTTAAGAAATGTCAATGTATTTCGTTTTATAGAGGCCAAAAGAACATGAATTTTGTATTCAAAATTAACAATATTGCGGTAAATAGAGTGGAAAATATTAAAGACCTTGGCATTGTATTCGATACCAAATTAAATTTTAGAAATAATATGTTAATGTTATGTAATAAGGCTACTCGAATGTGGGGGTTTATTTCCCGCATATGTTGTTCATTTAATGTTGATTGTTTACGTGCACTTTATTTTACTTTAGTACGGTGTCATTTAGAATATATGTCTCCCGCCATATTTGTGTTGTGACATCAAGGCTTTGGAAAAAGTGCAATGCCGATTTTACGATTTATTGAATATAAACTAAATATAAAACATGTACCTGGCAACTATAGTGTTATTATGAACAAACTCGACATTTTATCTTTAGAGGATCGTCGCATAATATCAGATTTATGTTTTTACACAACTTAGTTAATAACAAAATTTCTTGTAATGATATTCTTAAACATATAGATTTTATTATATTTCCAAATTCACGTTTCACAAGGTCTCGCACAATTTTTCGTTTAAAAACACATTTAACAAACTTCAGTCGGTTTCAATCAATTGATAGAATATTATGTTTGCTAATATGTTTAATAAACATAATTGGTTTGAATTATTTAATTCAAATATTAATAAATTTAAAATTGTGTTAGGACGGAATATTAATTTATATAAATGATGTATTTATTTAGATTCTTAAATTATAGTTTTTTATTGTGATTTAATTAGTGGGGTATATTGCATTAAGTATTTCTTTTGTGCATTATGTATTATGTATATTGGGGATTCCCGTAAATAAATAAATAAATAAAATAAATAAATAAATAAAGAACCATTTGTAAAATTATAATAACATCTTGGTCGCCTTTGTAATTCTAATTTTGACATTTCATTTGGTTTGTAGGGGGAGTTTAGAGACCATTTTGCAAAATTTCATAATATTTGAACGCCATTAAATTAAAAAATTTTTTAATTTTAAAGTCGTACAAAAAAAAAATTTTATTTTAAAGTTATTAAAAATCTGTTCGACAGTTACATTTAATAATATTATAAAGTACACTTTTGTAAATTTTCATCAAAATTGGTTGACATTTTTTATTTCGACAAGAATCGACCGTAGCCATTTTTTTTAAATTTTCAAAAAATCAACTGCACCATCTTTTTTAATTTATTTAGAAACCGATAAAACCAAATTTTCGTTTAAATCATATTATTACATCAAGTACTTGAAAATTGAATCCGCCATTTTGAATTTTTCTAGATCAATATTTTGTCAAATTTGAATTGGACATAGTCAAAAACATACTATAAGATACTATTGATTATTTTCCAATTGTTTTAGGACTATCAAAAAAGCCATTAAGAATTTGTAATTCTTGACTTTGGGGCGCCATCTTGGTGTAACTATTTGTCTAACATAAAAATTTTACTAAAAAAGTTGATTATTTTATTGCCCTCTATAACCCCTCTCAGGCTGTAATACATATATTGTGACACTCTGTATTCTATTTTACCTTCAAGCGGGACAATAATGAGTTGAATCTTTGTATATACGACGCTTTTGTTTTGCTATACGCGTTGGGTTTCGTTTTGACAATGACAGTTGGGAAATGGGAATGTCATGCACATGAACATTAGCGGCTCGTGTTAAACACTATAGAGGTAGCAGTTTAGTAATATTGGTTAATAACATCGTTATTTCGCTTTTTTTGAGTCATTTTTATTAGATAATTCAAAAAATACTGATATATAAATCTTGATTTTAAATTCTATAAATGCTTTTAATGAACGTATATTTTGTATGTTTTAGGTATAATTTATCTATTGTGCAACCCATCTGATCCTTTTTCCGTGTCAGGACTAGATTATGCAAGTCTTTTTTTTTGGTATGGGATAGAAAGTGTCGAGGAGCTAAGCTAATCAAGTATTGGCAAACCAACTACAGGTACGAAATTTGTCGGCGCTCAAAGAGAGCTTACAAAATTTATAAAAAACACACATTCTCCCCATTTCGGTGGTCTCTGGGAAGCCGGAGTGAAAAGTACGAAACATTATCTCAAACGCGTATTGGCTAATGTACATTTTACGTATTTGGAATTTGCGACAGCATTAGCACAGATAGAATCGCTACTGAATTCTAGGCCACTTTGTCCATTTTCATTCTGTCATGACATTATGTCTTTAACCCCGGCTCACATCCTAATTGGACGACTAATGATAGCAATTCCTACCGAAAATTTTATCGAAACTCCCATGAATCGATTAAATCGTTTCCAATTGATTCAAAAGATCACACAACATTTTTGGAAGAGATGGAAAGATGAATATGTTCACGCCTAAGTATTTTTTCTAAACTACTTCAAATATAAGATCGTGTTTCCATGTTGCGTAACCATGTTTTATTATAATTTTTGAATCAATCAATTTTGTCAATTTTGAATTGTATTCCTTTTTATTATATTAATCATTACTAGTTACAATTTCTATAATCCAATTACTTATACAATCAAAAACAGGTACAGGGTCTTAGACCACTCGCTGTTTGACCCTTGTGCTTGAATACAAGATCTAACACGATATCGGAATTCAATTTTAAGTTCAACTTTATTAAACGGGTTTTACCGTGTGACTATTTTGAAGGTCATGTTATTGTGGAAATGTGTGTGAATAGATCAAGTCGTTGACAATTTGATTAAATATGCACTATTTAGTAAATATAAAAAGCATTAATGTACTTTAGTAAAGAAACTGACATAAAATAATGACAAAATCATGTACCTCGGGATAATAAATTAGTCTTTCTATTAAAATTATTATTTACATAAAATTTTCTTAATACATGTGTGAAAAATTATACATTCCAAAGACGTAATTTAATCATAGCTTGAAATAGGGCGCAATATGTCAAAGGTAACTTTATTTTAAAAAAATCAAAATTGTAATATTGATAAGTTGTTGTATCTATTTTGCTTTTTTTAGCATATTTTGCGTTTAATAGTTATTATTAAAGATCTAATAGGTACATACATGGCCTTCAAAATAGTCGTACGGTAAAACCCTTTAATAAAGTTTTACTTATAAGGGAATTTAGCTCTTGTATTCAAGCACAAGGGTCAAACAGCGGGTCGACTAAAGCCTAGACTGTACTTTAAAACGTACGTTAAATTTAAATACATGCGTTAGAAGAATAAGTAAATGTGCTTGAATACATCCGATTGCGGAATTCTTTCAAAATTTCAACTCTAGTTTATTCTACACTTTTATAAATTTTCCACGCTGCTAAATTTTTATTTGTTAGCCATGTTATATAATCATGAAATATTTTGTTGCAATAATAATTTACACTCTAATAGCTTAATATTATTTAATAATTGAAGAAATGTTACTTCACTTTAAAAATGACTACCAGAGGGCGTAACTGCCATCCTAAATTTTTAAATTGCATTTTCTATAAATTTCGCATAATAAATAACAAATTTTTTTCACATTTGTAAAGAGACCCAGTTTATTTATCATTTTCGTAAAAACAAAAATTCAGTTATTTCAAAAACAAAGATGGCGGGAGGTGTTTTTTGCAATAACCTGCTTTAACTTCTTAACGGTTTAACCGATTATAACAAATTTGGTATCGTTGAAAAGAGCTAGTTTTGACACCATTACCCAAATTAAAAAGAAATCAAAAAAATCAAATGGAATGATATGACTTTTTCTTCATCATAAAGTAGTCAAATAACATCCAAATAGGCCAGTGAAAACCATTTTTCAAAATCTAGTTCCTAACCTCAAATATTGGGGAAAATGAGAATAATGGTATAGTATACCTATTTAGGTTTTTAGGTTTACTTTTTAAATTAAAGGTTAGAATTACGAGAGTAATATTAAAGTGACAATAAGATCAAAATTCGTTTAGTCCCTTTGGAGCATCATGAATGTTCTGATATATATTTTTTTTAAATAATACCTAAATGAATTCTATTTAGACTCACAATTGTCTCTTTAACATCTTATTCATTTTGTGCTAAATTTTAATAGTTTTAGAAAATTTACCGGGCGGTCCTCGATCTTCAAACATCCATTATTCTCATTTTCCTAATATTTGAGGTTAGGAACGAGATTTTGAAAAATGGTTTTCACTGGCTTATTGGATGTTATTTAACTACTTTATCATAAAGAAAAAGTCATATCATTCCATTTGATTTTTTGGTTTTTTTTTAATTTGGGTCATGGTGTCAAAACTAGCCCCTGGCTAAGAAGGATTCAACTAAAATTAACTATATTTGGTTGATTCTCATTGCTCTTTTCAACGATACCAAATTTGTTAAAATCGGTCAAACCGTTAAGAAGTTAAAGCAGGTTATTGCAAAAACAATTAAACACCCCCGCCATCTTTGTTTTTAAAATAACTGAACTTTTGTTTTTACAAAAATAATAAATAAACTGGTTCTCTTTACAAATGCAAAAAAAATTGTTGTTTATTATGCAAAATTTATAGAAAATGCAATTTAAAAATTTAAGATGGCAGTCTACTACTTTGTTAAAAAATTATTAAATGTCAAAGAAAATTCCAAAACCTACTCAATTCAATTTTTTATTTGAACACCCTTTAAGTGACAGTTCAGTTAAATTTAATACCTTTAGATTGATATAGATTGATGAAAATGATGGATAACGCGTAACTAGTACCTAAGCTAAAAGTATGCCAGCAAAAACGGATGCTGTGTCTGTCTTATGGTAAACAAATCGCCATTTTTGGAAAATTATAAATCAATAATGCACCAGCGAAAATTACTGAATATCTAGGATTACCTAACAGAGACAGTATACAGATTAAGTTCCATCGTTCTTACGGATGCTGGCGGTAAGCATTGAAAAAACTTTAGGTGGCGCACTATGAAAACAATTGTAAACACTTCAAAAAAATTGGTTTGACAACAATCAAATAAACAGTAATAACAATTCTTAGCAGTACGAGTGGAATTGTTAGATAAAGTATAGTACATAACTCCAAACTATCCTCTCTCTCTTTCACGTATTAATATCTCCTTACCCGTTTCTCCGCTTTAACTCTCCACTTTCATTTTTCAAATGTTCTATGTATACATACTAACGACCAGTAAAGAAACTTGTCGACGGCACTTTGATGTTATGTTATGTTTTTAGTGACCTTGACGCCATTTTAAATAATGTACATTTAAAAAATATTTTATCAATACTTGTAATACGTCTAATGTGCTTACTAAAATAAATAATTTACTTACTTGTACTTGAAAGCGACTAATCAAAAGTTTCAAGATTAGGATACGTCTTTGCAAATAAATAATTATTTAATTCGTTCATGAACATATGATTTTTGAAATATTTTTTAAGAACTCGGGTTTATTACAACTACTAAATCAGGATACGGTTTAAATTATCTGTTATCTAAATTACCCTGCTTTAACACTTTGAAATGAAAATAGTGTTATGGTTAATTTATGCAATTTTCGTGATGAAAAGTAACCTTGCACTTCTTAAGAACACTTCGAAACTCGTTTAGGCATTTAGTATGTATATTGAAAATCACTCTAAAATTAAATGAATAGTGATGTTATCAAATTAATAAATTCTTACCTAAACTTAATGCTTAAAACAGTCCAACACTTAAAACTAGTCAATGTCAATTAATAAATTTGAATTAATACTACAAAAACACAAATAACTGAATTTAGCTGATAGCTATACGCCATTTTGAATAATGTGGATTTTGACGCATTTTCGTTTTGGAATAAAACATGAAGTTTCGCTATATAGATAACATAGAAATTGATAATTGATAACTGATAAATAATCAACTTTCCATATTTCTTATTGTATTTTCTTTCTTCTTCTTCCTGAGTAACTTTATCTCTCCTTATTCTTATCCTTCATTTTTTTTCGTTTCTTTTTTGCTATTTTTATGTATCCTGCGTTCGTACTAAATTAAGTTAATTTTCTATTCTCCGTATCTCTTACCTATTGTGTCTCTATACTCAGTATACTATTGGCGCGGAGTAATAAACCTGTCAGAATTATCGAATCTCCCGTATTACATTGGCGTAGGTACCTGATACATTTGGAAAATCATATTTTTAGTAGGTAAATATATTATAATAGTAAAATCTACCTTGATATGAATTATTATGTGGTTATATGTTATTTATTTTATTTGTATAGTAGATCACATTACAAATTTTACTTCTTACGTATTATATACCATTATTTTTGTATCTTGGTATAATACCCACATCTACGGCTATGATTCTCGTTTCGTCAGTACCTGGGCTGATGGCAACGTGTTGCACAGATTAAACTATTGTTCTCAGACCCTAGATGGGTCGATATGCTGCAAGAGCGGCACAATGATCGTATTTTGGTTAGAATTTATTGGTTTTTACTTAACCGTAGAAGTACCGCTTTCACAAGAAAATAAAGAATTATTTCAAGCAATTATGATTTATTACTCCGCGCCAATAGTATACAGACTATACCTCCTTTAATCATTTTGTATCGTTTTTTTTTCATTTTGTTTTTCTTAATGTTTCTTGATATTTCTATCTCAATTCAATTTTCAATTTTAAGTAGTTTATAAACAATTTCTCCAATTTTTTCAAAATCCCTAGTTTAACATGATAATTTTGATAAGAGTATTTATTTTTTATGTCGACTACGAAACTTTGTCAAACTTTATTGTCTTAAGGGGTGAACCTCTGAAATTTAAAAAAAATGATTTGTTTTGGTTAAAATACTTTGGAATGTCCCTTATAATTAATGTCTCCTAATAATTACTCTCATAATTAGGTATTCTTTGGAAAGCGACGTGAAAGGTGTTTCGTCGTCGGCTAAGAAGCTTAGATTATTGAAGGACAATAAAACCTCGTGAATGCGACTTTTGCTTACCGGATCATCGAGTTCCTGAGCGTTTTCACTGACCTGCCCGCCTTAGTGGTGTGCAAGAAGTGCGGTTCAGATGTACGATTTCAAGAAACTGGGATCCGCGGCCGGGGGTTTAAACTCGCTGTATGCTCTTCGTCTTGTGAACCCCAGTATATACATTCCAGTCCGTTAATTAATGGTCACGCGTACGATATCAATCGTCGCATAATATTTTGCTTGAGGATCCTGGGAATTGGATACAACGGACTGCGGAAGTTTTGCGCTTTTATGTGCCTGCCCGTCCTTATTGTAAAGACCGCGTATTAGAAAGTCGTCGACGCCATCCACACAGTCTCAACAGCCGCACGAAAGGTGTCTACAAAGAAAGCTACTGAGATAGAGAAGATGTTGTCTGAGGAAGATAACGATTCCAGCGGGTTAACGGTGTCCTGCGACGGGTCTTGGAAAAGGAGGGGATTTTTGTCGCTGTTGGGTGTTTCTACCCTTATTGGCTGGCGTACCGGACAAGTTTTAGAACTGGAAGTAAAATCAAAAGTGTGCAAATCCTGCGAACAATAGGAAAACAAGGAAGGGACAGCGGAATTCGAAAAATGGTACAAAAGTCACGAAAGCAATTGGCAACAAAACCACCAAGGCTCGTCCGGTAAGATGAAAGTGGATGCTATCGTCGAAATCTTCCAGCGGTCGGTTGATTTAAACGTCCTAAGAAGGAGTGCGTGGATCACGTTCAGAAGCGCATGGGCAGTTGACTTCAGCAACTAGTGAAGAAAACAAAAGGACTCGACGGTAAAGGCAACTTGACGGGAAAATTGATTGACAAACTGACCATCTATTATGGGCTGGCAATTCAGAGAAATTCGGGATTGACGGCAGATATGAAGAGGGAAATAATGGCGACATTGCACCACAAGATATCTACATATGAGAAACACGACGATTGTCCGGAGGGAGCAGATATCTGGCGTACATGGCAGAAGGCGAAATCCAACGGTAAGCTCAACAAATACCGGCACAAACCAGCCCTGAAAGAGAAACTTTTCACCGCTATACATCCTCTGAATAAAGAGTTGAGTCGCAATGACTTACTGGAACGTTGCCTTGGAGGTTGTACGCAAAACGCGAATGAAAGTTACAACGCCTGCGTTTGGGCACTTTTGCCAAAAACGGTTCATAGTGGCAAGAAAATAGTTGAGATTGCGGCAAATATGGCCGCCTGCAATTTTAATGACTTACTGAATGGGTTGATGCAGATAATGACGGTGTTGCAGCTGGAAATCGGGACAATTTGCCACGACTTCTGCAAACTCGCCGACAGCAAGCGCGTCCAGCGCGCTGAGGCGCGGCTGACGGAAGGCCCAAAAGAGGTCCGGAGAAGCAGCATGGCAACCAGGAAAGACGTCCAAAATCTGGAGATGAAATTGGAAGGGATGCTATATGGGCCCGGGATAGCTGACTGAAGGTTAGTTGACAAATTGTTAATAACTAGGTCTTAAAACTTTAAACGCTCGTCCGGTTTAAACGGCGGTTGGATTTTCAAATTTAGAACTCTTTCTTCTAGCCGAGTACGTAGCCGTTTTTAAAAAGAATCAAAAGTTTGGTCATTTTAGGGAGTGCAAGTTTTTATCTCGCTAAATTTTTTTTATTTAAATAAAAAAAAAAAAAAAAAAAAATTTGTGAGGTCAAGATACAAAAATTTCGCTGTTCTACCTCCAATAGTGTGACCGCAATATTTCCCGCCTCGCGACAACTCAAACGGGACGTTTCCTGAAGAACCTGGTGCAGCAGCTACAAGAGTCATCAGATCTCGACGAAAAAATTATCTCTTAAAAAGGACATTTCAAATAATAAAACCATGCATTTCATTTTTTTAATTGATCGATATTTTCACTTTAAAAAATTCGCAATAATGACCTATTTTTATGCCGCCAGAGTGTACTACCCCCTTAAATAAGAATTATAGTATAATAAAAACATCTTGCAATTCATAAGTTAATCAAGTAACAAAAAAGCTTGTGTTTTTTTTGTTAGTTTCGCTTAGTATAATTGATTTTGTCCTCTATACGGATTCTGCCAAATTTGATAGGGTGTATCCAAGTCAAGGCAGAACCAAATGGTTTCGCATCTCTTTCTCGACTTCAGAGAAAAATTGTTTGAATTAAAATGTTCTATGGCTTTCGGTTTCGGAGGAATATCCAAAATGTTCGTAATTTTTCCACTTAATTTAAAACTTTCGAATTAAATTGCATAAAAGTGATGTTTGATATATCTACCGATAGGCCAACTTTGTTGTTTTAAGTGAAAACTATAAAATGCGATGACATCATTAAACACTATTTTTTCTCAACTTTTAGAAAATATAGAATTATGGTTAACTAGATTTAGTCATTTTTTCTCTACAAGTGATTGCGAAAACTATTTTGCTGTGTCCATGTTACTCAATTCGGCTATGGACCAATTTGGTGCATTTTTTTCCCATTCATATGCGTATTTGTCATGTCAAGTTTATTGTTTTGTTTATTCGGTTATACTGTAAATTCTATTCAGTATATAGTGTATAACATGGATTATAGTTTTAATATTTCTTGTGTTATTCCTCTTATTACTTTTATCTTTTCTCTTATTACTCTTTCATACATCTTCTTGTTTTCTCAATAAGTTGTTTCAGTATGTTATAGAATATTTTATAGTTTTTTTTACAGTTTTTATCTATATTTTATTTGATTTTTTTTATGACTTTCGGTTTGCATCTTTTAGTGTACCCTAATTTTTTCTATTTATATTTTGGTATTATTAGGTCATTTGCTTCACGTATTTTTTTTTTCTAATTTCTTATTTATTTTTCTTGGTTACCGCCTTTGGTCACTACATGTTGCGATGGTTCGTATTGTAGTTTTAAATTTTTAATTCAAATAAAATTTTCACTTAAAAATTTGATTTATAAATATGAAACTTGATTTTTATTTCTCCGTTTACAAATAAAGTAATTGGGTGTTTTCATTAAATTTATATTTAAGAAAATTATACTTTATTGTTTAGTCATAAGGAAATCCCAGTACCACAAAAAAGTACATAAGGTGCTCAGAATTAAATATTTTCATTTCAAAAATATCCAAAACACCGTCTTTTAAAATCATTCTTTAAACGCGTTCCCATTGGTCGTGACGTCAACACTCGTATAAATAGTGGTTTGTTTACATTTTACTTTTGATTCAGTAGTCATCTTTGTGTTTATTGGAATTAAAAGCGGGTGTTTATAATTGTATGAAATCGGAGGGCTTTGTAAAGGCTTGTCCGAACAACCTGTCGTCTTTACATATGTTTATGGTAATGGACTTGATTAAGAATGACGAACGATTCAATTCCGTAGAGATTAGATGTGTAAAAACTACATCGTAAGTAATACCATTGTACTACACAATTCACATTATTTATTTACCCAACAGCGGTAGCCAATTATAGGGCAAAATACGAAATACAAAATAAAAAAAAAGTTCGCTACAAATAAATAAAGCTTGGAGGATTTTTTTGAAGACTGTCGGCATTGATATCAGTTTCACTGCAAATATTATTAAATTGTGTGCACATCGTGAATATGGGGGGATCTTATTAAGGTATTAGTCTTATAGAGAGAGATATGAAACAATTTATTTTGTCATAAATTTTTTGTTATTTTTTTTTATTTTGGAAAAGACGGCGCCCCTTACTCTTTTTTTATTTCAAGATTGGTTTGAAAGTTTTTAGAAAATTTGTTTTTTTTTGGTTTTTTTTTAATTTTTTTTAAATTTTTTTTTTAAAATTAAATTTAAAATTTTTTAATTTTTTTATTTTTTTTTAAAATTTTTTTTTTTTTTTTTTTTTTTTTAAAAAATAAAAGAAAGTTTAATATTATAATTTATTTTTTTTTAATTTATTTTTATTTAAAAAAATTTTTATTAATTTTTTTTTTTTTTTTTTAATTTTAATTTATTTTTTTTTATTTTTATTTTTTTTTTTATATTTTTTTTTTTTTTTTTTATATTTTTTTTTTTTTTTTTTTTTTTATTTTTTTAATTTTTTTATTTTTTTTTTTTTTTTGTTTTTTTTTTTTTTTTTATTTTTTTTTTTTTTTTTTTTTTTTTTTTTTTTTTTTTTTTTTTTTTTTTTTTTTTTTTTTTTTTTATTTTTTTTTTTAATAAATAATATAAATAACAGCGGACCTAGGTGAGAACCCTGTTGTACTCAGATGTAGAAATATATACTTCAGATTGGAAGCCATTATGCATTACATACTGATGTCTATCTTAAAGATATGACTTAAGTAACTTGACGAATGCCATATTAAATCCATAGTCAAATAGTTTAGATAGTAAGATTCTGTGTACAATTTTGTCAAAGGCCTTTGAAATATCCGTGTAAATAGCATCTACCTGGCCTTGATTTTCCATGGCTCTAGCAACATATTGACTAAAACAACATAAGTTTGTAATTGTAGATCGTTTTTCTACAAATCCATGCTGTTGCGGAGATATGTAACTTTTCACATTTGACATTACATGTCCATACAAAATTAATTCAAAGGCTTTGGCAAAATTAGACAATATAGCTATTGGACGATAGTTGTTGATATCCGAGATGTCACCACTTTTTAAACACAGGCGTGATCCTATACGTTTTCCAAGTTTTTGGAAATGTTGATGTTTTTATACCTAGACTAATAATGATTTGAAGAGGTCGAACGAATACTGTGGCACAATCTTTAATAAGAAAGCTTGGCACCTGATCAAGTCCAGCAGTTTGTTTATATTTTAGTTTCCTAATCGCTGCCATAATTATGTCTTCCGTTACTCTATCCATATAAATATTTGACATGTTAGTATGAACCATAGCTTGAGTATATTCACCATCTTGCAAGTCATTAGAAACAACATAAACAGACTGAAAATAGTTTGCAAAGGCGTTAACTATCACCCGTGGAGTATTGTAAATTGAATCGCCATTATATATTAATCCAGGAATTCTATTACAGCTTTTTTTATTTTGAATATATGACCAGAATGTCTTGGAGTCAGTAATGATCGAATTTTTAACATTAGGTAGACACATTTTATTTCAAAACGAATTTGTGCTTCTATAATTACTACATGATGCCATTAAGTTAAATTGGCAATGAAAGATATATTCGTACATTCAAAACAACAATATTAGGAATAAAAGTACTAGTATAATGTATTTTTATTAACTTACAATGTTTTTTATACATTATTTACTCCCGACACGGCATAAAAACACTTTGACCTGTATGATAACACTAAGTGTTGATGTAAAACACCACTAATTTACAATTTGATGTTATTTATACGAGGAATGACGTCACGATACAGACGACATTCTATTGAACTGTTTCGGCGTCAATTTTCAGTGTTTGAACTAAATACACATTTTAAAAACTACACAACGATTTAAAAAAAATTTTACAACTGGCGAACGTCTTTTATGTGTATGGGCTTTTAATTTTACACATATTATAAAAAGTTGGAAAATACCGAATTGGTTTTATTTAATAACAAATTTTAATATGATCTAAATATATAACCAGTTTTATTGATACAAAAAAATAACGAGGCGATTCTGTGGCGTGTACGTTTTCCAAGAAATATCTACTTTTGACATTATTTTAAAATTTGATTACAATTTCAATTACAAAACTAACCTTTTTTACACTTGATAATGTCATCCCTTCTTATGACGTCATGTCAATAATCTTGGCCGATGCGTGGTAACTTTTCATCATGCTTGATCAAGACATTTTCTTTTTTGTTTAAATGTTGTATTTCTTGGATTTATTGTTATTGGCCACTTGATGGATTGTTTATTTAGTAACAACATACTTACAATATGATTGCTTGCATATTTTTATGACCATTTAAGAATAGTTTACAGTCTTCAAGCATTGATTCTCCCCGTTCTTACCGTTCACCACCTTTGTTCTCACTTTCACTTAAAGTCTCACTTTTGATTTACAATTGCAATGCTCTTATGGAAAAATTTAACCATATCAACGTTCAACACCTGTCCAGTTTAAAATATTGTTCGACTTAATAGTTTTTAATTCAACGAAAAACACTCTTATAAATAGTTCTTCACACATTGCAAATTTAACCTTCATAAATGCTTACAGATAATGACTGAGTCTCGACTTCATTATTAATTGTAATTAAATGAAATGATTTATTTAAATAAAATATAAACCAAAATTCATTTTCTTAAATAAAAAGTCGCTTTCAGAAATTTGTATCCAAATTAAATTACCTTTTAAACAGTGTTAAACATTATAATTTAATTGTACCCAAATTTTGTTTAAACTATTTTTTAATCTGATAAGTAAATACTGAGATATGACGTGACACTAATTGTTTGTATATTATCTCCACCAATATTAATTATGCAAAAAAGTTACGAAAGAAAAGAAATTTTATCTTCTATTAATTTTGTCTAAACTATTTTTTTTAAAACACAATTTTCAATTTTAACTCTCTTAAAACCACCGTGTGTGCGCCCGGTACCTCATTTACCTCGTTTTGTCCCGACATAGGAACGGTAACAAGTAGCAGGAAGCGTTCGTATTAATGACTTACCAGTTAGGTACATTTAAAAAATTTTTCTTGCAACAAATATTTTTTTCACTTTTTCTATCAAAATTATTGCAATTGCGAATTGCGAAACTGTTAGACTTTTATTTCATGTTTTGAGCAAAATGTTTTATATGGCTCGTTACTCCTTTACACGTTTATTAGTATCAGAATGTTGTGGAGTTCTACGCAAAACACTTGTTTTATTTAAAATAAAACTTTTTTAGTTCAATATATTGTTGTGCAATTAATAAAATATATTTTCTTTTCAATCAATTGAGTGATAATGTTAAACCAAAACGATTTTTCTCCAGACTTTTATAAGAATGTAGGCTTCCACGGAAGGAGTTATTATCATCATCATGCCCAAAAAACTGTCTATTGTTGAATCACTACTATTTCGAGCATTTTCTGCATGCCATCCGGACAATCTAAATTTAGAGTTACGTCATCTTACTAATACTGTCATTGCTAATGGTTATAGCAAACAATTTATTCATAAAGTTATTATACGTCAATTTCATTCTCACCCTTAAGATTAAAATGAGATTTCTTTTAAGACTTCTCTTACACCAGCTTTTCTGCCTACATTGCCAAGATAATCGCATAGGCTTCCCAAAAACTCTACTAAACCTATTTTCTTACATCCTTCAACAAAATTCCATAAGTTTTACATTACCTTAAGGATAAGATTCCGACACTTTCTTCTCACGGAATATATCGTATTCCTTTTTCATGTATTTTAGTATTCACAGGTGAAACTGGTTGCTCTATTAGTACACGGACTTCGGAACCTGGCCATTGTGTTAAACAAAAACACGTTCCAAGTGTGCCATAACTGAGCATCATTTTAAAACTACCTACAAGATTGCGTTGATTGCCAAATCTCCTTTAGTCTTCAATAGAAAAGAATATAGAAGTCATCGACATCCCAACAACTTCAATCGTAACGGCGGTTTTGAACTTTTACCTTTGCGGATTCCTATTGTTAACCCTACCACCTATCCTTTAGATTCGAGTCAATCAACGCCTACGCTAACGATCCCTGACGTTCGTTCTTCTAATTTACGGAGGTATTTTCCTAATTACCCTGATTTTTTCAGTCAACAATCTGTCTTGGTTGACAAGTTGATTACCTTACTTTTGGCAGTTTACTTTGAACTTTCGTTTGTTTGCTTCAAGTTCCTAATCCTAATGTAACTATTTACTATAGTGGACAAAATTTACTCTTATTTTAACTTATTTAAAAGGTTTCTATAGCACATCGTTTTTTAGTTTTCTCTTTTTAGCAAAAAACTTTTCTGTAAATACTATGTATGTACCTAAATTCTTCTACCATCATTTTAATTTTTTTATAGTAGTATTTTTGGCATAATCCGGATAGACAAGAGAGCATTATAAGGAATAATTTGGTTTAAACATCATTTTTAAACAATTTGTTTGTCAAATTTAATCTAGTATAGATAATAGGCGTGGAAAAATTAAACCATACTTTGTGCTAATTTGTAGATATTCCCAAACAGTGGGACCTTTTTGTATAAGTACTACTGGTGAGGGATGATGAGACATGATATTTTAATCATCCCTCACCAGTACTACCTCTACAAAGAAGGTCTCACTGTTTGGAAATATCTACAAATAAAATAATATATAGGAGAACTAGAAATAATCTAATATTTTTTTCGAAGATAGCTTATGATTGTACACACAACACTAAAAGCTATAGGAACCTTATAGACCTTACCAAGGCTGGTTTAATTATTTACGGTGCAGAAATGTAAGTAAGAAGACATAAATTATACATTTTGAGAGTCACTGAGATGAAATGGGCCAATTGTGGGCAACTCCAAGTAAATGTGGAGTGATGTGTTTCTCGGAAACAAAGAAAATCATCACATAAATAGAGTGACTATAATCTATACATAATCCACAACACTAGGGTTTTACTTCTTTAACTATAAAGCTTAATATTATCCAGGAATATGCCTCCACAGCAGATAAGACGGCAGATGAGAAGGAACTATTCTACCATGAGATAGAAATAATACTGCAGACACCTAAAGACGATGTGGAAAAAATGTGGGACCGTTTGAACTTGGAGAAAGTAACGAAAGATAGGATGGACCACTGCAGTTCTGTCAAGAAAAAAATATGATAATTGCAAATACATTCCATAAGCTCAAAAAGCAAAGACTCTATACATGGAGGCCTCACATGACAAAGATGGACAAGTAATGAGAAATCAGATACATCCTAATTAACTAACGATTCAGAATTGCAGCAAAAGCGGTCATAACACGCTAAAATCTACAAAATCTGGACAAAAAAAAAGAAATCAATGGTAATATAATAAAAATAAATTGAAAGAGAGGGAAATCAACATGTAGATGAAACATGTAAAAGATTTAAATCAGCAGTAATGGTACCAACCAATAGAGTACTCAAAAAAAAACTAAAGTAATAGAAAAAGGAAAAAAACAAAAGAAAAAACGTAAATCGCATAAAAACATGCCATTCAAAATGCAACCCTATATTGTTTAAATGGGGTGAGATTTCTAATCTCAACTGTGACTGTGGAAACGAACCAGAGACCGTTGCACATATTGTCCAAGATTTTCAATTAAAAAAGTTTCAAGAAGGGTTTGTAAACATTCAAAATTTAACGGACGAAGCTGTATTATGGCTTACTAATTTGAAAGACATCTGAAGTTAAGCAATATTTTGTATTCTCTGTCTTGATTATCTGTTTTTCCAATATTTTGTTTGCTATTTTTTTAACCTTATATTTTTTTCGTCATTCTCGTAACTGGCGCTTGGACGGGGTCTATTATATGTCCTCATACAATGGCTGTACTGTTATAATTAATGTTCTTATTTACCTTCTATAATGTTTACATACTTAATTAATATTATAATATGTAAATACTAAGGTGGGTAAAGGTTGGCATATTTAAGTTTTTGTGGTTTTCCTAAACCTTGAAGCAAATGCATTCTCCAAAACAAACCAATCCACAATTGTACTACGGTTTCGTCACCACACTATACAAGTTTATACTGATCTTCTGGGACACCATACATAACACTTACATCACAATACTTTAATACGAATATTAAATGAAAATAACTTGAACCATAGAAATATAACGATAATCTCAAGTTAATACTATAATCAAACATTGTAGAAGAACTCCGGATCAATCAAACAGCTAACATACGAATGGACATCTGCAGAAGTAAAGATATAAATAAACATGGACAAAAAAGAAAACAGACATTAGGAGGACGACAGCTTCGAATTATGCATGTACCGATGTACCGAATATTAAGAATATGATGGGTAGTCAGAATAACAAATGTCACGATTTTAGCACGTATCAAAAGACAAAGATATAGAATAGATCGAAGGAGACATTCGTGGCTAAAAAACGCCCAACTTTTTAAATCAGCGGCCTCAATTTTTCAGATTGCTTTGATGACCTTTGGAAGGAGGACGGCGTTTAAAAAAGAAGAAAGTAGGTACTCGCCTTGTATTATAGTATACATTAACAATCAATGATGATGGTGATTAATTTAGTTTAGTAAAACTATCATGTACCTAAATTTATTTTGTTCTGAAGGCGAAAAGAAACAAAACTTCGGTTACGAGTTTGACATTATTCGACCATAGAATACAATTTTTTAATGACTCTCTAACAGTGAAAGTTTCAGTTAATTCAAAACAAAGGAAAACGTTAAAAACGTGAAAATGGTAACATTGATTTACACTTCAAAAATGATTTACGTCACATGACTTTCTCAAGCACACTCACCATTACAACGTTCTGGGCAACCACCGCACGTGTCTTCATTAGTGTTGAAATAGTGTAAATCGTGAGAAGCACTTCCAATTAACGACCAATCAACTGTATTCACATAACAAAGTTGCGGACATTTCTCAATTCTCGTGGACCCACGTCCAATGTACTGCAACTTATGCAAACCTATCTGAAACAACCACAAGGAATTACAAAAAAATTGACTAGCCAAAACAGTTTACCTCTTGCAAATTGAGCATGTCGTACAACACAAGAGAATAATCTGTAAACAAAACGTTGCCCCTAATGACAGTCAAATTTGGAAACATATGACTTAGAGTTGTTATCCCATAAACGCGATAAATCAAAAGAAATCCCTTGATTTCCAAAAGTTCTGGAAACGAAATGTTTTTGTAATCGTCGATCGATCCATTTTCGATTAATAGAATCTTCAAGTGTCCTGTGATTATCGTGCATCCTCTCAGTTTGTCCTCGTAATCGTTCACGGTATTCCACACTTCTACGTTTTTGCAAATGCGGGTAGAAAACGTAAACGAATTAAAAATTACGTAAACATTTAGAAATGATAAAATTAACTTCATGTCTTTGTTGAAGTTTAACTACTACCATAAATTAATATCGCTGCTGATATACATACATTTTATTGATGCAGATACTTACACTTTACCTACGCGGGTCAAATTTTAATTAACCAATATGTTCAGGTCAATTAGTGGGAATTTGCTGCGAGGCACAATTGATGAAGACAAGTGCTTGATTTTGTTGAATAAACACGGTTACGAATTTATTGTTAATATCTTCTTTGGTTAGCGTTTGTAACGTCATGCTTTGTATTTATATTTTAATTAAGTTCTAGTCTGAACCTACACGAAACGGTGATTCCGGACATTGTAATATTTTATTATTAATTTTTCGTGGGATCGCTCCGCCGTTTTTGCTACTTACAGCAATAACAAAGCATAATTGAAAACGCAGACATAATTATCTAGTTGATTTATTTGGCAAGATATATAAATTTAACTCCTAACAAAATGTACGAGGAACGTTTCTTAAGTTTTTGACATTCGTAAATAATTTATAAGTTTGAGTTACTTTATCTACTTCAGAAATTAGTACTTACTTCTCATGAAGGTTTGGTTTAGATGATATTGTTTTTGCACATATGTAAGTAGTATACGAGCAGAGAAATAGAACTGATGAAATAATGACAGCACTGAAATTCTTTCGAATATAACGGATTTTTAAAAAAACCCTTCGTTATAAATAGCGCAATTATCCGCCATGTTTCAAATTTTTAAAGCAGGAAATTAGAGAAACTTATTAACGAAAGACTTTTGAGTATGTGGGTATTTTTAAACGTAAAACAATCAGTTCTAGTGAAAGGCTACGTTTTGCACCCTAGTATTGCGAGTTCTTCTTCGTGCTAAACCGGACGGCCAAGTTTTTTTATTTTGAATGTATGAAAGTATGATGACTTTATACTTATATACGAGTCTCACTCAAAAAATGACACTTTTCGAGATATCCATTTTTAAATATTTAATTAGGTCAATATCGATATTCGGATATTTTATGTTTTGTAGGTTATTTGAAATATCAAATTTAAATTTTATTTACTCTTAGGGCGGTAACGACCGTAACTATCTATAATTTAAAGTGGGCATCGATTATACAAGGTATGAGAAAAAAATATCAAAGTCTGTAATCGAAAATGATGAATAACATAATATAATCAAATAGAACACCCTATATACTAGCAACTTTGCCGACTGGTATGTAAAGCAGTTACATAGTCGATTCTTCAATAATTCAATAACTCGAGTTGTCTCACTCCCGATGAGTCCCAAAAGGACGAAACAGCTGTCGGGTGATTCTCAGTGTTTGTTTGCTATTGTACAACCTCTTGCGTACTTTACTGCAGGCGATTCGAAATTTTGTACTTGCCAACTATTAGGTTGGCTATAATTATTGAAGAATCGACTATGTAACTGCTTTACATACCTGTCGGCAAAGTTGCTAACATTTACGTACGTGAACGCTTTTCACGAGTCGACACTAGATGTCGAAAAACTTATCGTTTGAATATATATATATATGTACAAGGTGTTCTATTTGATTTTATTAAATTATTCATTTTCTCTATTACAAAGTGTGACCTTTTTTTCTTATACCCTGTACAATAGGTGTCTTAAATGTAAATAAAATTTAAATTTGATATTTGATAATAACCTAAAATATTTGAAGTTCGATATTAACCCAATTAAACGTTTAAAAATGGATATCTCGAAAAGTATCATTTTTTGAGTAAGACTCGTATATATAAAGTCACCATAGTTTTTCAAGTAGATTTAGAATAAAAAACAGAAAAAAATGTTTTTTTTTAAATATCAAAATTGACAGGTGTTCCATGAAAGCGAAAAAGGTCCAAAACAGGAATTTTTTTTTGACAAATGGTTTACCGCTCGCTACCACTGACAAACACAAACTGAAGAGATGCCGTAATGAAACCTGGCCCTGAATTAATGGGTTGAGGTTGTTTATGTATATTTTCTTAATAGAAGTGTGTTTGATTATCACCGAAGATTGTACAAACAGTGACATATTAAATAACCCTCTTTAAAGCAACCAACAATACATCAATATTGTTTGTTGTAAGTAAAACATCTCGTGTAATATGGACACGTATAAATAGTATAAACTAAGAAATGCCAACAGTTAACTGTAACGACTGTGAATGTTTAAAGTGCATTATCGTTATCAGAAGCGATAACTTTAAATGCTTAAACACGCGTGAGCAAACATAGTATTTCTTGTACAGTAGCATACACGCAACCAAAAAACACCTGATGCGCATTTCGCTCTTATTATGAGCTCATCAGAGGTGTATACTTAAGTGCTATCGACACGCGTGTTTTAAGCATTTAAAGTTATCGCTCCTGATAACGATAATGCACCTTAAACATTCACAGTCGTTACAGTTAATTTTTTTGTTGTCTTTTTTCTATACGTTGTGAAGTGTAAGTTCATTCAAATCATAGTTATCGTAATCCTTCATGTGGCGCTTTGCGTTATCGCTTAATACAGGTTTCAACGTAAATTTGTTTGAAAGGTGAATTTAAATATTTACTAACTTAAAATACTTAAATAACGGACGTTATTTCATTTTACCAAAAGTTCTTCCTTTAAACCATTTATTCTTCTGTTTCTTTTGATATTTCATTGTTTTCGGTTTTGTCTTCCTTTTGATAATCTATAAGCAATCTTTTAAAATGTTCTTTCCATCATTAAGCTTTCGCAGCTTGTTAGCAAAATCTCGGTCCCCTCAGAAGCAATATAAGTACAAGCTGCAAAGCAGAAATCATCAATCTACATCCAACAACAGAAAAGGAAGAAGCTGACCACTCGCGTTGGCGAAACGTTAGGACGACGACGGCCTTTAGACCTGATCTAGACTACATTAGTATAGTTGTAACGTTAGGAATACAAAATTTTACTGAAAATCAGAATTTGTACACCAGTCGTATAAGCAACCCCCCATTGTTTGGTGCAAATACGTTGCATGAAGGATTTTTCGCTCTAATTCAAATTTTGGATTGGTAATTGATTTAGAGATTTCATTTCTTAATCGATACCCGTTTTCCGGACTTCGGTTATTTATTTTCTTGTGAAAAGCCTCGTTGCGTTTTGCCAGTTTATTCCAGTGTCATCGGGAATTATTGGGATCGGTTTCCTTAAAATGGTCAACATCCAGTAAGGGGCAAACCATAACTTGATACCCGAACATTTCTGAAATTGTGGCGAAGCTTCTGCAGGGAGAGATTTTTTTTCTTTGTCTCTACTATTTTCTTTTCTCTGCCTTTTTTGGCTTTGTCTTGGTTGCTGTTCTATTCCATTCAATCTAAATCTTCGGCTTCGTGCGTTGCTGCGATGTGCTGGATACCATACTGGCAACTGCTACTTGACGAAACGGCCAAACACTTGTGTTACCATCTGGATCGCTGCTGTCGATGCTCATGGAAAAAACAAGCGAGATACAATCAACCTGGAGATTCGTCATTGACGCCTAATCAACTGGACTATCCTGGAGTTGTCACCACAATGGTCTTCTAAACTTTATTCTATTATCTCAGAGTGTCACACCTCTGTAAACAGACTTTAAACACAAGCGGTCGTGCGTTGTCAATACAAATTGGCGGTGATTTCGCGGTCCAAACTTTTTTATTTGCACTTACGAACATTGCGCTGTACGCTTAATGAACGAACTTACTTGCATTGTACTGTACGCTTATAGAATCGTGTTGTCGTATGCTTTCAGCAAAGTTTCTGTACGAATCGTGTAAGGGTATCTTGTTCGGGTATGCATCAATAGCCCACCGGTTGTTAGCTATATTCTTGTCTTGCGTCTGAATCCAGTCCCAAATCGTTGTTCCTGTATATTTGCAATCATTTTGTTCTACAATTTACATTTAAAATCTAACCGCTTACATACACTCATTGATTTCAGACTGTGTAGATTAAACACAAACATTTATATCACTAATTATAGGTTAACATACAATCAGAGGCGTACCGTTGTATGATATTACTACTGTGATCATCATAATTGTTTCTTATCTTAAATTCTAAATAAATAGAATTTTGTTATTTCTGAGCTGTATTTTCTGTCTAATAAACCTGAGCTATCTTGATTACTTCTCTTGTGCGGTGTACAATTGCTGCTAGCAAACAGTTCCTTCTTTCAGCCATCAGAACTTGGCGCCCTTAATATTTAGTACTTCTGAACCAGTTTCTATTGGTCTAAATCTAACCCCCGACTCTAGTCACCGCTGAACAGATACAATTTACATACATACAACATATTTATTTACATTCGAGCGTAATTAACTGCCTAGATGATGGTTCAAAAAAGTTTTCTAAATCGTTTTTTCAGACCCCATTTTATTTTTATATTGTAAATGTAAAAATCCAAATGAGGTATTTCGGTGCACTTTGTACGGCAAAGATTGCTTTTTCAGAGAGTATTTGGTAGTAGGTACTACGTAGAAAAATGGTGATAAAGTAAAGTTCCCCTATTTTATAAATGGAATTGATTGTTATTGATATTTACTTTTTTTTTTAATTTTTTAAAATTTAATTTGGGCTTTTTTACAATTACAACCTGAAGCTACATAAGAAATAATTTAAATGTAATTTTTTCGCACCATCACAAGCTTGCAATTTTAAAACTTAATGGAAAAATAAGACGAAAGCGATTGATATATTGTTGGTTGCTTTATAGAGGGTCATTTAATGTGTCACTGTTTGTACATAATATTCCAATGCTACAGGGTTATTCACAAAAATTACCCACCCCCTCTTACCTTTATTATTGCTGGTAGAAAAAAAAGTTCATGGAAGTTATATGGTTCTAACTGAATTGTCTTAAAATGCTATTAATGTTCAATTACTCGCCGTTTACAGAGTAAAACAAAATATATGATGTATTTTAAATTTAGCACCCTGTATATGATTACATTTTTGAAGAGATCTTTCTTCAAAAATATATCACATGTTGTCTTTATCTTGAGCCGTAATTAAGTTATTAATCGTATATATACTTAATACGGAATTGTTAACATTGTCAAAGTAGGATATGTAAATGACAAATGATCGGTTTGATAATTGATAGTTCATTAATTAAATCACCAAAATGGTTTATAGTGAAGCAGGAAAACTTCGTTATATTCAAAATAATAAAAGGTGGGTAACTTATAGTGAATAACCCTGTAAATACTAAACTATTCATAATTTGGAGACACTTTTGCAAGTTAAGACAAGCAGTGGTTTTTAACCATTACAAATGTTTAAATGACTATTCAATAAACCAATGATAATTTGCAGAAGCATTTATAATTATAATTTTTCAGATTCCATTTTTCCTGTGAAAATAAATCATTAATAAAATTGACTTATTGTTTATTGAATTTATATGTTTTACATAAGAACTAATTGGATCCATATCAAACTAAAGAGTAAAATGAAAAAAGGTGAAAACTACAATATTTTTACAATTTTTTTATTGAATAACGGAAGTATAGTCCAGACAAATTAAAAATAGTGCAGGTTTCGCTTACATAGAATCTATGTAATTTGCTGATATCTGGTTCTCTACTAGGCACACTTTCATGAATCCACTATTTCAAATACCTAATAAACATTTTATAAAAAAAACTTAATTTTGGTAATAAGACTTCACTCCAAAAGTCATGATTTTGTAAAATTCTTTCTATGTGTAGATCTTTGGTAATTTATATAATAAAATTACAGTTCTGCCTCCCAGTCAGATGCAGCTGTCCATGGACCTGATAATAATAGTTATGCCTGTTTTCAGCCTACCGTTTTTTTTTATCTAAACAAAAACTTTTTATTTTTCAGATTTTCTTTTATGGTAAGGTTTCAACCGTTTCGATAATTCTTCCACTATCCGTAAGACCATCCGAAGATGCTATTAAATATCCATACTCCAGATGTACAAATAAACCACATATACAGACTTTTTTGTCAGATTTTTCTGTATATGCTTCAATTGCGTTTTTTAATTTATTTTTTCATACTGTCGGCAGCATTTTGAAATGGTTTCGCATAAAGCAGTTGGTCAACCAGTTTTTTCAATTTACTATTTTTCTGCCTCTAGTTATTTTACCGAAAGCCGACGCTGTTCTTTTAAATCTTCTTTCAGCAAACCAAACCTCGTTATCACTCTGCTCTCTCGTATTTTTTTTCTTCTGTTATATATAAATTCCTTTTGCTTCACTTAACAAATCTTCACTATCAATGTCTAATTTTGGCACAAACTACCATAGTCTTTCTTTTCTTCTAGATTATTCAGTTTTTCCTTCTTGTTCCTCATTTTTGGAATAAAGATTTTCTAGTAGCCAAACGTTTTTGTGAAATTGCTTCAGCGCGATATTATACAGTAAATGTTAGACTTCTTCCTAAACTTTTTTTTCATGCTATGATAATGCCATCTTGGACCTATTTGAAAGTCAAGACCAGCGCATTGGACACAAATTGCGTAGGACCCTGTTTTACATAGATTTCCTACAAATTTTGCCACCAACTACATACAATTTTTTGCATAATTACTGGTACTGTTGGTGACTAATTGATTGGCTTTTTATTTCGTAATCCCAGATATAATAGTTTTTTTTGTTTTTACTAATAACACACGCCGCACCTAAATTTGAGGTATATCTACCACCATTACTTCGATAAGATCAGCCTCCGTCCACAATAATTGTTATAAAGGGAGTTCCACCTTCACCTATTTGACCATTAACTGTATTGCAACTAGGATCATGAGTTTCAGCCACAATTTCTAAATTATTGTCACTATGAAAATACCATAATTAATAAGTATATTATTTTACGTCAGGATGCTGTTCAACTGCTTGTACAGTCTTTCTCGTTCATAATGGCGCGGTTTGCAGCGGTACGTAAATTAGTCATTCCCCTTTAATTGCTTAGATATATTAACAAAATAAAATAGAATAGATTTTCTTATTGTATAGGTAGACTTGATATCGTACTTAGGGCCTGAAACTATAAGTTGAAACTGTAAATTATTGCAAAGAGTGATTAATAAAATTTCGGATATTGAAAACAGGTAAACGTTTAGTATTTTAACGGGAAGGACAAATCTAACACTTTAAAATAATCAAGAGTTTACAATTTAAAATATTAATTTAACTCATAGGACAATATACAGACTGTCCGTTTTTCGAGTGCCACTATGAGGATCTCGCTTATCTTAAGAGATACGAAGTCGGTTAAATTGGGGCAAAGTTGCGCATTTTTATGTTGAATTACAATCTGAAAAGAAATTTGAAATATTTCTAATAATTTTGAAAATACCGAAAAAAACGAAAATTTCTGATTTTTGTTTTTAATTTTTTGCCGATAAACTAATCAGATTAGACATTTTTCTAACTAAGACATTATTTAGACACTTTTTTAAAGAGAATTCGAATATGACATCACTTTTCCAATTATTTTTAACATGACGGAGAAACACCTGTCAATTTCATTTTTTCTTATAAACGCCATTTTGGATTTTAATATTTCTAGATGATGTTTTTTTTCTCTTTACAACGATGTACACACTTGGTAGTCCAGTACCACATTTTTGCCAAAAATCCAATTTTTCATTTTTTGCAAGCAGTGCCTCGGAAAAAAACAACGCTCTTTTGTTGACAACAACGAAAATTTGTGATGTTTTCTTTGTATCTTTGACACCTGTCTGTAGCAACCGGTAGCAAACGAATCAATTTATATTCTTCATGTACTCGTATCAACTAAAATTTATCTGAAGCATTGACGTTCCTGTACACCTCATAAAACAATTTGACACATAAGTACCCCAGTTCATAGGTAATTTATGTTTTTATGTGTATAGTTTTAAAAACTTGATGATGCGGTTTTTTGTATTTTAATTCGCCATAAACTTATAATTCGCGCTTTCGTGCTTTGTAATCGCAAGGTCTATCAAGTAAACGGGCTTCATATGGGTGCGCTTTAACTTTAAATAATTACTTGGTTTAGTAACTAGAATTGAGGAAGTCTTTAGGTCATCATGTGATGTATTTTGGTCTGTAACACAAGTGGTAAAACACTCTATATCGCCAATTATATATTTCTTGCCGTAACAGTTTGTTTCTTTGTGTCCTGAGTTCCTACTATTTAGGACAAATTACTTCAACTGTAAGGTGGCGCTCCTTTGTCTCGAATTATCTTCTTATCGCTTATAACCGCCTAGTACCCCTTATCGACCGCAGCTATCGGGTGTTTGCTTCGAAGCGACTACATACATTTTCGATTAAAACAAAGAGTAACAAATTTGATTGTATTGGTTTCATAATAAATAAAAAAAGAAGGTGCAGTTAATTTTTGGAAAATTAGAAGAAAATTGCAGTGTTGTTTCTTGTCGATATAAAAATTTACAAACGTTAAACATAACTTCTAATACTTAATAACTTTAAGAATAAAAATTGTATAGGACATTGAAGTAGACAAAAAATTAATGTCGTTCGAATACTATGAAGTTTTGCAGAAATGGTCTCTAAGCTCTCCTAAATACAAATTAAACGTCAAGTAAAGTTTATTTATTTTGTAATTTAAAATTAAACATTGACTAAATCAATATCTAAATAAGCAACTTTAAATAATAGGAATTACAAAAGCAAGCACGATGTAGTTATAATTTCCACTAATATTTGCTTATTATGTAGATATTAATTTACCTATGTCAAAAATATTAAATTTTAACTTTACAATTTATAATTTAATTGTGCTTATAGATTATTTGAACAAATTTTCATGGTATTCAAACGATATTTATTGTTTTAAATTTTTGACTTGTCAATTAATTTTAATGAAAAAAACATGAACTTTATATTATATATTATAAACATAACTCATAAAACATTTACCATTTTCATTAACTAATACCGTACATATACTATATCGTTGAAAAGTTAATTAATTTTACTAACAATTCCTAAAAAGACATATAGGGGGATTCATTTAAATAATTTGAGATATTGAATTTAGCTTCGCCCTGTATTATTGAAGTTTCCGACAGCTAATGACATAGAAATCACATGTTGACAAAAATACTTTGTTAAATTATTTCAAGTTACTTTATAACGGAGCGTTAAAGTTGCGTTTACTAATAATTAGCTATAACTTCTAAAATACCCTGTACAGCACCTTGTCATGATATATTTTTTTAAAGGTCTCGATGAGATCTTCTCAATTCTTAAAGAAAATATTGTATTTTTATTTAAAAAAATTAAAGTTTATGCTGTCACGACTGTTTGGAGCAGCTTGTATAATCAAAACAATTTTTAAACTCAGTAACTGTACCAAATGTAGCAAATTTTGAAAGTTATATCTCTTTTACGTCACCCTGTACATAACATTTAATTTATTTATTTAATATTTTTGTTATCGCGAAGGATAAATTTCTATTTGATACCACCTGTATACCATCTGATCTGGCACGTAAGTCGTTTTTTGTTATAAATATAAATATAAGTACCCAAATCGTCTGCCCTTAAGGTACATTTGTCAATAAAAATCTTTTTATACAACAAAATATGTTTAGTAAATCAACAATTACACAACTTTTTTACTGTTAAATGGTAAAAATAAATTGATTTGGAATATTTTTAGTTTTATGTAAAGATTAGCGCCATCTTGTGTATTCTGAATTACAGTTAACTTTATGACCAATATTGACAACTGACAGCAAAATATTTGTTAATTTTAGATTTTTACCATTTAAAAATTGTCGGCCAAAAAATTTAATACAAATGTTGTGCGTTAAATTATTTTACAGCGCTTAATAAATTTAAAGCACAAATTTATTTCGCGCTGTAAAATTTGATTTTCCACACGCGAATGTAAATAACTAGTAATCAATAGTAATGTTCCTGTAGTATATTTGTTACCGTTACCTAAAGAAGCGTCGTTATTCACTGGAACAGGTTGTTTTTCGCTTAAAAGTAACGTATTCAGAACTCTTCCATTATTGAAACGTCCAGAAGTATCATACTTTCTTGGCAATATATGAAATTCCTTAAATAGTGTATTTTGTCATAAGAGTTTCACTTTTTTTAAAACAAATTACCATGAATAAAAATGTCGTGTATTGGCCATTTGTTTCATTGGTTTGCGCAGACATCGCCTTCCCCAAAGTGACAAAGTAGCAATATTCGTTATAATCGAACTAATGGTTTTTTAGATGTCGTCTTTACATACGACCGGTCAGCTTTTAGGCAAAATTTTGTTTACTAACTTACTAACTCTAACTTGTCGGGAAAAAAGTGTTATTTTTTCGGTTTGGAAACCGTCGTATAACTTCCTATCTTATTTGCGAGTTGTGTGCGTACGCTTAAAATGAACGGGTTTGTTTTATGCTCCGTGAAAGTTTTGTGGACAAATAAGATAGTGATGAAGACATTAAAAAAAAGTGACCATTGACACATTTCTCAAATAATGGCAGATTCAAGTTATTACATACCATTGCCCAATCTCCGAAAGTGTTACTGACCATTACTGTGACATTTACTAGTTATTCCAAATTTTTTCAAGCATCACTGAATCTTAATATGTCCACTCCTTTCTATCATTTTCTGTGTACACTTTAAAATTTTCTACCCAATTTTTTTAATTTATATAGTGACCGGGAAGAGTTTGTAACAAAGTCCGTCCTAAAAAAACAATGTTTTTTGTTCTTTACCGTCCATTGGTAGACTAATAAAAAAAATTACTAGATTCTGAAGTTTATTTGTTGGTTTTATTGTGTTTTATGCAAATCAAACGCAAAAACTATTGTTTTCTCAATATTTCCGGAAAAAATCCCGGAAAACTGATATTTTTAAAAAGACTATATCTCAATTACAAAAATTTGTCCCATTTGATGCAAACTCTTTGCCGGTCACTGAATATACACTATCCAATACAGGGTGTCCTTTTGTACGCGATCATATAAAAGAATAAAATTATTGATGGTTTCTTCGAGATGAAGTGTCGAATTTGATCGCGCCATTTTCTAGAGTTCTAAGAGTGACCATGAAAAGGTGCTTTTAGATTTATTTTTTAAAATAAGCGCAAAAAATACAAAAAAGAAAAATTGTCCACCTTTATTGTAATTTGAGCCAGCATGTATCTTTTACCGTTTTCAAGATCCCCATGCAGTTCATCTTTATCTTGGACACAGTGTATATACAGTATGACCCACTTGAAAGCGGAACACTCCCATAAAATTTATATTTATTGTCCGACTTGGCCAAACTTTTTTTTTTTAATTTTAGGTTTTAATTTTAAATTTCATTAATAGTTAACAAGTTTTGGCAGAATTATGAACGACATTATTCTTATGAATTTATTTGTTTTGATCAAGCGAGAGAAAACAAATTTAGGAGATAATAATGTATCATAAAGAATACTTTTAAACGCTCTATAATTTAAAAAAAGTTAAGGGAACAATAAATATAAATTTTATTGGAGTGTTCCGCTATCAAGTAGGTCACTCTGTATATATTCTTTCTTACTGGTGCAGTAGCAATTTATTGACATATTGTGACATTGGTCTAATCTTTATAGAGTAGATGTAGATTTTACAGGATAGTAAATTATTTTTATTTTATAATTTTGAGGTTGTCAAAAGTCATTATACGTTTAGTAATTCAATTATTATCAAACATCTTTGTTCATTCTTTGGCGTCGCAATTCCAGTATGTAGCGATTTGTTATTTTTCCTTCAATTTAAATCTGTTCTGGCTGGAAACGAATTAAAAATATTGTGTCGATTTTTTAATAGTCAAATATAGATTGATCAGACAGTGGCTTACTTTTTGCGCCCGTAATAACTTTGCTGCAAGACCAAATTTTTTTCATTTTTAGATTTCTGGAAGAAAAAAAAAGACTCCACTTAATCTGAGACAGCCGAGAACGTAGTCGTATGTAAATTTCCATGTGATTATTTCTTTGTGTTGGGCGTTTAAAGCACGAAACCCTGCTAAAATTTACCTGAAACATGAAAATAATTAATTGTCAAAAACGCAAATAACTATTAAAGACCCACATGAGATAACATTTATTGAATCGTTATTTAAGAATGTAATGCTCATGTCAGAGAAATAATCCAGGGACAATGAAAATGAGAAGATTACAAAAAAAAATAACTAAATTTGTCAAAACTAAGATGGCGGTCTGTCAAACGGAACCTTCAATCATTTCGAGAGCAATTGAATCTCTCATTTGACACCTAAATTACTAAAATCAGTGATTATTTTGCAAACGAGTATTTTATAAAACGTAGTATAGACAGCGGTTTAAAAGAAACTGCTGGGAAAAACTATACATTAAGGAAGACACCCAAAAAGTATATAGAAAGTAAAAATTTACTGTTAATTAATTTCCGTCCTTTGAATCGGCTAAAGTACACATGTGTTATAAAAGTAGGTTTATTTATTTATTTATTCGTATGGTAATTTACACAAATATTGTATTGTGATGTAAGTGTTATGTATGGTGCCCCAGAAGATCTGTATAAATCTGTATAGTGTGGTGACGAAACCGTGTGCAATAGTGGATTGGTTCGTCTTGGCAAAGCATTTGCTTCAAAGTTTAGGAAAACCACTAAAACCTAAACATACGAACCCTTGCCTACCTTAGTATTCACATGTAATAATATTAATTAAGTGTGTAAACATTATAGAAGGTAAATAAGAACATAAAATATAACAGCACAGCCACTGCATACGACATATAATGGACCGGTCCAAACGTTAGTCACGACAATGACGAAAAAAATAGTAGGTTAAAGAAATAGCAAAAAAAAATAGAAACACAGATAGTCAGGACAGAGAATACAAAATATTGCTGAACTTCAGAGATCCTTCAGATTCGTAAGCCATAATATAGCTTCATCCGTTAAATTATGAATGTTTGGAAACCCTCCTTTAAACTTCGTTAATTGACAATCCTCTACAATATGTGTCTACAGTGGCAATTTGGATTAGAAATCGCACCCCATTTAAACAACATAGAGTTGCATTTTTAATGATCTGTTCTTATGCGATTTACTTTTGACCAAATTTTTCTTTTTTGATCAAAGCCCGGGACTTCTATTGTTGGATCATCAATGAGATGTTTATTAAAAACATCAACTCCAGGCCATAATTTTTTCCACTCTTCAACTTCAGAAAAAGTCGTACTTAAGTAGTCTTGCAACCATATAGGACTTTGAGATTTAAGTCTTTTAGCAGGAGGGTTGTCAATGTCATTCCAAATTTGTAACTTTTGTTACAATTGAGAGGAGTAGATTTAATGGTTCCACTTAATTATACGCATAGTGCAATTCAACTGGGCATCTATTTTTTGTATGATAACTATTCAACCAGACAGGAGCACAATATTCTGTTGTAGAATAAACTAATGCCAATGTAGCTGTACGAAGTGTTTTTACATCTGCTCCCCAAGTTGTTCCAGCTAATATTTGAATGACATTATTTCTTGTTTTCATTTTTTGTTTGACTTTTTCTAAATGATCTTTGTAAATTAAAAACGTATCTAAAGTTACTCCCAGATAAACTGGGTTAAAATTATGGTTTAACGTTGTATTATTAAAGATAACATTAAGTTTTCTACTTTTTTCCTTATTAATTAAATGAAAACAAGAAACCTCTGTTTTTTAAGATTGGGACATAATCGCCATTTTTGAAATAATTAGGTAATATATGAATAATTAATACTAACCTTAAAAACAAAAACAAAACTCTTATGAAAAAAAAACAAACATTTTCCATCATATCAGTACAAATTAAAACCATTAGATTATAACCCCTTAAATAATTGTTGGCAAGTAACACCTTCATACCTGACTGTACAACACAGACTCCATCTTCAGATTTAATTCTCAACGTGTAATTTCTAGCAGTGTAATAAAAGTATTTGATTTCCTAAAAGTTCTTCCTCTACAACAAAAACTTTGTCTTCGGATTTAATTTTGAACGCGGTATCTTCCGAGTGCAGATTTCATTCTACGCCCTTGTTGTCTCTTCTAACAATCTGAATATTAATAAGTAACCGTTTAGTTTACAGCCAATGTATTCAATTTTGGTAAAGACGATAACAACGAAACTGCTCCCTATTTCCAATTCAATACCGTTATACAGTTCAGGTGCTCGAAGACGTAAGCTTTAACTCTTCGTATTAAACGTTGTTTATGCAATTTTTTATATAGGTCGACTATTTTAAGTGACACCATTAAACATCGCATCCTTCAACCGTTAGCTATTTTTTTAGTTTTTACAATTACATTTTAATAATTTTGTTTATTCATGTTTTCAATCTGAAGTGAGTTAATTCTTATAGTAAAATGTGTGTCTTGCGACATCTCGTGTAAACATTGACACGTATGAATAGTATAAACTAAAACAAATGCCAACAGTTAACTGTAAGGGCATGTGTGTGTTAAAGTGCAAAGCGTGTACTTCTGTACAAGTTATCTTAGCTTTATCGGCAACGTGTCTACAAGCATTAAAGCTATCGCTTAGATAGCGCTTTGCACTTTAACACACACAAGCCGTTACAGTTAACTGTTGGCATTTTTCTTAGTTTATACTATTCATACGTGTCAATGTTTACACGAGATGTCGCAAGACACACATTTTACTTATGTTCATTGCTCCACGAGAGCTTAAAAGACCAACCGCCGTCTTGTACAGTCGTATACCGCACTTCAGTATACATCTCTGATGAGCTAACAATAAGAGCAGGTGTTCTTTTGTTGCGTGTGTACTTCTGTACAAGTTATCTTGGCTTTATCGGCAACGTGTGTTACAAGCATTAAAGCTATCGCTTAGATAGCGCTTTGCACTTTAACACACACATGCCGTTACAGTTTACTGTTTGGTACGATGATATGTTATTTATTTTGATACATTTTTTGTTAATGGTATGTTTGCTTAATTATTTGACAATAACCTGAGAGTTCCTTTTTTTCAGACTGTCTAAAGTGTAAGGAATACCTTTCAGCTTAAAGTATTTAGATAATTTGTGTCAACATTGACTCTTTTATTTAAAATTAATTAATATTGAATTGAATTGATTTTATCTCCATGGTAGAGTTTTATTTCTTTACTATACATTTTAGTATTTTATTTCAAGTGCACAGCTTGTTGTAAATTTCTTTATTAAATGAAAAAAGTTGGCTCGAGAAACAATTTACACATTTTTTTTTTCAGTATTTTATATTTACAGACATGACCAGTTTCGATTGATAGAATATACAACAGTCATCTTCAGACCTCAGACAATAAGAAAAATTTTAGTGGTATATGATAAAAAATTGACCATTGACGTGTATTCCATATATGTATATGGTGTATTCACCACCGTTGTTTTATGGAATAAATAACGTTTTTCTAAGTAAATTCAAAAATAATTTATGTAGGTGATGTAATTAATTAAATTATAACTACTTCTTAACAACAACTACAATAATAACAATTTAAATACGTATTTACAATGTGTATTTTGATAATTCAAGAGATGCTTTCTAGACATTACTGTAATTATCACGTGTACACCACATCTACTCAATGCGACTATAGTTCTTTTTATCTAATTGATTTTTGAACTAACCTATAATACAGTCCATTGACTTATACCTAAATAATTCTAATGTCTCTTATGATAAACTTAGTATAAGTCATTATGGAGTACCCTTATCGTGTGCGTATATTATATTTATTATTTTATTCCTCTATGTACACAGCGTTCATCAAAGTATAAAAAGACATTCCACTCTTCATTACCTAAAATTACAACCGGTTAAGTCGCTTGAACGCAATAAATACGTTAAGTCTACATTTGTAAAACTTTCCAAGTTTAATTCGAACATTCCTCCAACTGCTATTTGATCGCCGTTTAATGATCGTCTCAATACCATACATACTCCTTTTCTTAATTTTGGTTGCTTCTTGGCGTACCATTTGGAATTGTAGATTGCACTTGCAACAGACGCACT
Organism: Abscondita cerata; assembly: GCA_030710515.1. Classification (NCBI taxonomy): domain Eukaryota; kingdom Metazoa; phylum Arthropoda; class Insecta; order Coleoptera; family Lampyridae; genus Abscondita; species Abscondita cerata. The sequence continues at coordinate 184,282 of JALBCR010000988.1, forward strand.
CTGTATACAGAATTATAAGTTAAGTAAGTAGTGTGGCATCTAGTGCCACAACCTCGTGCTTAACCTACGTGTTGAATAGTAATCTACCAAAAATTTGTCGACAGATGTGTAAGCAAGTTTTTGATAAACTACTTAGTTCAGTGGATTACTGACCTCTTTTTAATAATTGTTCCTCCCGTGCAGTAAATAAATAATTCTCCTGAACAGCAGAACAGGAATATAGCACATTGAGCTAGTACGTCTACCGGTGGAGGAAATCTATATAAAAAAGAATTCCGTTAATGATTGATTACAAGTAGATTATTTTAGCCTTTGAAAACAGTTCCAGTCATATAAACGTCATACTTGTTTTGATTCTTTTTTAATGTGGTAAGACGTGTCTTAAATAAAGGATTACAATTTATTCTCTAGTTTATGATTTGAACTTTTCTAAAGTCATCTTATTTCCATATTTACGATGCTTGTTTATATGGTACACTGCTTTTACACACGTGTTCGGTTACTAAGGAAAATTTTGATAATACTATACTAAAAATTACTAAACCTTTAATTAAACTAAACTTCAAAATCTAAAATAGCATTGGCACTTGTGAGGATAAATGGTAAATGCTCACTCGCGACGTGAGAACAGTTGTTGCGGTTTGCCGCAACGCGCGGCCGCTGCGTCGCGTTTCTAAGTTATGCTCTAATGAGAATTGGCCATATAATCCGAAAGTCAGGGCTATTAAAAAATGAGAATATTGAAGTTCACGGCGCAAAGCTGGAACTTTTTAATCGATTCTTATGATATCCCGTAACAAGTGTGTAGTCATTGACTATACTGGAATTAATTAGGCAACGAAAGGAATATTTATTTAAAAAACTAAAATGTAATTCAAAATTGTGCTTAACCGCAAAATACATTAATTTTATTCAAATAATTGTTCAATCTACTTATTAACTCAAACGTTAAGAGTCAAAGGAACACCCTGTATATGCATATCTGAACTGACGTTGTGTCAACGATAGCGCCCGCTGTTGGTAGCTTACAAACGTTTACATTATTATTAGTCCGGAAGTCAGGGGATTAGATATTGAAGTTCACGGCGCAAAGCTGGAACTTTTTTTAATCGATTCTTATGATATCCCGTAACAAGTGTATAACGTGGGCGTTCAAGCAGAAATCACTAAGTCCAATTTTATCATTATTGAGATAATAATAGTGGTAGCCACAAAAAAGTCTGCTTTTTACAGTGGCAGAACTCACTGAGTCCACAGACGGATATATCGTGGGCGTTCAAGCAGAAATCACTAAGTCCAAATTAATAGTTTTGTAAAAACTGCATCTGAAGAATCAAATAGCCTACTAAAATACATTTTTGGTGATATAGTTGAAATAGAAACCTGTTCAACACACACCCGGGTATACCTTATAATGACATATTTCAAAAAGGAATAACTACTCCCACTGCTGCAAAAATGACATTTGATGGACTTAGTGATTTTTGACCGACAAAAAAAAACATTATAGGAACTTAATGAAAAGTTTTGTTTTACCACTTACACAAAACATTAATTAAAACAGCAAATTGGAACTCTTACAAACTAAGACACGTGGTTATATTTTGTCGCTAAAGATATGGCATTGAATAATTTCAATCGTCTTCCCCGGTTTCGCTGTCGCTTCCTATAGCAGGTTCGGGATTTTTGTTCCGCACTGATTTGGACTGTGGCAGAGATGAATAACAAGCGTGAAATTCTTCAGGAATATCTTTGCTGGCACATAACTTTTGCAAGTCCGCATATTTTTTTTCGGCTATTAGTAACATTTTAGAGTATGCTTTTTCAAGTGTAGGTGGAGCAGAAGGTTGACCCTTTCCGTGTATGGTTATGTTGAAATAATTACAATCTGTATTTGATTATGTTGGGATTAGCTTTTTCTATTCGGAAACTTTTGATTTTTAGCCAGTTTACTCTCTCACCAACAGTATTGACTGTTCTGTTTTTCAGAAGATGCTGTGATAGCTTTTTTAAATCATAAAAATCTGCAAATCTTAGTTCCTTCACAAAATACTGGTCATTCTTCTTCTTGCCTCTCTTCGATCTAGCCATTCTAAAAACATTTATCCATTCGTTCATTGTGTACACAGACAAGTACCTTTTCTGTTTCTCAATAGCTGTAAATAGTACAACATTGCAAGAACATTTTGGTTGCGTTTCTGACCTCCACAAGTGTCCGAGAAAAGTGATAATTCCGTTACTTCTTTTGTCACAGTGACGAAACTTGGATCATTAGTTGCCCGGTCCTTGTCATGCATTTTAGAATTATTTGCATCAGTTTCACGTTGCTTGTGATCATCATACGATGACTGTAGTGCAACTTTTTGTACTTCTGCTGCCGACTGGTATCTCATACATAGTGAACACTGATCTTTTCTTGGCTTAAAAAACGAGTAGTTGTATTCCTGACAAAAAACTCTCTTGTATGTTGTCATGCTGCGGGGAATTTCGCCATTTTCGGCACACACTTCATGGTACAAGGAATACATTTTGGCTATCGATAACTTAGCATCCAAGTATTTTTTTTGTGATGATTTTCTGCAGTAATGTGACTCCGTCACAGGGAAGCTCTCAATATGTTTTTGAATACTCTGTCTCTCTTCTAAACAGAGTTTAGCCAATAAACTCGTTCGTGTTTTCCACGTTTGTCATCACCTTGATATAGCCCTGACGTATTATTTTTATTGAGAAATACAGTATTGAGAGGCTCATTGCTGACAGCAAGAGTTTTTAGGAAGAACTTTTGACAAACTCTGGAGGGGGTATCATTTTTAAGGAAATAGAATTGCTTCGCATTTGTTCGTGCTTTACCATCTACTTTTCGAAATCGTTGTCTTTGTGGGATATGTGATTTGACATTTTGAAGTGTAAAATCTTTTTTGCGACAAAATGTTACTAACTGCCAGTAACTTGAGCATAAATCGATTCTTGACTGTTCGTTAAAATGCTGGGAGCATTTAAATTTGCAATTATTACAATTTATATATTGGGGAACCTTGGCCAGTTTTGGTCCTTTTTTTGTAGAATATGCTTGTCCTAAATTTCTACACTTTTTTGTCACATTACTAGACACCTTGATTCGTCTGATTTATTTCAACGACTTCTTTTTTTTACGTTGTCAAAATTCTGCTTCTGAAAGTGCAGATACATAGTACACATTTTATCCAATTAACCTAATTTTAAGGATTTTGCCAGCTTCTGAAATTTCTTCTGGGGCCACATCACTAGTATCAGATTCCAATTCATCATTTGGATTAAAATCTTTATCAGTATCACTGTCATCAAATTGTTCAGAATCATTTTCCTCTGTCGCCTAAAATACACATTTAAAGTTTCATGAAAATCACTGTAAACTACAACGAAATAAAATTCTAACCTCATTTGAAACTGCTGGCACAGAGAACTCATTACGATTTTCTACTAGTACAGGTGAATTTGCAGTGTTATTAGACCTAACAGCCAGTTCCAGTATACGTTTACCTCTGCTACCATTCATTATTGTCAACATTTAACACAGGACTTGTACGCACTAATACTGTCAATAAGAAGCACAAAACTCATTAAGTCCGTCGAGTGACTTTTGTATTTATACATTTACACCTACAAAAGTCATTAAGTCCAGTTAGTTACTTTTGCCTGTCAGACAAATGTCTTTTTGTGACTTAGTGAGAATTGTCAACTATGACAGTGTTGAATAATATAAAGTCTCTAGAGTCAACTCGGCCCGCTTCGCATTTTTTTATTGCAAAATTTATCAAAAAACGCTTTTCTGTGTAGTTTTCTTTAAATAACTCCTTCTGTGTTAGTCAAACGACAAAACTTGAAGAGGGGAAAATTGTTTGGAAGGAAATTTCCTATAAGAATGAGCCTTAAAAAAATTTTGAAAAATTTTTTTAATTGCAAAATTGCAAAAAAATACGCGACAAAAGGGTAATTTTTATAGGTTTCCAAAAACTGGGTTAAAAATTTTCATATTTCAGCGGACATTCACTCAATGATACCTTTCAGTATGCTGAACAAGTGTGCATAAGGCGAACCTCCAATTTTTATATGGCTGCCTATTAACAAATTATTTATGCAAATCGGGCGCTTGGTTCATACGTTTGAACGGGTGAACTTATTTTGATGCACTTTATCGAAAATTTTTTTTCCAAAATTTGACCATTATTTAAAACAATTTAAATTTCGCATATTAAATATCGGCGTTGTTTATTGGCGTAGAGTAATGCAAATAGCACCATCGGTTTGCGCTTAAAAAATCATGATTTAAAAAAGAAAACGTCCCGATACGACCAATAGAAGTCCAGATAATTGACTTTTACATAATTAATGACTACAGCTAAACTATTTCATATTTTTACTTGAAGTTTGGTGTGAAGGTACTGGAGTGACTGCTTTAACGGTGGAATTTTTTTCGTTGCAATTCGACTGACAGGTTCGGCGAAAAAACATGTCGAATACAGCGGTTTTACAGCGAGAGCGCCGGAGCGGGCTCTACTGCGTGGCGTGCAGGCGCGTCAGCCGCCGCTGCGTCCGCCAAACTCGCTCTGCAACAAAAGCACGTATCCAAACGATTTTTTTTTTAAATTCATGATTTTTTAAGCGCAAACCAATGATGATATTTGCATTACTCTACGCCAATAAACAACCCCGTATAGTCAATGTTCTCTATCCTTAATTTTGTTTTGCTTTTATGTCAGTGGGGCTTAGGAAAGTGTAGCTGTTTGATATTCGCTGTTCCGCTGCCAAGACCTGGCGCCCATTAAAATTCATAAAGTCCGTTCAGTCTCATCTGGCGGTTATAGGATTATAGTGTAGGACGTTCGTTTTTTGTGTTCATTGTTATAAATCACGCCCTTAAAATGCTTTCCATTCTATGCTATAGAAAAGAGAAACAAAGATAGTTATACACTGTCTCAGAGGTAGTGCGTGCTATTCTTGACAGTGTATTCAAACTTGATTTTTAATAACTAGGTAATAGAGTCCAATTTTGAATGACCGACAATTGTCTACATCTTACAAATAATCCAGAAGCTCTCAAAATTCTACTCGATTTTTTATTTAAGTATTATTATATCCTTACACAGAGAAAAGTATTTTTAATTATAAATGCAAAAAAAGTTATGATTTGATATAATTTTTTAATTATTGTAAAATATTTCTGCCTGCAATAAAAAAATGCACTGTAAACAGTATAATATATATTAGGAATATTAGTACAAAGAGAAATTTTACTTGATTTGTGAGCAAACCAATTAAAAAATGTGAAACGTACAAAAACTGACTGACAGGTTCGGCGAAAAACATGTCGAATACAGCGGTTTTACAGCGAGAGCGCCGGAGCGGGCTCTACTGCGTGGCGCGCAGGCGCGTCAGCCGCCGCTGCGTCCGCCAAACTCGCTCTGCAACAAAAGCACGTATCCAAACGATTTTTTTTTTAAATTCATGATTTTTTAAGCGCAAACCAATGATGATATTTGCATTACTCTACGCCAATAAACAACCCCGATATTTAATATGCGAAATTTAAATTGTTTTAAATAATGGTCAAATTTTAGAAAACAAATTTTTTTTATTTTAAATTCATAAAGTTGACATCGTTACCTTTCATTTCCGATAAAGTGCATCAAAATAAGTTCACCCGTTCAAACGTGAGAACCAAGCGCCCGATTTGCATAAATAATTTGTAAATAGGCAGCCATATAAAAATTAGAAGCTCACCTTACGCACACTTTTGCAATTAAAAAAATTTTTCAAAATTTATTTAAGGTTCATTCTTAGAGGATATTTCTTTCCGAACAATTTTCCCCTCTTCAAGTTTTGTCGTTTGACTAACACAGAAGGAGTTATTGAAAGAAAACTACACAGAAACGCGGTTTTTAATATATTTTGCAATAAAAATAGGCGAAGCGGGCCGAGTTGATTCTAGAGACTTTATACACTTGTTACGGGATATCATAAGAATCGATTAAAAAAAGTTCCAGCTTTGCGCCGTGAACTTCAATATATAATACCCTGGCTCCCGGACTAATAATAATGTAAACGTTTGTAAGCTACCAACAGCAGGCGCTATCGTTGACACAACGTCAGTTCAGATATACGTATACAGGATGTTTCTTTAACTCTTAACGTTTGAGTTAATAAGTGGATTGAACAATTATTTGAATAAAATTAATGTATTTTGCGGTTTAGCACAATTTTGAATTACATTTTAGTTTTTTAAATAAATATTCCGTTCGTTGCCTAATTCATTCCAGTATAGTCAATGTTCTCTATCTTTAATTTTGTTTTGCTTTTATGTCAGTGGGGCTTAGGAAAGAGTAGCTGTTTGATATTCGCTGTTCCGCTGCCAAGACCTGGCGCCCATTAAAATTCATAAAGTCCGTTCAGTCTCATCTGGCGGTTATAGGATTATAGTGTAGGACGTTCGTTTTTTGTGTTCATTGTTATAAATCACGCCCTTAAAATACTTTCCATTCTATGCTATAGAAAAGAGAAACAAAGATAGTTATACACTGTCTCAGAGGTAGTGCGTGCTATTCTTGACAGTGTATTCAAACTTGATTTTTAATAACTAGGTAATAGAGTCCAATTTTGAATGACCGACGAATTGTCTACATCTTACAAATAATCCAGAAGCTCTCAAAATTCTACTCGATTTTTTTATTTAAGTATTATTATATCCTTACACAGAGAAAAGTATTTTTTTTAATTATAAATGCAAAAAAAAGTTATGATTTGATATAATTTTTTAATTATTGTAAAATATTTCTGCCTGCAATAAAAAAATGCACTGTAAACAGTATAATATATATTAGGAATATTAGTACAAAGAGAAATTTTACTTGATTTGTGAGCAAACCAATTAAAAAAATGTGAAACGTACAAAAAACTGACTGACAGGTTCGGCGAAAAAACATGTCGAATACAGCGGTTTTACAGCGAGAGCGCCGGAGCGGGCTCTACTGCGTGGCGCGCAGGCGCGTCAGCCGCCGCTGCGTCCGCCAAACTCGCTCTGCAACAAAAGCACGTATCCAAACGATTTTTTTAAATTCATGATTTTTAAGCGCAAACCAATGATGATATTTGCATTACTCTACGCCAATAAACAACCCCGATATTTAATATGCGAAATTTAAATTATTTTGAATAATGGTCAAATTTTAGAAAAAATTTTTTATTTTAAATTCATAAAGTTGACATCGTTACCTTTCATTTCCAATAAAGTGCATTAAAATAAGTTCACCCGTTCAAACTTGAGAACCAAGCGCCCGATTTGCATAAATAATTTGTTAATAGGCAGCCATATAAAAATTGGAAGCTCGCCTTACGCACACTTGTTCAGCATACTGAAAGGTATCATTGAGTGAATGTCCGCTTAAGTATGATAATTTTTAACCCAGTTTTCGGGAACCTATAAAAATAGCCCTATTGTCGTGTATTTTTCGCAATTTTGCAATTAAAAAAATTTTTCAAAATTTATTAAAGCTCATTCTTATAGGAAATTTCTTTCCAAACAATTTTCCCCTCTTTAAGTTTTGTCGTTTGACTAACAAAGAAGCGGGCCGAGTTGATTCTAGAGACTTTATACACTTGTTACGGGATATCATAAAAATCGATTAAAAAAGTTCCAGCTTTGCGCCGTGAACTTCAATATCTAATATCCTGGCTCCCGGACTAATAATAATGTAAACGTTTGTAAGCTACCAACAGCAGGCGCTATCGTTGACACAACGTCAGTTCAGATATGCATATACAGGATGTTTCTTTAACTCTTAACGTTTGAGTTAATAAGTGGATTGAACAATTATTTGAATAAAATTAATGTATTTTGCGGTTAAGCACAATTTTGAATTACATTTTAGTTTTTAAATAAATATTCCGTTCGTTGCCTAATTCATTCCAGTATAGTCAATGTTCTCTATCCTTAATTTTGTTTTGCTTTTATGTCAGTGGGGCTTAGGAAAGTGTAGCTGTTTGATGTTAGCTGTTACGCTGCCAAGACCTGGCGCCCATTAAAATTCATACCACTTTACTCTAGACCACTCATATTTGTTTAATATTGATTACTTGCGTAAAGATGAATGAAATTAATTATGAGTTACAGGTACTAAAAATAAGAGCTCTTTTAAGACCCGTAGTGATATTAGAAGCATTAGGTAGCCCAATGAAATCAAATGCGTAATTTTTAAATGTCGATAGTAAATTGGACAATATACAGATTAAACTAAAGAAGCTAGATTCTACCATTGGTAATTTAAAAACGATTCGAAAACCGATGGTGTTCGTGTGCTACTGTTACATTTGTTGAAACGGTTAGACATGTTAAACTACGCTAATCATAAGTTGTTGTCTGAATTGGTTAAATGAAATCACTTTGTTCGAACGCTGAGAGTATGCAAATGATTTTTTTAGGTTTTCTAGTTAGCTTCTCCATCATACACTGATGGCAATAAAGCAAAACATTGTGTTTATGGGAGTCTGCAATTACCATTGGACTACCTTTTGTTTGGCAAGTATTCGCCATGATCACGTAAATTAAAAGCGCGTGACGTTGAAGAATTTACAACTGACATATTTCTACTTACAGTTTTCTTTAAATCCTTTGTTATTCTGTCACAGAATAATAAATATATTCACTGCGTTCATACCCAAATTTCGCTGAGCGATAATTTTGGTCATAGGTAGCGTTCGTGCTGTACGCACGCGCAGCCAGGACTAGCCAAGCTGTAGCTAAAGTAAATTTGTCGATTTCCGATTGTGCGGTATAAGCCGAAATGCCACTGCTAAGAAACAGTAGGCTTTCTATAACCGCTCCGCTTAAGTCATGAATAATATTCTTGCGCGTGAGTACAACGCGCGATTTCCGTAGGATCACCGACTTCAAACGTTCCGACACCTAGTGAAACTTCTACACAACGAAGTATTCTACAGGATGACTTTTTTATAACTTACAACCGCTATAATTTCTAAACAAAAACAAATTTGAAGAAAAACAAAAACACGTCAATTTTAATATTGAGGGGGACAATTTTTGACGTATTAATGACAGTTGTGAAATTAATCCCCTAGCCCCCAGAGACTACCCTAAATATTTTTTTAATAACATGACCCCTCTTGTAATACTTAATTTTTTGGAAATTAATAATGGAATTTTTTTCAAAAATTTTTGACCAAAAATTAGAATTAGGAACCGACGGAAATTATTTTATTTTATTGTTATTTAACAAAAACTTAAAATTGTCTTACAATAAATGTTGAAAATAATTTCCGTTATTTTGAAGATAAGTTTGCGGAATTCGGCGACATTCTGCAGTAATTTCTCGCCGTAACTCTTTGATGTATTCTGATTCTGATTCAAAAAACCCCACATAAAAAAATCTAAGAGTATTGAATCAGATGATCTTGGGAGCCATCCAATTGGCCCTCTTCTACCAATCCATTGATCTAGAAATCAGTCATCTGACTATCCTATAACTCGTCGAATATAATAAGGTGTTTCATCTTGATGAAAATAAAGTAAACTTCGTTTAATAATTGATTTTCATCTGTTCCTTTTTGATTTTCTGACTCTTAAACAACTAACAGATCGATGACATTTTCCAACAGTTTAAGATAACGTTCCATCCCCCCAATCAAGTTGCCATCACGACAGGACGATGATTAGATTTTTAAGAATACCTATACAAACGTTAATTAATACCGACAATTTTCTTTATTAACATGTCCATTTAAATAAAATGTACATTCTAGTTTGCAGTAATTCGTTCAATGATAGTTTCACAAAATTCAATTCAAATAAAAAATTAAGTACGCCACTAAAAAACCCTTATATAAATTTTCTAAAAAATGATGTATCACAAGTGGGGTTATGTCATTTAAAAATTCTAAAGTGTAGTCTCTGAGGATCGATTCTACAACTGTCGTTAATACGCCAAAAATCGTCTCCCCTCAATATTAAAATTGACGTGTTTGAGTTTTTCTCCAAATTCGTTTTCGTTTAGAAATGATAGCATAGCGATTGTAAGTTTTAAAAAAAGAGCTGCAACTTGCATAGCGTTAGCGTAGATTATATTCTAACGGGTGGCGCCGAGAAACGGGAAATTTTGAAATAATCATAATAAACCAATGTTTCTTCTTTAAGGCCGAACCAGTTTATTCAAAATTGCGAACCCATGTTGATATTGCATGTGAAGAATGAACTCGACCGCGAGGAGGAATATTATATTGGCGTCGGAACACTCGTTGTGCAGCTGTTGCACTGTGGCCATTTTTGTAGTACGCTCTCACGGCGACCGAACACTCTGCACCACTCCACAATTAAATGTCCGTTACTACTTGGCCTCATGACTACCGTCTCCCACTCATACGAGACTTACAAGTATACCAACAACAACTTCAAAATTTCCCGTTTCACTGCGCCACCCTGTATTTCTACAAAAAAAAGCATGACAGTTAATTTGGAATCACAATTTTAAAATATGGAAAATATTAAAAAAACACTTTTAATAAAAAGTTATTTGGTAGTTTTCTTCTTTCTCTCAGAACATGAAAATTGTTTGGCCAATTTTTTTAGAAGTTTTTTTTTCGAAGTTGGCAATGTAACCGTAAAATTTGATGTAAACTACCAAACTTTTATTAAAATTATTTTTTTCTTTATATTTTTTCCAAGAAACTGCCTTTCTGGCCTATCAATGCGTATTTCTATTTTGAATGTGCGATAAGACGTCGATCAGACGCAGTTTTCAGTGACGAACCGCCACTTAGGTATACGGAAGTATAAACCTACCGGTCCTCTCATATTATCCAACAATTACTTGAGTGACCTCGTTTCACATTTACTTTACTGCAACTATTAATTTTAATTTAAGCGATTGTCGTGTTATCAACCGATATCCGAAGTTCTGTTAAAATATTTACAAGTGATTTGTTCTATTTCACTACTCTACACTTAAAAATTATATAAACGGGTCCGGTGGGTATACCTTAAAACCGTAAAGAGGGCGTGTCATACCTTGAAACTGAACAGAAAAGTCGATGTAGTACATAGTACTACATATCAAATATTATTAAACATTAGACGAGCTTAGTATACGGTTGTTCATAATATTATTCAATGCTAGTAATTATAAAAGTCAAAATTTTAAATAATAAATTGCAAGATGATTCGTTGCGTAATAATTTTGGTATGTTTAAGTCTAACCGTAAATGCATCAGATAATTACCCTACCCGACAAATAATACAAGGGCCTATACGTGGAATGTACATGAACTCAGCTGATGGAAAAAATTTTAGCGCATTTATAGGCATTCCTTATGCTAAACCACCTGTAGGAAATCTACGATTTGAGGTAATCATAATTTTTTTTTTCAGAATAAGTCATTAAATTTATACATTTTGTTTCAGGCACCTACTCCCGCAGATTCTTGGGAGGGTGTTTTTGAAGCTACGCGCCCTCACCCAATTTGTACCCAAGTTCAAGATTTTAGTAATGATCCAAAAGGAGCCGGTACGGAAGATTGCCTTTATTTAAATGTTTTCACTCCACAAGTATGTTTTTGTCATTTTTCGGCACAACTTCTCAATAGTTTTTTTAGATCGAATCGGAAAGTCCTAAAACATATCCGGTGATGGTTTTATACATGGAGGTGGATATTTTTTCGGTTCGGGGCAATGGTACGAGCCGGATTATCTTATAGATTACGATGTTGTGTACGTCAGTATGAACTATAGACTCGGTAAGTATTAGGTACTTGTTTTTTTTTTAATGTTTTGCTAATATTACTTGAATAGTCTCGAACGAATGTATTTTTATTTCCCACAACTTTTTTACAGTAGACGGTCTTCATACCAAAAATTTTAACTCCTTTTTTTTACTATTTCCGTCGAATTAGGCTCAGTTTATAAAAGCGCAGATCTGATTAAAATTTTCGGCATAACCTAACGAGCCGAAAAAGCCGTTAACTTAAATAAATTTTTAAATTTTTGGATTATTTAATTATACATTTTTTCAATTAAAAGTTGTTTAATCCGATATGTAATTATTGAGATATAACAATTGTTTAAACAATATCTCCAAAATATCAATTACCTATACAAAAAATTATGGAAACAAAGTTGTTAGAAATTTTATTGCCTATAACTTTTATTTAAACAAATTTTTTTGAAAACGCATTTTTATTTTTTTTTATTTCAAGCTAGTTTTAAGTTTAAATTCCAATCTTAAAAGGTTGAAAGAGTGAGCCAGCACCGGACTGTTCAACAACCAGCTACAGGCAATCCATTGTAACTGTAGAAAAAGTTGCACGTTGCGCAGGTAAGGTGTTGGAGTAGGGACCCGGTTGTACACTCAAAGGTAAAATGATTTCGTAACTGTTGGTTATTCCAGCATGAAACACTGGCGGTATAAGATATCAGCGTAGGTACACCGTAGATATTTAAAATATTGCTTCACATTCATTTATTCAATTTCAATTTTTATATGATTATAATGACCGTCCTTTATAATGTGAAATATAACATTTTATCTTTTATCTTTCTAATTTTAATTTAATAACTACACTTCCGGGTCCAAATTCATATCATTGGAATGTAAAACTTTCTTTTAAAAACGACTAATTTAGAATACAAAAGCTTGGATGTACAAAACAAAATTAATTCTATTGTTAAGTAAATGTCTTTCTGATTGGTTAAAATTTAAATCTTAAATCCTCTGATTGGCTAACAAATTGTTAATATCTTTTGTTAACTAAAGATTATGCTTTACGCAACCGGGTAAAAATGAGTATTAGTTGAACATTATCAGTTTACTTGCATAGCTAGGTCTATATATTTAGTTTTAAATTAAGAAAATGTCAAAGTTAGGACAGGGAAAAGCTATTAGTGCTCAAACTCGCGAAGTAGTGTTTAAAGTTTTTCAATATTTTAAAAAATTGCCAACAATGAAGTGAACATCATAGATGCTTCTGAGGTTGAGTTAAAAAGCCATTTATCAGCGGCTACAGGTGTTTCACAGAGTATGCTTTACAAAATTATCAAGGAAGGGAATGACGCACCAAATGATCCTGAAGCTGAAGAGGACGCCAATGTTTTTAAATCTCCAAAAAGGAAGCGAAAGAAAAAATTTTCAATTACTGACATACATGAAACAGAACTGCATCACATTAGGCGTATCATTTATAATTACCATAAAACAAACAACCAACGGGTAACTCTTAAGAATTTGTTACAAAAATTAAAAGAAGATTTAGATTATGTCGGTGGCAGGTCTTCACTACACAAAATTATTAAAAAATGGGGTTTAAATTTTCTTCGGCTGAAAATAATCGAAAATTATTACAAGAGAAGCCCGATATAAGACACTTAAGAATTGCTTTTTGAAAAAATTAAAATGTACCGCAATGACAATCGACCAATCATTTACATGGACGAAACTTACATCCATGGCAGCCATACAGTTTCAAAATCGTGGACCGACAAAACAAGAAATGGTTTATTTGGTAATATTTCTAAGGGACAACGATTAATTATGTTGCATGCAGGAGGGGATAGTCATGGTTTTGTGAAGAATGCACTATTAATTTTTAAATCTGGAACCAAATCAGGAGATTATCATCATGAGATGAATTTCAATAATTACGAAAAATGGCTCACCGAAAAGCTGATACAAAATTTGCCAGAAAAATCGGTGTTAGTGATTGACAACGCGCCATACCATAATGTCCAAATAAATCCAGCGCCCAATTCAAACAGCAGAAAACAAGTGATGATTGACTGGTTAACGCAAAACGATATTCCCGCATCATTGGATTTGACTAAAGCTGAACTTTATTTTTTAATAAAAAACAACAAAAACAAACTTAAAAATTCAAAATAGACACAATAATGCAGGCAGCTGGTCATACTGTGTTAAGATTACCCCTTATCACCCCGAACTTAACCCAATCGAGATGATTTGGGCTACCGTAAAAATTTTGTAGCATCCCACAATGTAACTTTTAAGTTAGAAGATGCGAAAAATTAGCGGAAGAAAAATTTGCCTCCATTACGGTAGAAGATTGGAACAAGGTGTGCGCTAACGTCAAGAAACTGGAAGACGAATATTACGAAAACGAAGTTTTTATGGACTTTGTTACAGAATCGTTAATTATTAATGTTGGAATTGAAACTGATAGTGATGATTTCGGGTTCAGTTGCAGCTCAGATGACGATTCTAATACTGCGTCGTTGTTACCCTGAATTGCCGCAAATTTAATTGTGTTCATTAAATATTTCTATTTTTTATTCGTTCAAAATTAGTATAAACTTAATGATTTATAGTTTAGGTATTCAAATCCAAAATAAAAGATCGCTCTGTATTTATTTTATTTATTATTGTATTTATTTGTTTATTTGTATTTACCTAATTATTATTATTGTAAAAGCATAATTTGTTAATAAAATGCTTGAATTTTTTGTATATTGTGTACCTACTAACCAGAAAAGTAATAAATTATTGGTGTAATAATTAATATTTATCTTGCACCAATTTGTATTATATGCTAGTAATACCTACTTCTGCCCGGAGTGTACTATTGTCTGGTCACGCCTTGAAATTCTATAAACAGCTACATTTTTCCTGCGCGAGATTTCTTAAGTTACAATGGATTGCCTGTACCTGTATCTGCCTTAAGGATTAACCTTAAAACAGTTACATTTATTTATGGTATCGGATCTTTTAGGGACACCCTATATAATGCTAAACCCATCCCCTTTGCGTTTTCATTTCGACGTATGCCAAAGTTTTATTAAAGTTTTGCTGATTGTGAAATAAAAGATTAACGCTAACAGTATCTTTATGAAAGTCCGTAGCTCTGATGTCAAGAGTGGGTCGCTGAAATAATTTGAACATAAATAGTTTAAGGTTTCCGGACGGTGTAGGGCGCCACCTACCTGATTATGAAAATTAATCTCAATCAGCAAGAACTCAAGACAATCAAACAAATCAAAATTAGGTATCATTATAAAAGTACATAAAAATATACAACGACAACAGTAGAAGAAACGACCATATTACAATGAGTAGTTCTCACGTATCCACGTACAGCTAGAAGGAGACAGTACACAACTCCACGTTCAATTTTGCCGAATTAATGGTACAAGACAAACAAAACAGACAAGTTATTGAGTAGTTTTGCACAACAAATAATGTAATTACGAGTATTATGCATTCGCAATAATGTTTTAGAACAAAACAAACACGTTAAACCAGTACCAATGATTCCAGATTTACAGAAACTTACAAAGGCGCTTACATATTTTTACATAACGCACATGCACATAATAATGTATTAGTTTATACTCAACTAACGATTTCACTGAGAAAAATAACTCGGCTGTGTCAAGAGGTCACCAGCAAGAACAGCTCATGATCGCTTTTCACCACTGATGCACGTAGTTATTCGTTCATGTAATTAGAAGTTCTAAAACTTTCACAAAGTAGTGTTAGCCACATATCAGACTTAGGTAATTACTTACCTTGTATATAAAGTTGGTAGATATAAAAACCCCAGTTTTGAACACTAAATTCGAACACGTGGTTAGTAATTTGGGTTGCCATGAAACCCGTAGTTTTTGAAGAAAACCGAAACAGAATTGTCCAAATAGAAATTATCAAAAAGTAAAGTGTTAGCAAAAAAGTCACTAAAGATCCGATCACCAAAAGGGCAGCAAAGCCACTACAATTATCGGTACAACCAGACAATGATCAACACAAACCCAGAAAAAAACAACATTACTACCAGCCTTAAAAATAAACCCCAAAAAAAAAGGAAAAATAACGATCACAAGCACAAAGTTTTGGCTTGTTGCACAGCCAGTTGTTGAAGCAACAACAAAAATAGTGACTATTTCTTATCGAAACCCAATCAACCACCGATAAATTAGAAACACCGTTAATGTAGACCGTTGGTACGAATAAGACTCTAGAACGAATTCTAATGCACTACTTTGAGTCAAAAACAAAACAAGGAAAAATGATAACACTATCAGGAAACACTCCCAAAGAAAATATAATTACCGGAATGATAACCTCCTGAAATATTAGGTTACAACATAATCAAACAAAATTACATTACTTAGAGACTGCTCCTCAAGTTCAGCAACTATAAGTATATTTAGAAAGAAATCTAAATTTACCGAATATTATACAATAATTAGATGCTAAAAATAAGTCAACTTAATGTCGTAATATCCTTGTAAGAAAGGGAAGGAATAACTGTTCAAAGCTGACTTAAAAAATATCAACAAAGAGAGAAATATTAAAATCAGTAACCAAATAGAAGTTGCCATAGAAATCCATTTAAAATTTTGTTAGTTCCATTTGTGTCTCTTCAGCGCCTAGGATAGGTCAAAGATATGTCAGTATTCCAGTTTCCCAAAGATCGATTATTCGAATCTTCATAGTCATATAGTCTTAACACGAGTCCTACAAACTTAGGGGCCAGTTTAGCATTGAATAAGTCAGCCGCTGATGACAGAACAAAGTTTCGCTTCCACACTCTATCACTAAATTATTTTTCACGTGTCTTTTCCGAAGATTGTAACCTACATGTTATCTGCTATACTCTTTGATTAACTTACGTAGGATAGAATGGCGTATGTCTTTATACAACTTAAGATCGGTAGTAGGAAGTTTGATAGAAGCTGCTGATTTGTCTATTTCCACTGAACGACTTAAGGAATTTGCCGTCCGAATAGCGCAACCCAGTTTAGCAAAATTTCACTAGTTCTTGCCTGATAACAAAGAATGAAAGACCACCTTTGCACAAACCAACAATAGTCAGATAAGCTACTATCACTTTATCCATACGGCTGAAATTACCACTTTAGTGTTTAAACGTTTTTGCCAAATTCTACCAAACCATTCCCACTTGTTTTTGGTTTTAAGATATTATGTATTTACCTGTCGACAAAGTTGAAGAGTCCCAAAAGGACGTAACAGCTGTCTAATGATTCTCAGTGTTCGTTTGCTATTGCACAACCTCTTGCAAACTTACAGCAGGCGATTCGAGATTTTAGTTTTTCCTAACACTTATGTTGGCTATAATTATCGAAGGATTGACTTATGTAACTGCTTTTACGTACTTGACGAAAATGCTGCTTAGTGCGAACAATTTGCGTACGTGATCGCTAACACGAGTCGACACTAAATGTCGCAAAACTTATAGTTTTAACCAAATAGTTTTTTTTTGCAATCAGGTATATTTGGGTTCTTGTCTACTGGCGATGAAGTAGTACCAGGAAATAACGGCTTGAAAGACCAAGCACTGGCATTAAAATGGGTTAATGAAAATATTCAATATTTTGGTGGGGATCCTAAAAGGATCACTATATTCGGCCAATCTGCTGGTGGAGCCTGTGTTCATTATCATCAATTTTCACCGCTTTCAAAAGGCCTATTTCAATACGCAATATCACAAAGTGGAAGTGTATTCAACGTATGGGCAATGTCAAGTCAAACCATCGCTGTGGAACGAGGGAGAAAAATGGCTGAAGCACTAAAATGCCCTATCGACGATAACATTAGAATGGTAGAATGCTTAAAGAAAGTTGAACCTTATGAGTTTGTTGAAAATTACAAAATTTTTGCAGTATGTAATATAAAATTGTTAAATCACCAATAAACGCAAAAACTTTCAGGAATGGGGTATGGATTACTTGTTCTCATTCAGGCCGGTTGTTGAAGTAGATCGCAAAGGCGCATTTTTAACTGAACACCCACTATCTCTATTAAAAGCAAATAAGCATTATCCAGTCCCTTGGATTTTAGGTATTACTACAGAAGAAGGCGCAGTTATGGTATCAAGTATGGAGAAATAAACATTGTTGGTATGATATACACAATCTCACAATAAGTGTAATTTTAGCTTTAATCGGAAATCCTCAACTTATGGCAGATTTAAATAAAAATTTTAACCGTGTCATATCAATTATCATGGAAGAAAACGAAACTGATCTCAGTAATCTCAGAACTTTTTACTTCGGGGATAAAAAGTTGATAATTTGACACAATTTCAACTAGTGGATGTTAGTAAGTCAATCAATACTTAGAAAATGTACTAACATCGAGCTTTTGTCAGATGTATAGTGATATTATGTTTAACTATGATATGAAGAAAGCTGCACTTTTGCATCTAAAGTACTCGAGTCAACCGGTCTATTTTTATTTGTTTGGGCATAAAACATCTTTGAGTTTTGCAAAAACATTTGAAGGACAATCAATGGGTAACTGATTAATATTTAAGCATATGTATTAACTGATGACTAAAATATAGGTTCTTGCCATTGCGATGATCAAATCCTACAGTTTCCATTAGTAGCATTCTTTGGAGACGCAGAAAAGCACAACTCTATCGATAAGAGTGCAGCAAAATTGCATAATACTTTATTTACAAATTTTGCTAAAACTGGGTAAAGTACTTCCTCCAGTAACATACTATACATGAATTTATATTCGTTAACAAAGTTTTTATCATGTTAGTAATACATTTTTAATATTAATTAGTTCAAATGTTTCAGTAATCCAACACCGGAAACAAATTTTCTCATTCAATCAAAATGGGAACCTGTCTCAACTGAGGAACTGGAATACAGTTTTATAGAAAGAAATATTCACTCTGCCAAAAACATATTACCTAAAAGAATGAAATTTTGGGAAGAATTTGAAGCTTTTTTACAAAGCAAAGGAGTTTCTGACAAGCTGTAAATTAGTGTAGATGTTTTTTTGTAAATAATTAAAATTCAAATCTAACATTATCAGTAAGATTATTGTTGCAACATCAATAAGTTTGATAAAGTAAATATTGTTCACAGTTGTTTATGGTTTTTATTATTTCGTTCTCTCTCGCAAAGTTTACCTTCATAATTAATGCTTACATTTCAACCTAATCACGTGTTTTGCAAACAAAAACTATGCCAATTTTGATTAAGTAACACCAATTTCTTATTTTTGAACATCGAATTACACTAGTGCATTTGTTGAACGACATGTCGTGAAATGAGTCAAGTTGTTGGAAATTTCTGTTTACGGTATTTGTCGCCAGATTTTTCCCGAGATACTTCAATGAAGTATTTCTATTGCTACTTGAAACGCCGTGGCGATTAATAACCTGAACGGATTACAATGCCAAGTACCCTAATAAAGCCAAAATGTTTGAAAATAACGTAAGATCGAGTTCGAATAAGTTTTGAAAATATTGACAATATTTTGTTTTGAAACTCTGGTAGCAAGAACGTTTTTTAGGTACCTGTTTGAGAATTTTTATTTTTAATTGTAGCGGATTGCCGTGTTATCAACCTATATCCTTAGTTCAATTCTAAAATATTTACAAGTGTTTTTTTCATATTTCTGAATATAAACGCTTATCACTGATTGAGTTGTAGAAAATTATCGCTATGCTACACTTAAAAATTATATAAACGCGTGTATATCTTAAAACCATAAAGGAGGCGTATCATACCTTGAAACTGAACAGAAAAGTCGATGTAGTACATAGTATTACATATCAAATATTATTAAAGATTAGACGAGCTAGTATACGGTTGTTCATAATATTATTCAATGCTAGTAAATAAAAAAGTTAAAATTTTTAATAATAATAGTGCGTGACTTATAAGATGATGCGTTACGTAATAATTTTGGTATGTTTAAGTCTAACGGTAAATGCATCAGATAATTACCCTACCCGACAAATAATACAAGGACGTATACGTGGAATGTACATGAACTCGGCTGATGGAAACAATTTTAGCGCATTTATAGGCATTCCCTATGCCAAACCACCTGTAGGAAATCTACGATTTGAGGTAATCATAATTCTTTTTTTTTTCAGAATAAGTTATTAAATTTATAAATTTTGTTTCAGGCACCAACTCCCGCAGATTCTTGGGAGGGTGTTTTTGAAGCTACGCGCCCTCACCCAATTTGTACCCAAGTTCAAGATTTTAGTAATGATCCAAAAGGAGCTGGTACAGAAGATTGCCTTTATTTAAATGTTTTCACTCCACAAGTATGTTTTTGTCATTTTTCGGCACAACTTCTCAATAGTTTTTTTTTTAGATCGAATCGGAAAGTTCTAAAACATATCCGGTGATGGTTTTTATACATGGAGGTGGATATTTTTTCGGTTCGGGGCAATGGTACGAGCCGGATTATCTTATAGATTACGATGTTGTGTACGTCAGTATGAACTATAGACTCGGTAAGTATTAGGTACTTGTTTTTTTTTTAATATTTTGCTAATATTACTTGAATAGTCTCGAACGAATGTATTTTTATTTCGCACAACTTTTTTACAGTAGACGGTTTTCAGACCGAAAATTTTAACTCCCTTTTGTTACTATTTCCGTCGAATTAGGCTCGGTTTATAAAAGCGCAGATCTGATTAAATTTTCGGCATAACCTAACGAGCCGAAAAAGCCGTTAACTTAAATAAATTTTTAAATTTTTGGAATATTTAATTTACACATTTTTTTCAATTAAAAGTTGTTTAATCCGATATGTAATTATTGAGATATAACAATTGTTTAAACAATATCTCCAAAAATATCAATTATCTATACAAAAAATTATGGAAACAAAGTTGTTAGAAATTTTATTGCCTATAACTTTTATTTAAACAATTTTTTCGAAAACGCATTTTTATTTTTTTTCTATTTCAAGCTAGTTTTAAATTTGAATTCAAATCTTAAAAGGTTTAAAGAGTGAGCCGGCACCGGACTGTTCAACAACCAGCTACCTGTATCTGCCTTAAGGATTAACCTTAAAACAGTTACATTTATTTATGGTATTGGATCTTTTAGGGACACCCTATATAATGCTAAACCCATCCCCTTTGCGTTTAATTTCGACGTATGCCAAAGTTTTATTAAAGTTTTGCTGATTGTGAAATAAAAGATTAACGCTAACAGTATCTTTATGAAAGTCCGTAGCTCTGATGTCAAGAGTGGGTCGCTGAAATAATTTGAACATAAATAGCTTAAGGTTTCCGGACGGTGTAGGGCGCCACCTACCTGATTATGGAAATTAATCTCAATCAGCAAGAACTCAAGACGATCAAACAAATCAAAATTAGGTATAATTATAAAAGTACATAAAAATATACAACGACAACAGTAGAAGAAACGACCATATTACAATGAGTAGTTCTCACGTATCCACGTACAGCTAGAAGGAGACAGTACACAACGCCACGTTCAATTTTGACGAATTAATGGTACAAGACAAACAAAACAGACAAGTTATTGAGTACTTTTGCACAACAAATAATGTAATTACGAGTATTATGCATTTGCAATAATGTTTTAGAACAAAACAAACACGTTAAACCAGTACCAATGATGCCAGATTTACAGAAACTTACAAAGGCGCTTAGATATTTTTACATAACGCACAGGCACATTATAATGTATTAGTTTATATTCAATTAACGATTTCACTGAGAAAAATAACTCGGCTGGGTCAAGAGGTCACCAGCAAGAACAGCTCCTGATCGCTTTTCACCACTGGTGCACGTAGTTATTCGTTCATGTAATTAAAAGTTCTAAAACTTTCACAAAGTAGTGTTAGCCACATATCAGACTTAGGTAATTACTTACCTTGTATATAAAGTTGGTAGATATAAAAACCCCAGTTTTGAACACTAAATTCGAACACGTGGTTAGTAATTTGGGTTGCCATGAAACCCGTAGACGTATAATAAATGTGAGAAATTTTGGGGCAAAAAGTCACAAAATTCCTTTCCAGCAAAACTGGAAACTCCGTGCGAGAACTTCACCCCAGAAAGAAAATTAGAAATAATGTCCAAGTTCTGCAAATTGGGATGGTCAGGAATGACGCACCAAGTCACTAACGGCGGATTAATAATTTCTGAAGAAAATTAAAACAGAATTGTCCAAATAGAAATTATCAAAAGTAAAGTGTTAGCAAAAAGTCACTAAAGATCCGATCACCAAAAGGGCAGCAAAGCCACTACAATTATCGGTATAACCAGACAATGATCAACACAAACACAGAAAAAAAACAACATTACTACCAGCCTTAAAAATAAACCCCAAAAAAAAGAAAAATAACAAGCACAAGCACAAAGTTTTGGCTTGTTTCACAGCCAGTTGTTGAAGCAACAACAAAAATAGTGACTATTTTTTATCGAAACCCAATCAACCACCCATAAATTAGAAAGACCGTTAATGTAGACCGTTGGTACCAATAAGACTCTAGAACGAATTCTAATGTACTACATAGAGTCAAAAACAAAACAAGGAAAAATGATAACACTATCAGAAAACACTCCCATAGAAAATATAATTACCGGAATGATAACCTCTTGAAATATTAGGTTACAACATAATTAAACAAAATTACATTACTTAGAGACTGCTCCTCAAGTTCAGCAACTATAAGTATATTTAGAAAGAAATCTAAATTTACCGAATATTATACAAGAATTAGATGCTAAAAATAAGTCGATTTAATGTCGTAATATCTTTGTAAGAAAGGGAAGGAATAACTGTTCAAAGCTGACTTAAAAAATATCAACAAAGAGAGAAACATTAAAATCAGTAACCAAACAGAAGTTACCGTAGAAATCCATTCAAAAATTTGTTAGTTCCATTTGTGTCTCTTCGGCGCCTAGGATAGGTCAAAGAAATGTTAGTATTCCAGTTTCCCAAAGATCGATTAGTCGAATCTTCATAGTCATATAGTCTTAACACGAGTCCTACAAACTTAGGGGCCAGTTTAGCATTGAATAAGTCAGCCGCTGATGACAGAACAAAGTTTCGCTTCCACACTCTATCACTAAATTATTTTTCACGTGTCTTTTCCGAAGATTGTAACCTACATGTTATCTGCTATACTCTTTGATTAACTTACGTAGGATAGAATGGCGTATGTCTTTATACAACTTAAGATCAGTAGTAGGAAGTTTGATAGAAGCTGCTGATTTGTCTATTTCCACTGAACGACTTAAGGAATTTGCCGTCCGAATAGCGCAACCCAGTTTAGCAAAATTTCATTAGCCAATGCCTGATAACAAAGAATGAAAGACCACCTTTGCACAAACCAACAATAGTCAGATAAGCTACTATCACTTTATCCATACGGCTGAAATTACCACTTTAGTGTTTAAACGTTTTTGCCAAATTCTACCAAACCATTCCCACTTGTTTTTGGTTTTAAGATATTATGTATTTACCTGTCGATAAAGTTGAAGAGTTCCAAAAGGACGTAACAGCTGTCTAATGATTCTCAGTGTTTGTTTGCTATTGTACAACCTCTTGCAAACTTACAGCAGGCAATTCGAGATTTTAATTTTTCCTAACAATTATGTTGGCTATAATTATCGAAGGATTGACTTATGTAACGGCTTTTACGTACCAGACGAAAATGCTGCTTAGTGCGAACAACTTGCGTACGTGATCGCTAACACGAGTCAACACTAGATGTCGCAAAACTTATAGTTTTAACCAAATAGTTTTTTTTTGCAATCAGGTATATTTGGGTTTTTGTCTACTGGCGATGAAGTAATACCAGGAAATAACGGCTTGAAAGACCAAGCACTGGCATTAAAATGGGTTAATGAAAATATTCAATATTTTGGTGGGGATCCTAAAAGGATCACTATATTCGGCCAATCTGCTGGTGGAGCCAGTGTTCATTATCATCAATTTTCACCGCTTTCAAAAGGCCTATTTCAATACGCAATATCACAAAGTGGAAGTGTATTCAACGTATGGGCAATGTCAAGTCAAACCATCGCTGTGGAACGAGGGAGAAAAATGGCTGAAGCACTAAAATGCCCTATCGACGATAACATTAGAATGGTAGAATGCTTAAAAAAGTTGAACCTTATGAGTTTGTTGAAAATTACAAAATTTTTGCAGTATGTAATATAAAATTGTTAAATTACCAATAAACGCAGAAACTTTCAGGAATGGGGTATGGATTACTTGCTCTCATTCAGGCCAGTTGTTGAAGTAGATCGCAAAGGCGCATTTTTAACTGAACACCCACTATCTCTATTAAAATCAAATAAGCATTATCCAGTCCCTTGGATTTTAGGTATTACTACAGAAGAAGGCGCAGCTATGGTATCAAGTATGGAGAAATAGACATTGTTGGTATGATATACACAATCTCACAATAAGTGTAATTTTAGCTTTCGTCGGAAATCCTCAACTTATGGTAGATTTAAATGAAAATTTTAACCGTGTCATATCAATTATCATGGAAGAAAACGAAACTGATCTCAGTAATCTCAGAACTTTTTACTTCGGGGATAAAAAAGTTGATAATTTGACACAATTTCAACTAGTGGATGTTAGTAAGTCAATTAATACTTAGAAAATGTACTAACATCGAGCTTTTGTCAGATGTATAGTGATATTATGTTTAACTATGATATGAAGAAAGCTGCAATTTTGCATCTAAAGTACTCGAGTCAACCGGTCTATTTTTATTTGTTTGGGCATAAAACATCTTTGAGTTTTGCAAAAATATTTGGAGGACAATCATTGGGTAACTGATGAATCTCTAAGTATATGTTTTAACTGATTACTAAAATATAGGTTCTTGCCATTGCGATGACGAAATCCTACAGTTTCCATTAGTAGCATTCTTTGGAGACGCAGAAAGCACAACTCTATCGATAAGAGTGCAGCAAAATTGCATAATACTTTATTTACAAATTTTGCCAAAACTGGGTAAAGTACTTCCTCAGTAACATACTATACATAAATTTATATTCGTTAACAAAATGTTTATCATGTTAGTAATACATTTTAATATTAATTAGTGCAAATGTTTCAGTAATCCAACACCGGAAACAAATTTGCTCATTCAATCAAAATGGGAACCTGTCACAACTGAGGAACTGGAATACAGTTTTATAGAAAGAAATATTCACTCTGCCAAAAATATATTACCTGAAAGAATGAAATTTTGGGAAGAATTTGAAGCGTTTTACATAGCAAAAGAGCTTCTGACGAACTGTAAATTAGTGTTTTTTTGTAAATAATTAAAATTCAAATCAAACATTATCAGTAAGATTATTGTTGCGATATCAATAAGTTTGATAAAGTAAATATTGTTCTCATTTGTTTATCGTTTTTATTATTTCGTTCTCTCTTGCAAAGTTTGCAATGCTTAGATTTGGACCTAATCATGTGTTATGCAAACATAAACTATGCCAATTTTGATTAAGTAACACAGAAACAATTTTTTATTTTTAAACATTGATTTAAATATGTGTGCACATTTAACGTTTCACACAGAAAAAATAGTTCTGAAGTTGTTCAACGCCTGTCCTGGTCATATGGTTATCTCGTCAAAAAAACTTTATGGTGCGTTGTATCTTTGTCGTATTTTAACCAAGTAAATAGTGAAGAAATATAAGTGCATTATTAACTCCGACCAACAGCGACCTAATAAAGTGCATATGCGTGAACGTGGCAATTTTTAAGTTACCCAATAAGTTGCATAGAAAATGTGTAATACGACATATTAAAAATGTTATTAATGAACCAGGAATTTTATTGTATGTATTAGATTTTAATAGTTTTTAGGAAATTTCGCGAACGTAGTGATCGTTTGTGTTATGTAAAGTAACCCAATTTTTAATCGTGCGCGTCTATTTGACGATTTGATGGCGTAACAAACGTACAGTCTTAAGACTTCCGCCGTATAGTTAGTTTGGGGAATTGGGAACATTAAAAACCAATGCAAGAAAAATTAATTAGTCACCTTAATTAAGTGAAACTATATTAGAAAATAATATCAAAACAGTTTTTAGTGACTTAAGCAATACATATTTGCCAAAATGGTATAATTCTTCTTTAAAAAATCAAAAAGAATATTTCCTAGTACGTGCAAAAATAAAGCCTCTAATAATCAATATTGGAAAAATTCTTTAACAAATACAAATCTATGGAAGATGATTAAACAAAGCGGTAGTAAGTGCGATTAATTGACTAATTCATTAATATAGTTTAAATAGTAGTTTTTTTACACCATTATTATTAATAATTCTTTCAAGTCAACAATGATAATGCCCAAGACGTTTCAGGTAGGAATAGAAATACTGTACCTAATTTTACGAGTTTTTATTCGATTATATACAGTGTCAGTTTGCTGATTTTGATAGCTTAGCTTTTGAAACACGTGTTCGAGTATAGTTTTTTGTGCAGTTTTTTGGTGTTTTCTTTTTTGTTACAGTTTTTTAAAACTTTTTTCAATATTGTGAACTCGGCAGGACGCTATTAATAGTAACCATTAATAAAGGACACCTGCATCATGCTATATTGACGTGACAACAAGTTGTCGAGTACAATTATTGGACTGGTTCTCTCGTTAGTCATGTTGCATTAGCAAAGAGCCTGATGTTATTGAATTTTATGCTACTTCCATTAAATAACTAATTAACCTAGTTTAAAATTTGAAATGGACGGTTTAAGACAGGTATGCTCTTTAACCTCATCGTGCACCTCGTGCTAACGCTAGCATTTTTTTTTAGTTTTTTGAAATTTTCTTCAAAATTGTGAACTTGGCAGGACGTTATTATTACTAACTATTAATAAAGAGAAGCTTTATTATACCATAGGGACCTGACAACAAGTTATCGACTACAATTATTGCGCTGATTCTCCCGTTAGTTGTGCTATTCCGATTAAACAACCAATCAAAAATAAAAGTGCTTTTTTAGGTTTTTAGCTTCCACAACAGGTAATGTGAGTTACCCGAATAACTTTTTGCTGCTCGTCAACATCAGTATTCATCTTACCGCGAAAACATATAAAGTTAAGTTAAGGGGTTCACATTTTGTTAACAACATTATTAATTGCCCTTTTGGTGTCAAGACAATTTGTTCTTTGTTCATTTGACAAACTTCTACGATATCTTCAACTGGTGTAGATGTGAAGATGACTTTAGTTAATTTCAAAAGTCGAAACTAGTCATTAAATAAAAAAACTGAGTTGGAAAAAAAATTTTTTTTTAATAGTATAATATAATTTAGATAATTTTAATTCACTGTTGGGTTGGCGTTTTTCAACTTAATCAGTTTTATTACCCGAATCAACACGTTTTCCAATATCTGAGTTATTAAGGTTTTTCCATCTCGGGCGCAGATTGTACGAATACGTATCAACGTATAGCATTAAGATTAGGTTTCGCACTTAAAACTATAATGGTTGACCTGGTGTATTTGGAAAAGATGTCTTTGACTGCTCAACCTGCAGGTGCCCGATTCAACATACGTTTTGTGTACGATAAAGATTGACAGGATGTAACTACCATTAACTCTTAGGATTGCACTCGACCACTATGTGACTAGAGACCTACGTGTTTGAGAATGAATTTCAAAATTTTCAGAAGCCAACAAGTGAAAAAAATTAATTGGAAAAATTGTTAATTGTTAATAGACAAAGAAGATGTCACATCATTAAAACCTATTTAAAACATCGTCTAATTAAACCTTACGAAGATATAAAAGTAATAATAATATTTAATGACTACCCAAATTGATCAAGTTGCCATGATAATTTTATTGTAATCGAGATGCCATGAAAATTGTTTTTTGGCGTTTTTAACTTAATTAGTTTGATTACCCGAACCGACACACTTTCCAATATCTGAGTGCCTTTTCCCATGTCGAACTTGAGAACGAAGAATTTCTCTCTCTGTCTCTGCGTCTTAATTTTTGCTAACATAAATAATAGGGCATATGATTACCAATTACTGCAAATTGCTGTAAATTCTGTACATGTCATGTTTAAAAATAGAACGATATTATATATTTGTTGTTCTATTCACTACAAATAAATATTTATACCAGATTAACTGGTCATTAAATGGTTATTTATTTATTTACTCTTTTGGTAATTTTCCTTAATTTTTCCTTGCATTGATGTTGCGCGTTTGACATAACATTTGTTTTATTTAATGCTACGTTAGCTTGTTCCTCTCAGCATTGTATGGATCTTATATGTTACTAAGGTTGATAAGGGTTGGCATGTTTAGGTTTTAGTGGTTTTCATAAACCTTGAAGTAAATTCTTTGCCAAGACGAACCAATCCACAATTGCACACGTTTTTGTCACCACACTATACAGGTTTATATTGATCTTCTGGGGCACTATACATAACACTTACATCACAATACAATATTAAAATGTACCATAAGAATAAATAAATAGAAATCACACTACTTTTAGTTACGGAAAGTAAGATATTTCAAATGTGATCTTTCCTAGTACTTTTCATGCAAATGTACGATTTAAGGCTTCCATGGTCGGAGTCTGTCGCCTGCTTCCCAGGTCATTGCCGTTTTTGAAAATAATAATTGTCTCTTTATGCTTTAAATAAGTCTTTAAAACAGATTCAAGTTATCACTAAATAACTTAAGCATTTTCTGGTTAACCCTCATTTGGGGTTTATCGAATAAATTTTGTTTCGAATGGTGTGCTCTTCTAGAGCGAATTTTAGTTTAGAACCCATTTTTAATATTTGAAGCGATTTTTCTTTTATGTGCTTTGGCGAGTCAATTCTATGTCAATTTTGTGTGCTTTTGCAAATTAAATAAGTATCTGTGCTTGGACAAACTAATTCGACGATTTTAATTTGTGCTTTTTCGACTTAATGACTCCGGTACACTGTATACTCCCTTTCTTGTCTATACTTATGAAAAATCGAGGAAACAAACTAGGCCACACGTTGTACAAAAAACTTACACACATGGATACGTACTTACATGTCTTATAAACCACAATCCAAGCCAAAAGTACAGAATCATCAATACCCTGACGGAACGAGCTCTCGAAAAGTTTGTAAACTAGAGAACCTTCATGCGGAACTCGAATTGCGCTTGAGGCTAACGGGTATACCAAGAAGGAGATGAAAAGATAAATGAGGTCTGCAAAATCAAAAGCATCAAAATCTGAGAGTCAACCCACTACCGTCCACAAATATCTGCCATACATATCCAAACTCACAGACCGTACAGGAACAATTTTGAAGAATCATAACATCTTTACCTACCAAAAAGATTTATCAGACAATCAAATCGACAAAGACGAAAGAGCAGTTTTTATGCCAAGGTAAACATATGAACCACCAAGAGATCGATGGGAACTAGACTTAAAGAACATCTAGCAAACTACCGTCTGAGACACACCGAGAAGTCAGCAGTAGCCGAACATGTGCTTAGCAACTAGGGTCACAAGATAGACTTCGGGAACTCCAAGTTGCTAGCAACGATTAACGTTTATCTCAACAGATTGTTTAAAAAGGTTATCGAGATTTATAAGCAACAACAAAATTTCAATAAACGAAGATATCTTTAAGTTCAACGGCACCTTACAAAGATCCGCATTTAACTCCACCGCTCTCTTTAAACTATCATAAATAAATCTAGAAAAAGAAATCAACAATCTACATCCAACATCGGAAATGGAAGGACCTCAAAGAAGCTGACCACTTGCGTTAGTGAAAGGTTAGAAAGATAATAGGGGGTTATCGCAAACCTTTCGTTAACGCTAATGCTAACATCAAATCTTGTAATCTATAATTTCGCTATAAATCGCTATTTACAAATAACGAATTGGTAGCATTTTGTAGTTATCGCAGATCACGTCTGTAACGTTAATGTGAGTTTGAGGATATAACCTATATTTTGTGCCATAATGGACTTTGTAGTAGATCTTATAGTACTAGGGGAAGAGGCAGACTTAGATGACATTTTAGAAGGTTTTGTAATAGGTTTTTTAAATCAAGAACCAAATATAATAAATGGGCTGATCAGTATGAAAGATTTAATTTAAATAATTTATCACTGGATGAAAAAATTTGCTTCAAATGGATTTTCGTTGATAACCATTCTCAACAATGTAAGATCGTCCTCAGCAGTAAATCGCAGTCTCATTTTGTGTTAATCTTAATGACGCGCCAAAGTACAGGTAGTATACCAGGGTAGTAACTATAGTAATAACCTCAAAAATTACAACTAAGATACGTACGAAGTTTGCTGTAAATTCAAAATTTAATCATGTGAAGTTATCGCTCGATAATAACGGATACTATATACAGGGTGTCACAATATATGTATTACAGCCTGAGAGAAGTTATAGAAGGCAATAAAATAAACAACTTTTTTAGTAAAATTTTTATGTTAGACAAATAGTTACGCCAAGATGGCGCCCCAAAGTCAAGAATTACAATTTCTAATGGCTTTTTTGACAGTTCTAAAGCAATTGAAAAATAATCAATAGTATCTTATAGTATGTTTTTGACTATGTCCAATTCAAATTTGACAAAAATATTGATCTAGAAAAATTCAAAATGGCGGATTCAATTTTCAAGTACTTGATGTAATAATTTGATTTAAACGAAAATTTGGTTTTATCAGTTTCTAAATAAACAAAAAAAATAGTTCAGTTGTTTTTTGAAAATTTAAAAAAAAATGGCCACAGTTGATTCTTGTCGAAATAAAAAATGTCAACCAATTTTGATGAAAATTTACGAAAGTGTACTTTAAAATATTATTAAATGTAACGTCAAACAAATTTTTAATACATTTTTACAATTTACAATTATTACATCAAGTACTTGAAATTTGAATCCGCCATTTTAAATTTTTCTAGATCAAAATTTTTGCCAATTTGAATTGGACATAGTCAAAGACATACTATAAGATACTATTGATTATTTTTTTATTGTTTTAGGACTGTCAAAAAGCCATTAAAAAATTTTAATTTTTGACTTTGTGGCGCCATCTTGGCGTAACTATTTTTAATTTTACTAAAAAAAGTTGTTTATTTTATTGCCCTCTATAACCTCTCTCAGGCTGTAATACATATATTGTGACACCCTGTATATGTACGGTATTCCGCTAAATACTTACCGTTCCGGAATTATCTGCGCATGCGGTTTAAGGTATAAATGAATTTAGCGTTAACGTTATCGTAAAGAGGTGCGATAACTTCCTATTATAATAAACGACTGCCTTTAATCCCGAATGTAAACGACACTATAGTTTACAAAAGGTCGCGAAAGGCTAATTATTTGTCGCGACCGTTAGTAGAAGTCAGTTTGTATTTTCCTGTATAAAAGTTACTTGGGTATAAATTCCGGCAAATTCAAAATGTAAAGTGTTAGTTCAATAACGAAGTAACGAAGTTTGTGTGTGCAATGCGTGTATTTGTTTGTTTTAAATTTAGGATCTCAGGATGTCTTTCAAATCCTTGTTGTTTTGTTTTGTTCATTTTTGTTTTGTAATGTTGATATACGTCTTTGCGTCTTCTGTAGTTTCTTCGCATTTTTTTTTTATTTCTTGCGCTCACCGTTTCTCGTGAGTTTGTGTGTGTGTTGATATTGCCAGTGCCCTGGGTTTCGATTTTCTCGCCGGGTAACACTGCGTACAAAAGAAGTGGCGCTATTATATCTTTTTCCGAAAAAAGACTTTCTAAGTATGAAAGCCATCATCAGGTAGGCGACAAGTTTTATGTATTTCTACCCACTCCATTCTCAACTGAACTACTGCCATATTTGTGCGATGCATTTGACCTAATCACCCCAGTACCGTAACAAGTCATAGTTGAAATAATGCATCTTCCGGGATTGGTTCGCAGAGAGATAGTTATCAACGTTTCTCTTAGTATCAAAAAGTTCAAAGTAGATCGCTGCAATTCAGGCAATCAGCTTTATCATGAAACTAGATTCAAGATTCGAAGAAGTTTGTGTAATTACGAAATTTATAAAAAAGAAAACTTATTACGAGTGGTTAACTCGGAGGGTTGGGAGTGGGATAACAATATAAAATAGAATAGAAATAAATTGGACTACATTATACTGCAAAAAACGTTTGTGTGAAAGTAAAAGTTTGAAACCCCGGTCACGATTGAAGTTGTTACAGTGTGTGAATATTTATATTCTTTAGTAACTCTATCAAAGAAGGAATGTAATTTAGCAATCAAGAAGAAATTTTCAAAATTGTATGTACGAAATGTAATTAGGTATGTGTCTAAAAATATAGAGATTTTACGCCACTTGGTTTAGTAACGCTAAACGTTATCTGTTACACTGCGGTTGCGCCGTAACGTAAGATTAACGAAAACGTTACTAACCGATAACGTATTTCCTTATTACGGTGACATTAACATTAACAAACGATGACGCTTATGTCACCGTAATAAGGGAATATAATTGTGTGATTTTAATACGATTAATGTTTTCCGTTAATTTTACGTTACTGCGCAGCCGCAGTAGGTATAAGGAATGACGTTTTGCGTTACTAAATTAAGTGGCGTAAAATCTCTTTATTAACTGAATGTAATTACTTGAAATCGAATAACTGAATGTTTAATGCATTGATTCAATCGAAACACTAAACTGAATTAGAAAACTGCTTTAGAACGCTTTTGTTATATCTTGGTAAGGCTTAATTAGGCGACTTTTTAACAGATTTTTGGTCATGTGATCTCTTTTTTCTTCAGGTTTTCCGCTGTGATTTCTTCTTTTGTCTATTGACAATTTTTCAACTAAAATTAACGTAATTTTTTTACTTGTTGACTTCTGGAAACTTCGAAATTCATTCTCAAACACGTGGGTATCTGGTCACGTAGTGGTCAAGTGGAATCTTTAGAGTTAATGGTGGTTACATTCTGTCAATCTTTATCGAACACGAAACGTATGTTAATCGGGCATCTGCAAGTCGAGCAGTCGGTGACAGATTTTCCGAATTTATTTCAACCTTTACAGTTTTAAGTGCAAAACTTACTCTTAATGCTATACGTCAATACGTATTCGTAAAATTTGCGCCCTATAAATGTGTTTGAACAATTCAACTGTGATGACTATTCGATTACATGTTTGTGTTACTCCGACTTCATACGAAAATTGCTTATTAAAATATAGTTATTGTTTTATAGTTACAGCTGTTTTAATTATTGGATTTTATTTTGCCTGTCGGTTTCTTGTTTTTAGTTGCAGTGGTTATGAACAAATGTTATTCGTCAACTTACTTATTGAACAAACAGGTGGCGTTTATTTTTAAAGATCTAGTAATTACAATTAATTCAACTTTGTATACCATTAATTTTCTCAATCTACGAATCCTCCGACGAAGTTAGTTAGCCGAGTTGGATACGAAATTAATCGCATCTATTAACTTATGAAATTTTACCTAACTAAATCAATATCTCCATTTACTACTATAACAAGATTTTAATGTAATTATCAATTCACGATAACATATAGCGTTGCTACGTGTTTATTTCACCTATGCTCCGCTATCGACGGAATTATCTATTCAATAATTTTGAGGTACTTGTGTTTTATTCAGTTTATAGTTCAATTTACAACAAAGTTTACATGTAGACACTGAGGTTTTCTTAAAACCAAATAAAGGTGCAGCATAAATTCCCTCAGTTTGTTTATTTATGAAACTTTTGGAATTCACTGTTCATAAAACGATGAAAAGAGCACTTAAAGCCCCACTTAAAACGTTTTCTACAAAATAATTGTTAGATGACAAATGTGTGTATTTTGTGGATCTGCTTATGACCCTAGCTTATATTTATTAATTTTTGTAGTTCATCTTTCTAGTGGTTTTTTAATGGTGTGATCTTATCTTCGTTTGCTTTGGAAACTTCGAAATTTGTTGCATTTGAAATATTTATTTTTTGACTTAGGCGTAAAACTGTTTTTTGACAAAAGGCTTATTGGGATAATTCCAAATAGTAAGAACTTGAAATTACGACAATTAAATAAAAAGTATGTTAAAGATTAAACTATTGAAAACTAAATTAAAAAAGCTATTTAGATAAGAATACAGACAGGTAAGAGGTCAATGAGGTACGAAAAGGGATAGAATGAAGAAAACAAGATACAATTTTATATGAGTGCTGGAAAGGGGTAACGAAGAAAAAAATAAAAGAGGGGAAAGAAGACGGTTATATTATGATAAAGGAGAGAATGCAAGTGAGGAGGTAGACAGGTTAAAGGAGGAAGGAAGAAATATTGGAGACGAAATATTTAGGAGGGATAAGTATAATCAGATGTAAGAGAAAAGTTCACAGATAACGTAAGGCAAACACAAAGAATTATAAATATAAGAAATTAATAACTCAAGAAATATCAAATTATTTAATGGATAGAAGAAGATAAAGGATAAAAAAATAATAGCAAGGTTTAGAAGTGGAAATGAAGAAAATGAAAACAAGTAGTGGTGGAAATATTAAAAAAGAGAATGCAGAATGTGTGGACGTGGGTGGGAAAATCTCAAACATATGAGGGAGCACTCCTCCTAAATTGAAAACGGAAGAAAAGAAAATAAGAGTGTATTATAAGAAGGAATAGATTGGATGAAGGAAGTGTTGAAAAGAAGAGAAGTTAGTTAATTTTGTCTATTGTTAGTTTTTTTAGTAATGACATTTATCTCAGGTGTGCATTTTTTTAAGATCAAGTTTCACAAATTCTTGAAATACATTTTATAGTGATGAAAAAAGAAGCATTAAATATTAGTTTGATTGTTATCGCTGATTATAGTTTGCGTATAACTATAAAACCCTGCTCGGGCGCGAATTACTAACAGTTAATATTTGCTATTGGTTGCTGTTTTATTCAGATTTCATATTGCAGAAAAAAATTATTGAAAGTGATTCATTATTAGTACTTTGCTTATATACTTTGATAAAGTGAAAAAAAAATTGAAAGTATCTTTAAAAAATAAGTAACATGAGAGGTTTTGTAATTGTAACAAATAATACAAACCCTTGCCCGGTGAGAGTAAATAATCCCAAGCAGTTGCAGAATATAGTGAATACAAAAATACACAGCATGATGACGGAGTAGGTGTCATTTAACAAGTGAATGATACTATAAAAATCCAGTTTAGATTGGTTGATTTAGTTGATTTGGATATACTTACTGCAAAACCGAAGAGTGATGCTCGACAAGTTTGCCAAATTCTTTTAAACATTTTGGATCGTCTCCGTTTACACTTTCATTAACGTCTAGATTTTCAAAACCGTATTTGATTATTTTCAGCTCGCTGATAACATGCAGAATTATTGTTATATAAATCATATCAAAGCCGATTAAAAACGGTATAGCTAGTAGGGCGTTTATAAAGAGCAACAAATATGTAATTTCATATAAGGGTGAGACCAGCAAATCAATTGGCTGATAAAACTGAATTGGAAATTTTCTTATTTTAATAAAAAGAGGTTGAACGAAATACGCAACAATTGCCATCAAATAACAAATTTGTATGAATCTTAACAGACGTTTCACAAATTTATGGTCTGCTTCAATTTCTATCAGAACCATTGGATTTACGTCATCAAGAGACCAAAAATTGTTGATTTCGTTTACCATTGCCTTTATAATATTTAAGGCTCGCATTATTAAGACCATCTGTATCACCATCTACAATGCTAATGAAAATCAAACAGAAGTCTAACACATACCTTACCTGGCCATAAGCAGCAACTGAACTAGCACCAGCCAGCAAAGAATCAATGCCTCTCCAATTGATTATAATTTCTAAAATAAGAAGGAATGTAAGTAAACCTGTTGAGAAAATAGCAAATAGTGCCCGAATTTTAGACAAAATATTTTGATTTTGCGGATTCAGCCCTGCTAGGCCAAGAAAAAATAAGGATCCGTCTAAAAATGGCTTTACATTCGACATTGTGTAAGTAAATAAGTTTAAACTACGTTTTACAGTAATTTAAACAATTACCTAAAGGTAAAATTTAAGTTTATTATGTAATTTTGTTCTAGTCAATGATTACTACTTTGATCGCTATCTTTTATTGAAATTCAAAAGAGGGTAATTTAAAGAAAAAATATGTCAGCAAAATATTCAATTTTAATACAAAAATTCTAATTACGGTTTGGTATTCATGTCATTCTGTGATCGTTCGTCAATTTACGTCGTAATATTAAATTTACAGAACGTGCATGTTAACGCAATTTAGTGGAATTAGTTGCGTAGGAATAATGCATACTTGAGATGTTCGTTCCTCCCATTTTTATTTTTATTAATTTTGCAAAGTAGTTGCACAAAGGAATATTAATTTAATTAGTTAATTTAATTTATATTACCAATTCACTTCACAGTCCGCTATGTTGAGGTAACATTTTTGTTGAACACATAAATTTGGTATAAAAAACAAAGGTGCTATACCGTCCATAACTTTTTTCTGACACGATTTGTGTATAGTAACACTATTAGATAATAAAAAATACTTTAACCGAATAAATCAGGGTATGGTCTTAATTGTCGTATTTCTTTTTTGTATTAATAAAATTATTATTGATGTCATTATAATAATACAATTTTTATAAAATGAGTTTTAATCTGTTTTCAAAATGTTAAATTCACTTTACAAAATTGTATAATAATGATAATATAGTTAATAAAAAAAATGCTGCAATCGGAATCGAACCCACAAAAATCGCAAAAAATTACTAGGCAACAAATTAACTAATTCGTCTATAAAGGCCGCTTAACTTATTTTAGTAAATACGCTTTGAATAGTCACTCTCATCTCTTCAATTTGTTTTATTTTATCTATCCAACATAATAAGTTGTCATATTGTGTTCGAATTGTGCCAGAAAAAAGATATACGTTAATTTTTAAATTATAGTAAATACATAGTACATACTTTTCGTGGACCACACGGTATAATAGTTGCTATTGATATTTTATGTAGTTGTTATAATTTAATCTATTTTAATTAATTATTCTAAAAGGCAAACAAAAAGATACGCGAGTGTGTTTTCGGACGTGTTACGATAACACAAAACGATTGTAGTATCTGTGAAACATACAAATTGCAATAACCCCATTCTAGAATTACAAAGTGTCCAAATAATGGAAGAATCTAGGTTGTCGGCACTTTCTTTGTTGTCTATTAAAAGCGACCTAGTGAGATTTTTAGAATTTTCCGACATTATTCAGAAATTTTCAGTATCAAAAACACGAAAACAATTATTGTAACTTTTTATAATTCCAAATAAACCTATACATAATTACGTAGGTAAAATGTGTGTTTTGCGACATCTCGTGTAAACATTGACACGTATGAATAGTATAAACTAAGAAAAATGCGAACAGTTAACTGTAACGGCATGTGTGTGTTAAAGTGCAAAGTGCTATCTAAGCGACAGCTTTAATGCTTGTAACACACGTTGCCGATAAAGCCAAGCGCTTTGCGCTTTAACACACACATGCCGTTACAGTTAACTGTTGGCATTTTTCTTATAATTACGTAGATTATATACATAGTTTTGTATCGGTAAAACTAATTATAGGGGCGGGGGGAGACACATTTTAATCTAACCCCGGGTCCCAAAATCCCTAAACCCGAATGTGCAAAAAACGACAACAGCCACCTAAGAAATTACGATCCAACAATCGCAGATTACGTTGGAAAAATGTACCATACAAAGAAGTCAGATGTGTTTATGTGTCTGCAGCAAGAAGTTGAGGCCTATACAGGATGTCCCAGTTAAAAGTAACTACATGGGGATTTCGGAAACGGTGAAAGATGTTGGTTAAATGGGAAAAAAGTTGCGCTATTATGAGCCCAATCAGATGCTGTATTAAAATTGAAAATATCTACAGGGGTGTTCAAAATATCAAGTAAAAACTAAAAATTATGGTTTTTAAAAAATTAAATAATCTTCCTCATCTTGTAAACAAATTTGATGAAATTTGGTAATTTTGTATAAGCGATTACAATCAACCAATCCAATGGCATCGACGGATTTTTTCTAGGTCTTCTAGTTTTTTTACAACCATAGCCAACTTTGTTATTTCTTATGGCCGCTATATTGGATTTATACTCTATTGAATAGAGCATTAAAAAAGCTTCTCAACTTTGTATAACAAGCCTATCTTTGGATGACAAAAAATGTAAACTTAAAACCCGTTTTTGACTAAGTTGCCTGTGAAATACATGACGTAATTGTGTTTGTTGTCATAGCTATGTACTATCTGTCAAAACTTTGTTGTTTATTAGATTTATCGGTAAAGAGTTTTAAAGTTTTTCAAAGAATTGAGCTATCTTTTGAGTAACACTACCAATTAAATTTAATATGTAAAGGTTTTCAAAAACATGTGGACATGTATGATTGCTTCATTTTGTGCCATAGGAACGGTGAACAAGCTCAAGATATGTACTTTAAACGATGTCTAGAAAGACGTCAACCAGGTTTATCGACCTTCAGAATGGTTACAAATAATTTAATTACTTTTGGTTCCTTCACAAAACACAATCGAAATAGAGTGCTTAATGAAAATATTAAAATTTTGTTCTGCAAAGTGTCATCGACAACCCCCGTGGAAAATAATGTTAAAGTACCTAATGTCCAATTTCTCCACTACATCTTAGGCGAGTCTTAAGTCTTAAGATAGTCTTACATCTTAAAGCTCGACTTAAAGTGTTGCACCACACCAAATTTTGAACTTACTGCCTTAAGGCGGCCTTACATTTTAAGTGTCGGATATTGGCTGCTTAACCTCAAATGCTTTGAACGCTAGGGTGTGTCTAGCTCAGATCGCTTTCGTTTCTGTTAGTATAAAATTATTGTTTCTGTGTTTATTTTACGTTTTAAAAAATAATAATGCCGAAAGCCGAAGACAATAGAAAACGAGTGAATTATACGCCGGAAGAAAAAAAACTTTTGAGTGAGCTTATAGAAGTTCACAAACATGTATTGGAAAACAAGGAAACCAATGCTGCAAATTTCGAGAGCCTGAAAAAAACATGGACAAACATGAATTCTTCGTCTGTAAAGCTATTAAATAAATCTCGTCGAACATAAATTTGTCTGGGAAGCTGCATTATTCTATTAACCTCGTCCGCCTGATCTACTTCATCTACGGCATCGACTTCGTCAAAATTATTTTCCATATTATCAGATAGCTTTATTTACGTGCGTAACTAAGGTTTATTTAATATAACTTGTTGCTGTGAGTTGCTGTATGTAACAACGAAATTAGCGGCCATTGGCTTCAATTGTGTCGCTTGTCGAGTCAACATGAGTCAAATACAATCTATGCTCCGGCTTGTACGTGGCTTTACAGCGTTGCCAATGCTAGCAAGATCTTAACTTAAGAACATTTTAAGAAGTTGCGGAGCAACTGAAGTTTGCAATAAGACCGTCTTATTTTTAAGACCTACTTAACATAAGGCCGCTTTAAGACGTAGTGGAGAAACTGGACATTAACTGCTCAGAGAATTCTTAAAAAATTTAAGTATTGTCCTTATAAAACACATATTAGCCAAGGACTCTGAGATGGTGATTTAGAAAGAAGAAACTTGTTTTGCAATTATTGTTCGTAGGAAAATGCCAAGAAAATCCTCAATTTCCGCTAAGATTCTATGGCCCGATGAAAGCAGATTTACAAACTGCGGGGTACAACAAAGTGTGTTGGGCCGATCAAAATCCTTTATTAAATCGTGAGGTACACCATCCAGTTAGGTGGGGTTGTAATGTATGGCTAGGAGTCATAAATGGACAGGACACGTTATTTTCAACATTTATTATAATAATTTGACTGCACCTCGATATCTTAAAATATTAGAAAATTATGTTGACCAAACTTTAGAAACTTTGCTTCTTCAAGATGTAAGTAACATGTGGTACCAGCAAGATAGAGCACCTCCACATAATGCAAGAATCATAACTGACTATCTGAATCAGCAACATAGAAATAACTGGACGGAAATCGAGGTCCGGTTGCCTAGCCTG
The DNA here is from genome assembly GCA_030710515.1 of Abscondita cerata. Classification (NCBI taxonomy): domain Eukaryota; kingdom Metazoa; phylum Arthropoda; class Insecta; order Coleoptera; family Lampyridae; genus Abscondita; species Abscondita cerata. The sequence goes on from JALBCR010000988.1 coordinate 224,118, forward strand.
CATGCTTTTTCATTTGAAGATAGTTGAAGGATAAAGTTTATTGTACTCTTCAGAACACAGTAGAAGAACTTGAGGCAGTCGTTGTTCAAGCCATAGAAGAAATGCGTGGACAAATGGTTAAAGATGCATGTATGTGTCTAATTCATCGATGCAGGACGTGCATTAGTAACAACGGTAGAATTTACTTTAATTTAATCAACACTTTTTCATCGATTTTTCGTTTCTGTTTTGTTTTGATTTTAATCATAAATAACGTTTCAGCTGTTAAATTTAGTATCACAAATAAAAAATAATTTTTAAGAAATTGCATTATTTTTTGGTCAAAGGTGAAAAAGAGTTAAGGTCTTCACCGATAAATTCAATAAACAACAAAGTTTTGACAGATAGTTACATAGCTACGACAACAAACACAATTACGGCATTTATTTCACAGGCAACTGAGTGAAAAACGGTTTTTCAAATAAATTGATATTTTTTGTCATCCAAAGATAGACTTGTTATACATGGTTGAAGAGCTTTTCTTATGCTTTATTCAATGGTGTATAAATAAAATATGACGACCATAAGAAATAAAAATTTGACTAGGGTTGGAAAAACTAGAAGGCCTAGAAAAAATTTGTTGATGCCATTGAATTGGCCGTAGTCGCTTATACAAGACAACCAAATTTCATTGACTCTGTTCACAAGATGGCGAAGATATTTCAATTTTTATACAAAGATAATTTTTAGTTTTTATTTGATATTTTGAACACCCCTGTAGATATTTTCAATTTTAATACAGTATCTGATTAGTCTCAGAATTGCGCAACTTTTTTTCTATTTAACTAACATTGTATCTCTTACAGTTTCCGAAATCCCTTTGTAGTTACTTTTAACTGGGACACCCGTATATAATATTGCCAAAGTTGACAATATAAATTTTATTTTGACGTAACTATTTGAGATGGTAGAGCTTATTCACTTTTTGGTTCCATGAACAGGTCTTTAAATCTTTACAAAACTATTTTGATATTACTTTCTTCAAATTTATCAAAACAGAGTTCAGAAATAGGTCAAGAGTAGATATAGCTTACGATTTCTATCAAGGGAGAGACAAAAAGCGACAGAGAAAGTGGTGAGCGTTAAAGTTGTACCAAATGTAGATTTGAAAAAAACTGTTTGACTTTTCTGTGCCATACTACTAATAAAACAGAATTGTTCAAGTTTTTTTTGGAATCGACTGTTTATATCCTTTATAGATTTCGTCAGTCAGTCGTAGAAAAGAAATGACTGAAATGATTGATCATGAGGAGGCTGACACAAAAATTGTTTTGCATCTGTTGCATGCTCTGACAGAGGGAGCAGTAAAGTTTCTAATAAGAACAATTGATTTAGATGTTGTCATAATTTGAATTCATCATTTTAATAGATTAGAAGAGATAAGAAAAAATTGTAAGATTGTAATTAAGTCTTGAACAGGAAAGAACATGGATTGCTTAATATCAGACAAATTACACAAACTGTTGGACTACAGAGAATTCTGTTCTTCCTCTTTGGGTAACGCTCGCCGGCTGTGTTCAATATCTTTTATTAGAGAATAGTCTAAGTGCACAACATTTAGTGCCTGCAAAAGATGTCCAGAAACAGTAACCCTGGCTAGGTCCAACTGATGCAAACTTCATTTATCAAAATTAATTTGAAATCTACGGAATTTACTGCGTTAGAGACATTTTTCATCAAACTGTGTAGAGATGGAACAAACTGCATCAACAAGCTGTGTATCAAACCAGCATTTAAACCCCCGCTCATAAGTCGGAAATAAAGGCACCAAATCCAACAACCAATTATGGTTAGCATAAAGATGACGTGAATTGGATGTGGCGGTGCATTTTTATCGTTACTAGTTTATTTTAATTAACACCGTTAGTTTTCCTTTTTTTTAAATTTAGAATTATACTTATAGATAGATTATTCTATGGCTTTCGTTATTATTATTATTACTATTTGTGTACCATTACAATCGCACACAAATAGCTATCAATAAGTAATTACCCTATAATTATTAATTTTTATAGGTATGTGTTGCTTGCCAGGATATGGTTCACTTTTCCTTTACAAAAAAAATGTCGTGACAGATGCAGCTGTAAGAAAAATAATCTAAATGTACGCTTCTCTGCAAGTGTAGGTAAGCACATGTGATAAATCTTGACTTAAAAATTTTTAGATTGTACTGTACAATTTAGATATCACTATAAAGTCACTGAAAAATAATTCGTAGTTTTCGTATTTCTTCTCCATTTTTAACTAAGCTTATTTAAACCTAGTATCTAAGGGTCAGGTTTAGTCACATCCGATATATGACAACATCCGAGTAGAATCGTATGCTAACCATTTTGAGCTCTTATAGTTAGATTTGGATAAATGGTTGCAGAGATATCGGCTAATGTCGTTTGGCGGCCATTGTTAATGATGGCGACTAAGATGGCAGCCTGTCAAGTTGGCTCTTATTCTTAAAATGTTATATAATGGTGTGTATTTTCTATTTATTTCCTATAATAATCATTTTGGGTAGTTTTTATTAAATAATTGTAAATTTACAATTTTATTTTAACTTCAATTGTTACACCATAAAAACTCAAAAACACGGCGTCGCAAAGCTCCAAACTAATTCAACGGCGAGGGTGGGTCTAGAAAAATATCTCTCACTTACCTTTATAGATGAAAAGGTCCTTATCGCGAGTCAAATTCGGGGTTTTATTAAGCGCCACCCAGATCTTTGTTTAAATGTAGAATAAATGCTTACTAAAAATCGGGAAAAAAACGTAAATACTTAAAAGGAAACGTTTTAAAGAAAGAAACGTAAATTAGGTTATGGTTTTCTATTGAAATGCAAGTTTATTATACAAAACATTGATTACACTACAGTCGTGTTCTTTTACATTAAACGCATTCGTTCTACTTAAAACCAAACGTAAAAATAATTGCGGTACCTCGCGTTTTTTCTTCCGTAACAGTTTATGCGGAAGTTCACATAAATACTGTTTACAGATTCACAAAGCTCATAAAACAAAATAATACTGTGGTTTTTGTTTAATACAAAACGATTAATTTACAACCCCTATCTCAGATCGTTTAATTACGAATAAAAAAAATACGCATGGTCGTCCCAACTCAATTTGTTTATTGGTAAATGCGCACCAAAGCACTGAACACGGTAGTTCTCCCGAGTAAACAATGACATTACGTACAGTTGTTTTTCTTCTGATGAGTCTAACAATCCGTTTTGGGGTATACACTAAAACTCCCAAGATTTATGTAGTTACACTTAACTTCTTTAACAGGAACAGTTTATTAGGCTAAATTAATTGATACATGCATTCAACGGTATTGCATTTCTATAATTAGTTTTCATGTCAGAAAAAATCGTTATTTTGACTTTAGTCAAACGAAATTTTGCAAACCGGATCATTCCAACTACGTTATCATCAGCATACTTTGTCAATGCATACAAATCACTGTACAATATTTAGTACGCGAAGAACTTACTTGTACTGTTTAATATTTAGCGATTGTTAAAGATAATTATGATCCGCTTCAAGTTTGTACTTATTTTAGTTAATAGTACTTCGTAGTTTTAAATTTGCTTACAGACTAATCTTAAAAACATATAAATACAAACTGTGGGTGAATGCGTTTCCCTCTCTGAATTTCTACATGCACAAAAAAACCAACAAAATTAACACGTTAAGAGTTCTCAAAAAGATAAGCAATCTGCAAATTCAGAATTTTTCATGGAACAAACAAAGTCAGTAAAGTGAAACGGCGTAATGTGGCTATGATTCTATGAAAACCTTTGATAAAAACTGTAGACATAAACATTTTTTTAAAGCTTATTTGTGAGAAATCATTTCACGGCACTACGACCAGTTTAAAAATATCAAATAACAAAAGAAATAAATATTGCAGCAAACGTGCGGACGAAAAACATACGTGCTTTATCAACGCAATCCAAATATACTTAAAATACCGTAAAACCCACTTAAAACAAACACTTCAAAAAGGCCAAAATCATGTACGGGTAAAAAAAAATTTTTTTCCAAACAGAGGTGACACAATTCATTTTGAATGAACATAACACTTTAGTCACTTTGTTATATAATATACTATTATAGAACACATCGACCATATTCAACCGTAATTAGAATTTCTAAGATTAATCTAATGAAAAATTATAGAAAACTGCAACAATTGATTACTGATTAATTGTTAGCACAAATTTGTCAATTAAAATTAACTGTGCTTTTGTTTTCACTCATAACTATTAGATTTGTATTTGTGGTATTTGTTGTTTGAAAATAAACAATGTTTAGTGTAAATTTATGATTATAAGTAAAAATAGTATATAAACCATAGTAGAGAAGATTTTTTTAGTTTTGCAAAGAGCTGCCCTCAATGCTTCTCATCTCGAGAACTTATACCTTGGTGTATAATATTAATATTAATATAATATTATTATTGACTTATTTCAGAGTAGTACATCTACTTTTATCTGAATCTCCTACTGGTCAATTTATAAGAAATGTTTATATAATGTTCTTCAAGTTTAAATTTTTAATATTGAAGTGATTAATTACACCATAAATGTGCTAGTAGGAAAAAAAGCAAACCTCGGTAGAGTATTATTTTTCTTAGCTTCAAAATTATTTGTCTTCCGATATTGGGGTATAATATACTATCTGTTTATGTTTTCGACATTGTGCTTCCGCAATTTCAAATATATTTACATATTCAATAATTAAAACATTAATAAACATTTTATCAACCTCGACATTATATAGGTTATGTAAAATTACATGCATGAAATGATATTAAAAATGAAGCAACATTTAAAAGAATATGTAACTTAGGCAATTCCTATGTAAATAAAAAGTGAATGGACTATATCTATTACGCTTCCTTTGATTTCAAAAAATAAAAGAATGGTTGCAAAGAATTTCATTATTATTTGTCCACTGTTATAGATAGACAATCGGCAATATTGACTTATTCTAGGTTTTCTCTCTAAGCTAATTAATATTGAACATTTTATTTTTTTATTTAGTCTATGGCAATTTGTACAATGTCATCGGTGATACGTAAGTGATTTCCATTTATATTGACTCCCAAGATTTTTCTAATTTAACTTTTTGAATGTGTACTCAAGAAGGATTATAATTTACTTAGATAAATAGCCTTGTTGTATTGTTCTATAATTTATTTGCTTAGTTTATTACGTAAATATTTTTATTTATATTTTTATATTAATAATCTGTATAAATAAATAAAGACTAGTAGGTACGTAAGTTTAATGATACTTGTTTATAAATCCAAATTGTCGTATTTGAACAAGAAACAGAATAACGTTCATTATAATGTAGAAAAACCCAATTGAGTTTTGAACTCATATCACAAATGCACTTTGGGAGATCTCTAATTTGATGAGGGTGACGAAGGATAAAGTGCGCTGAATGCAAATTTACCGGTATTTTCAGTTTTCCAATAGAACTAGACTAAATATAACAAGGACCTCCAAATCAAACAGAAAAAAGAACAAAACTGGCTAAATGGCTAAACTAATCAGAATATATTAAATATCGAGAATCATCCCCTCGACGATTGAACTTTGTCGATGTCGAGAATTCTTGTAACGGCTTGATATTTTCTCTATTATTTAGACGTTATCAAAATCTGTTATTCTAAATAATGGCAAAATTACGTATTTTAATATTCAATTTTTTTTAAAAGTGTACATTTATGATTTTATTGTTTTTATATAACAAGAACGTAAAATACATATGTAATGATTTATTTAATTTAATTTAAAAAGACGTATTACATATTTTTCTATTCAACTTAAAACTAAAACAGGTCTAAAGGTAATCATTTTATTTTGTTGCCCGGGGTTCCTTAAGACAAATTTTCCCACTATTTTACTAACTTTTTGGTTGAAATTCTATAGCATTCCTACCGCTCGTACTTAAAACGGCAATGAAAATTGGTAAAAATGTACCATCACGATAAAGTTTTTGACTGGTCTTCAACAATTCGAGAATTATTTTTGTTTCGGCATCGTATAGTTAGATTTGGAATCTGCAACATATTCCTTTAAGTACTGCTGCCAATTTTAAAATGTAACCTCCGAACAAGCATGTTGTTCTTACCGAAAGTTTTACAATTGCCGAGCCTCACAATAATACTCAATTTATTTGAACTTTACAAACTTGAGTAAAATGTGTGTCTTACGACATCTAAGCTAAGAAAAATGCCAACGGTTAACTATAACGAATTGTGAGTGTTAAAGTACATAGCGCTATCTAAGCGATAACTTTAATGCTTAAAACACACGTGTGTCGATAAAGCCAAGTATTTCTTGTACAGAAGCACACACGCAACGACACACGTGTGTTTTAAGCATTAAAGTTATCGCTTAGATAACGTTATGCACTTTAACACTCACAAGTCGTTACAGTTAACTGTTGGCATTTTTCTTAGTTTACAAACTTAACTTACGTCTACAATTTTTCATCAGTAATTGGTTATACATAATTCGGCGCATAACATATAACACCGCGCGTGATAGTTTTAAAGACGAACTTTTGACGTCTATATCAAAAACCTAACTTTTTTTATTTTACAAGATTCAGAAACGCTTTTTTCTATTCTTAATATTTATTCTCTTAAGTAATAAACCCAAAACTATTAACATCAAACAAAGAAAAATGAAACTCGACAAATGGTATCAACCGAATGTGTGTGGATTTAGCGTTATCAAACTCATTTTTATAAAAATAAGCACGTAAGATTTACAAAAAACTGCGTTATCATAAACTTGAACAACACCCTCACAAAGAAAAACCATTTATATATCAGCAACTACAGTAAGCTTAATTGAAAAATTTCCAACAAAAAAACAACTAACAAAAAAATTATTATAAGAAGGGGAACAAAATTAAACCGTCGACAACTTACAATTTCAATTTTCAAGGTGTAAGCTTGTGAAAGCAGATTGGATACAAAAATATGCACTTGAAATAATTTTTGAAAAAAAGTACACTTGAAGTAAAATCGGGATATCAATTACTGGACGAATTAGCAATTTACAGAAATTTTTTTCACAAATTCTTATTACACATTATTTTTACACGAATTCGATTTCGTAATTTTGTTAAGATAAAAAATTCACGTTTACTAGCTTTTACTTTTCTAATGTTAAAATTGTCCTGCATACGTGTTACTTTGCTTATTGCGGTTCTGCCTACTTTGACTGCAAGTTTAATAGGACAAGGTCAACGTTTAAATCCAATTGCGCTCGTTTTACGTTCTTTCTCTTTGTGTTTGACTGGCAACAAGGGCAGTCGTGTTTGTAAAAAGGAACTACGAAATAAAATTCTAAATACGAGTGATGGATTAATCTGAAGTTGTTATAACCACCCGCCTGTTGTGGAACGTAAAGTACACTGGATATGTAATAAGAAATGAAGCGGAATGTTGTTTAGAATAAACGTTTGCAGGTGAACTTATTGACCTATATTTTACCACGTGGTGAATAGTTCGCTGCATTGAGTTTCTATAATTATTACAGTTTCTTTGTCCGATTGTATTTTTTGAGATTAACCTCTCGGCCCTTAGTTGTACTCGAGGAAGTGTATCCGAGCGATCCAATTACTAGTTCCAAACCTTTTTTTAACTATAACTGGGAACTATTGATGTCGAACGCTTGAAAAACGACGCTTTAATGACTATATGTTTAATGTTACAGAACTTTATGTCGAATTACTTGTACTCGACGGTTTCTTATCCTTTTTGTTCGTATTGTTATCAAAGTAACCTTGACTACTTTGATGAATTACGTTATAAGTCAAGGTGGCGCTTATAAATAATTTACTCCTTGTTACATTTGAATTCACACGCTCTGTGTGCTTAGCTAGGGGAATAAGTTTGTCGCTTAAGGAGAATAAGGACCCGTCTCACCCGATAGCAACGGCTATCTAGGTTTGATTATTACTTATTTGATGTGTCGCTAATTAATTTATATTTATACGAGATGGCACGATATTCTGTATTGCTATTGATATATTTTTATATATGTCTCATTATGTGTGTAACCGATTAAACAGCTCTTAAAACCGATGCAACTATTTAAATTGCCTGTAACCAAAGTTTCTGTAACAATTTCTTGTCCGTTGATAAATTTGAAGATTTTCATTATGTATAAGACATTTAATGACATTTAATTCAACATCATGCTCAATATCATATATTCGTAAAGGTAAGAGAAACCGGTATATAGCGGAACAATATATTTCATGCACAATTTTTAGTACCAAATTTTTATTTCTTTGAGTCACGGTTTCTATGGAAAGTTGTAATTGGTATTAAGTTTATATTATTGTCAATCAAAATCAGTTTTTGTTACACAATTTTGTTTTTCTTCAATGGTCCCGCTATATACCATATGTCGCAGTACATACCACTGCCTTGTGTATAGTGAGACTTAACCCGATATATTATGGGAGACATAGAAATATCAAAGAAAAAATGGAAATTTTATTATATATTTGTATATAGGGTGATATAAATTAAGTGTTCACTATTGGTAACTCTGTTATTATTAAAGCAATCAGGTTGTTTAAATAGGCAAACTAGTAGAGTTATTTCAAAAGGTATACTTTTTTTACATAGAAAACTTTGTATATTTTACATAGGTCAATGCGAAATTCAATTCTGAATAAAATAGCTCCTACAGAATTTTTGAAATAATTGAAAATAATCGAGATATCGATAAAACAACAATTTTGAAAATTAAAAATCAAGTAGCCATAGAACATAAGATTAATTTATTTTTTCTTATTACATATCCCGAAGTTTATTACTAAATGGATTAAAGAGAAAATGCGTTACAACTTTATGAACATGGAAATGTATAAGGAATTATTTGTAATAACGTATTAGTTAGGTCCTGTACTCTGGAATTGAAAAAAAATGAATATTAACATATGTACTACCATACCACGATTATTTTGTGGTTTATTAATAAAACTTAAAAATATTTTGAAAATAAATTAACACTAAAAATTAGAACTAGAATAGGTATTCAAAAACAGAGCCTCCTTTTGTCGAATACAGTTTTGAGATTATTTCAAAACACTGCGTGTCGCCTTCAGGATCGCTCATCGCCCATCACATGGGCGATGTTAAAGCAAACTACAACCTCGACCTCTAGCCGCCGTTTCTGCCACCGTCAAAGGCGGGTTGCTAACGTTTAGGCCGCATTCCACCAGAAAACGATTATTTATTTTTCTTTATTTTTAATTGCATTGTTTGAAAATCAATAAATGTTTATACAATCTAGGCAAATCTAATTTCTCTGACAAAGAGCTACCCGATTTCTACACAGATAACTTTAAAACGCCTAAATACACAGCGCAATTCAATAGTAATAACCCGTGATTCAAAAAATTTTTCATCAAAGTAGACCATGAAAAAATTCACGTACGTCACTCTAAATTAATAAAACTGGATATGTTGAAATTAAATCCGTCAGAATTGACAAATGCAAATCTTTAAATAAAAGTTTAACAATTAAATAGGTTAACTAGATGTTGTAGATGACAAATGTATACATTATGCGCATATGCGTATAGCCACAACTTACTAATTAAATTTTGTGATATACATATCACAATAATAGAGAATTGAAAATGCAATTATAGAAAAAAATCGTGCAAAAAATAGCATACGCAACTTGTGCGTAAACACTATTCCCGAAAGAATCTGTTTCCGCACATGTTACGTAAATAACTATTTAAGTTGTGCTAGCTTGTGCTAGCTCAGCTCTTGTTCAAACGTCAAAAGTCCGAATTTGCTAGCGTTGAGCAAAGTTGTGCTATCCTGTGCTAGCTATTCTCTTCCGTGTGCAAACATAAAAAATTCGATATTTTTTTTGTGGGGGAGCTGAGGTCGCCTTAGCCTCCCAAGATTCATACCTCAATAAATCCACCAGTAAAGGTTTACAACAAATAAAATGTGCGAAAATTGCATTGCAGATAACGAACAATGTAAGTAAATTAACAAATTGTTTGTGGCAAGCTTCTAATGTGGAGTGTTTTTTGGTAGTTTTGAAACACATGTTCGGGATAACATCGTTTCGGTGCCTGCTTTACGTGGGCTCTTAATTGTTTCATAGGTAAGAAGAGCCTACCTTTTGTAACAAGGTTATTGAGGTTGGAACCTGGGCGACCTTGGCCCTCCTACAAAAAAATATCAAATTTTTTATGTTTGTACACGAAAGAGAATAGCTAGTACAACTTTACTCAACGCTAGCACACCTTTATTGACGGAGTTATTAAGAGTTAAATCTAGGAAGCCAGCCCCCTACAAAAAAATTTCGAACTTTTCACGTTTGAACATTAAAGAGCTGAGCTAGCACAAGTTAACACAACTATGCTCAACGCTAGGGCACCTTTAATAACGGAGTGAAAGCCAGCTCTCTGTTATTAAAGGTGTGCTAGCGTTGAGAAAAGGTGCTAGTCTGTGCTAGTTATTCTCTTTCGTGTACAAACATCAAAATTCTATATTTTTTGTTGGACAGTTGAGGTATCGCTCCAGATTCAAACCTCAATAACCCTGTTATTAAAGGAGTGCTAACATTTTTGTAGTTGTGCTAGCTCAACTCTTTAATGTTCAAACGTCAAAAGTTTGAAATTTTCTTGTGGGGGAGCTGACTTCCTAGATTCAACCCCTAATAACTCCGTTATTAAAGGTGTGCTACCGTTGAGCAAAGTTGTGCTAGCCTATGCTAGCTATTCTCTTCCGTGTGCAAACATAAAAAATTCGATATTTTTTTTGTGGGGGAGCTGAGGTCGCCTTAGCCTCCCAAGATTCATACCTCAATAAATCCACCAGTAAAGGTTTACAACAAATAAAATGTGCGAAAATTGCATTGCAGATAACGAACAATGTAAGTAAATTAACAAATTGTTTGTGGCAAGCTTCTAATGTGGAGTGTTTTTGGTAGTTTTGAAACACATGTTCGGGATAACATCGTTTCGGTGCCTGCTTTACGTGGGCTCTTAATTGTTTCATAGGTAAGAAGAGCCTACCTTTTGTAACAAGGTTATTGAGGTTGGAACCTGGGCGACCTTGGCCCTCCTACAAAAAAATATCAAATTTTTATGTTTGTACACGAAAGAGAATAGCTAGTACAACTTTACTCAACGCTAGCACACCTTTATTGACGGAGTTATTAAGAGTTAAATCTAGGAAGCCAGCCCCCTACAAAAAATTTCGAACTTTTCACGTTTGAACATTAAAGAGCTGAGCTAGCACAAGTTAACTTGCTATGCTCAACGCTAGGGCACCTTTAATAACGGGTGAAAGCCAGCTCTCTGTTATTAAAGGTGTGCTAGCGTTGAGAAAAGTTGTGCTAGTCTGTGCTAGTTATTCTCTTTCGTGTACAAACATCAAAATTCTATATTTTTTTGTTGGACAGTTGAGGTATCGCTCCAGATTCAAACCTCAATAACCCTGTTATTAAAGGAGTGCTAACATTTTTTGTAGTTGTGCTAGCTTGTGCTAGCTCAACTCTTTAATGTTCAAACGTCAAAAGTTTGAAATTTTCTTGTGGGGGAGCTGACTTCCTAGATTCAACCCCTAATAACTCCGTTATTAAAGGTGTGCTACCGTTGAGCAAAGTTGTGCTAGCCTATGCTAGCTATTCTCTTCCGTGTGCAAACATAAAAAATTCGATATTTTTTTGTGGGAGGGCTGAGGTCGCCTTAGCCCTCCAGATTCAAACCTTAATAACTCCGTTATTAAAGGTGTGCTAAGCTTGCGCAAAATTGTGCTACCCGGTGCTAGCTTTTTCGTGTGCAAACTATTAGTAGACCGATTTATCTCGAAAAGAAGCAGTTTTATTAATTAATTTACACAAAAAGTACGTAATTGCTATAAAGGTAAATTACAAAATAATAGTATTAATCTAAAACAAATTGGTTTTAAATGAAATTATTTAATCAAGATAAAATAAATAAAAAGAAAAAACAATAATCTGTCAACATTGAAATGATCTCTAACTTGAATAAAAATCTAACTAAAAAGTTTCATGTTGACTAGTGCTTTTAAGTAATCTGCTTCTGTTTACAAAACTCTAGAAGTAAAAAAGTACAAATAATAGATAAAAATTCGTTGTAGCGACAAAACTACTTCATGTTGTGTTTGACCTATGTAGCTTAATAAGCAAAGTCTCAATATTTTTTACGGATTACGAAAAGAAAAAATTTCAGTTGTATAGAAAATGTGTTTTTGCAAAGTAAAAATACTTTGATTTATATACAGTGTGTCCAAAATTCGATGCTCACCATTGGTATTTTGGAAACGGTAAGAGTTACAGGGTCGGTTAAATGGAACAATATGGAGGTATTTATCTTACCTCTTCAGACCTTCTCTTGTTTTTCCAAAGAAATGCGTTGCCTACTAGATATTGCAAAAAAGTGAAAATCGGCATTTTCTTTAAACTTGCGTAGAATCCACACTATTTATCCTATCAAAAATATGTAAATATAAAAGTTGTAGACATTTAGATATTGAATAATATGCGTCATTAAAATATTTTTTGCTTGCATCAGTAGCGAAATATGACCCAAAGTTGCATTTTTTAAATGGAAATGATAATTTATTTTATACAGTTGAATTACTTGATTTTTCCTTTTCAACGATATAAGGTTCGAGCTATTTATCTTGTGTACTTTAGAAGATATAAAGAAAAATCATTTTGAGGCAGATTTATAATGTTACCAAGTTGTAAGCAATAATAACAAAAACATAACGGGTGGATAACATCGTAAAACGAATGAGTTTTCCTATAAAAGATTCTCAATAGTGCGGCCATTGACTTCTAAACATTTTGTATAGCGTTTTTCAATATTTATTCGGCAATTCATTAATTGACGGACGCTAACTGAATTAAAGGCCTGCATGACGCTCTGCTGCAAATCATTAACGTTCTCATAATTGACAACGTATACTAAATTTTTATGTGTCCCCACAGGAAAAATCTAGTATGGACAAATCTGGTGATCGCGCAGGCCAACGTATGGGACCGTTTGTTCCAATCCAACGGTTTCCAAATCTTGCTGATAAATATTCAGTGACGATCCTGGAATTATGGGCCGGGGCGCCGTCTTGCTGAAACAAAATACTTCTTTCTTCTTGAATAGGTAGCTCGTCCAATGCATCTTCGACTTCGGCTTGCAGCAGTTGAAGATATCTAGTCGAATTAAGCGTTTGATTATAAATAAATGGACCTATCAAACGATTTCCCAAAATACCGCACCACACGTTAAATCCGAATCGTTCTTGGAAACGCGATTCTCGAACTATTTTCGGATTTTCATTATTCCAATAATGATAATTATGCCGATTGTAAATGCCGTTGTTTGTGAATCTACTTTCATCGCTCCAAAGAATTTTTTTAGAAAAAGAATTATCGTTTGTAACTTCATCCAGGTACCATCTACAAAATGTAACTCTTCGAGCATAATCATTCTCTTTGATATGATGGCATATCATTGGCTTATAAGGATGAAATTTCTTCTTTTTAAAACATAATGTACTGAACTTCTTGCCATACCACTGTCATTCGAAATTTTTCTTACTGAAACGGAAGGCTCAACATTAACAGCGGCTAGAACAGCTATTTCAGCATCCTCATTGTCTTTTGATAGGTTGTAGGACGAATGGCGGTGAAGGATCCACCTTGTCGAAGATTTTGCTCGAGTCGGGAAAACAAAGTTCTGTGAGGTTGCCTTCTTTCGGGGTATAAGTTGTGATATTCATTTGCTGCCGCAGTTGAATTACGATGGCATCTTATGTAGACAACAAACATGTCCGTTTTTCATGGTTTGAAAACTGCATCATCAATTTTGAATATGAATAGCTTACTACAACAACTACAAGTTCTGACACGATACTACTGTAACAATATTATTGACAGATTTGATGTGCAGTTGTTTGTTTCTTAAAAATTTGCAATCATGGATAGTGTGATGTGCTTTAAAATACATCTACAGATCTCAAAAACGATTTTTCTTTATATCTTCTAAAGTACACAAGATAAATAGCTCGAACCTTATATCGTTGAAAAGGAAAAAAATCAAGTAATTCAACTGTATAAAAATAAATTATCATTTCCATTTAAAAAAATGCAACTTTGGGTCATATTTCGCTACTGATGCAAGCAAAAAATATTTTAATGACGCATATTATTCAATATCTAAATGTCTACAACTTTTATATTTACATATTTTGATAGGATAAATAGTGTGGATTCTACGCAAGTTTAAAGAAAATGCCGATTTTCACTTTTTGCAATATCTAGTAGGCAACGCATTTCTTTGGAAAAACAAGAGAAGGTCTGAAGAGGTAAGATAAATACCTCCATATTGTTCCATTTAACCGACCCTGTAACTCTTACCGTTTCCAAAATACCAATGGTGAGCATCGAATTTTGGACACACTGTATAGTATATGTTTGTTATACCACAAAAAGAAGACAATATAAAAAAGTCAAATAAAAGTAGAAAAAATAATTACTGGGCAACAGAATTGACCAGTCTGTAGTCTGTAGGTACCCGAGAGCAAAATGATTTAGGGTTTTAAAAAATATAATGCAGCATCTATATTTAGTTCATAGCGTTTTAAACAAATATTGTCTTTTGTAATGTATATAAAAATTAAATTCTAATATTTTTTTCAAATCTTTGGAAAAGAGTAAGCATTAAGCTGCTCGTGCATCAATCATTACTTTAAGTCCTGCGCTTTAGTAGAGAACCCGTGGATAAATTAGATCGTCGAAGAACGCCAGGACAAACGTTCGGCGTTTTTTCATAATTTCAAAGACTCCTCAATCATGATTGAGTAACTACGGGAACATATTTAAAAAATATTTAAGTGTGTTTTTCTATGTATTTTCTAAGTTACTCTTTTTATTTTGTATTTGTGGTGATTCGTAAAATATAAGTTCAACAGGTACGTATTGATCGAAATAATTTCAGCTGACTAATTTTTCCTTTTTTTTATTATAATGCAATTCTAAGAACTGCTTTAAGAAAAATTAAAGCTAATTTGTATATGAAATAAGGAAATTACAAATCGCAAACGGATGTGTGTACGTTTCCGTCATTCATTTAAATAATTTTTATTCATCGTTTTAGTTCAGTCTTTATATTCATGTGAATATTTTTGTGTCGATTTTTTTTATTTTTAAGGAGTTGAGGAATACTTATATGATCAGGTATTTCTTATTATATTATATTTTGCTTAGTTAATTTGTAAAATTCCTTAATTTAATAATAAATTATAATATTACTGCTTTGATTGACGTGCAATTTCGTAGACGTATGGTGAGTAAAAAAATCTGCTAAACAAAACATCCTGCTTTGAGTAACAATAATTAAATGTAAATTTATTTTTGTATATCGAACTGTAAAATATGGGTTTTGGATTTGCTTATAACAAAAACAAGCGCATTTTTTTTAGTTCAAAATAAATAAACTTTAGGTACTCATTGCTTAATGACAATATTCAGCCTCGAAAGACCAAAAATAGATTTTATTAAAAACTTTAAAAAGTGTCAAGCGGGCATAACATTGCAAAATGAACTAAACATATTCTAATATTAGTTTCTTCCACACAGTACGATAGTACGCACAATTTACAAAAAATAGTATATTAAAAAACTAGTTTCAGAAGACGCATTTTATAAGACGAGTACGAGTCGCTAAAATGGCTTCTGAAACAATTCTTTATACTATTTTTTTCTATTTTGGCTTTTTCAGATTGATTTCAAAATAAAATTTTGCGAGTTTTTAAATTTAGGGAATTTTGAAGTGTAATTGCTAAGGTGGCAATTAGTGCATTTATCATATGAAGGGCTTGGGTGAAAAGGGTAATAAGTCACATTTACATTATTTTGAGAAACTGATGGTTAAATGTTCATTCGAATCCAGAAATGATAAATAAGCACTAAGAGAGTGAATATGTTTTTATTCTTATTCTATTGAAAGCAAATGTTTATAATTTCTATTTTTTATAGGAAACAAAAAAAATTAGTTACAAATAAAATTAAAACGCAAAAATTTATGGCTTATGACCTTTTTGCTTAATAAAAATTTAACTTAATTTTCAAATTATAATGGTATTAATGATAATAGAATTGCTAATAAATCTATGGTAATGGAGAAGAATCAAAATCTAGAGAGACTTAGGATATCATATTGAATTCTTACGATAGAGTAAAGAATAATAATACAAAATCAGGATCATCGTTCTATATTTAGAGAAAAATAATAATAAAACAAAAAAAGTCACACATTAAACTCGTCTATGGTTTCAATAACTCAGGGCCCATCGATATTTTCCTCTTGTACTTCCTCATTGCATTGCTCCTACATTTTCCAACCCAGGTCTATGTAAAATTTATGGTGAATTGGAGGACTATAAGGAAGAAGTGTTTTTTAGTTTTTTGATATCTAATTTGATCGGTTCCTTATATTTTGTTTCTAATAATTCACTAACTGTGGTAGTTGCTGTGAGTTTCACGCCTCTGTTTCCTATATTAACCTCTTTGAAATCTTCGTTTAAGAGGTGTTTAATAAACATTTTATTAGGGTATTCCACATCAAACTTAAAACACCTTATCTTTGAAAACGTGATGGAATCGTTCGTTTCAGTAATTTTTTTTTGACATATTTTTGGTAATTTTTCCAAAAGAAAAGAAATCCTTTTGTGATAAAACACTGACATGGAATGGATTTTTTACCAGTAATTTTTTTGGTGCTGATACCCAGTCGCGATCTAAAGGTAGATGAGTGTGCCCCGCCAATAGGTTTTAAATTTTTTTTCTCTGACAAACTGTAACCAAAGGGACATTATGGTCCAATTTTTGTTTTGCCCTCCGCAATTATCTGTAAATACAATCAGTTTGTCTGATTTAGAGGGACTGTCTGTGAAATATTTATATAGGATGCTAGCAATTTCATCGCTGCCTCGTTTGGCAATATTCTCTGTCCACATGTACATGAAACACTCACCTGTTCCGCAGTTATGAACTCCAAGATTGTACATCCATGCCTTTCCGAGGTAAAAAGCTTTTCCTACTGTAAGTTGAGGAACTGGCAAGGCTTGTTGTAGGTCAAAAGATATAACTTCTACTTCCAGTTTTTTTGCCTTTTCAGTTTCCATCTTCAAATTACATTGCATAGGCTTCTGATCGTCTTTGGTCAAATTCCAGTTGTAGAGCAATATCTCTTTTTGAAGTTCATTATCTTTATACTTCTCCATTAAAACATGATATTCGTCACAAGTGGAACAGGTGTCACTACGCGGAAGTTTTAATCCTATATTATAATCGGTACAGAATATTCTTCTGTAGCGATCCTCTTTAGCGGCGTTAATATACCATTCTATACACCATAGAATATAGTATTTTTTATAAAGAGTAGATATAGACAAATGATGATCAATGTAAACTTTGTTTGGGTTACTCTATTTTTATAAAGTATTTAAAAGTAACGGATCTAGAAGAATGCTGACGCTTAACTCTCCATCTAGATGGTGGCCTCTTATCAGGGGTTTTGACGTATCCCCGGTCTGTATTTTCTTTATTGTCTGTAGGATCCTGTAATACAAAACATGCGTTGACACAAAAAGGGAATAAGCCACATTATAGAAAAATTGGCTTCTAAACTGTGGTTAGTGGCATTATAATGAACTATCTTATAAAAATAAAACTATCAACCATATAATTTGATCATTATGTTATTTTAATAACATAAATATGCATGAGAAAGGTGTTTAGTTATTAAAACCACTATAATAATTTAAACAAAACATATGTGACACATAAATTTTGGAAAGAAGGGAATAAGCCATACAAATGTTTACTTACATCATTTTCTGTACTACTATCAGATGATTCGCTTTCTTCGGAAGTATCGTAGTTCTTATCTTTTACACTGTCATCTGAGCCAAAAGGAGCATTCTCGTCGAATGATTCTTCCCCTTGAAACACTAATTTCCTTTTCAACGACATTTCACGAGTAGCAGCCATGTTGAATATTATGTGGCTTATAACCTTTTTGCCAACAAAATATTTTCTCTGTAGATAAAAACGAAACTCGTTCATACTAGCGACATCTGTTACTCACTAGATTCAACATTTGTTTAGGGGCTTGTTACCTTTATTATAGAGCGATTTGCGTCATTATGTAAGTTTTTACAAAAGTATGGCTTATTTCCCTTTTCCCCCAAGCCCTTCATGTTTCATTTAAAAAAATGGGTGGAAATAAAAATAAGTAGATAAATAAATCTACTGAACATTAATTACGATTTAAATTAACGCACACCGAACGTAATGACATCTTGGACGTTATCAGTGTTACCACCGTTCGGAATAAAAATTGTTCTATTTCTATAAAAGAACTCAAATTTCTATAAAAAGAACTCATTTGGGTGCTTTTATAGCTCTGTAAGCGACCCAAAATAGAAAAAAAACATTTTAGATCAGATTCCTATGGTACCAGACAAGATTGAGAATATTGAACATTGAAATAAAAAATTATCTTTTCGAATTTTTTTTTATACGTTTTTATTTTTTATCTCATAATTAGTTTATCTTAAGATTTTGAACTCAATTGACATTAAACAATTGAAACATATATAAAGCATTGCAATCTCGAGCAATCCCCTGCTTTTTGTAAATTATTTTCCATTTAACCAAAATTAAAAAATTAAGTTTACTAAAATAGACAGAACTATAATTTTCAATATTAATACACTTTCGGTTTAGCCGGAAGTCAATACTATTATGATTTTTAATAGAATTTGTTGATATTTTTGATTTAACACGTTATTTCACTTATTTAAATACAAATATGGGTATCCGTTACTAGTTAATGATAATAAAAATATTATACGTAAAGTTTAATTTCAATCAAAGTCAACATGTATCAAATTATACTACGGGTATCCTAACAGGAACTTGGGGATTTGAATTCAACTATCTTTAATTTCACTTGCCACACTGCCAGGGAAACTCTAAATCTGCAGGAGAAATTCCCTGGCCGTGTGATTTTTGTTTAGTGACGTGAATTGGCCTACAATATCTTGAGACTTAACACCGCTGAACTTTGGGATTTCCTGAAGGATAATTATCCACAGACAAACATTCGTGCGATTATTGCCGAAATTAACTTATGTGTTATACAGTCATCGAAAATGGAGGAGTTGCGGTGGACATTTATCCCATATCTTTTTCTACATATAATTTTAAGGTTTCTACTTTATTTTATTAGTAACTTTTTTCTTAGTAATATGACATCTCCTATTCGGAGAAAGAGCGTAAGGAGGTGAGATATTTAAACTCCATGTGATTTTATGGGTAAACATGGGTAAATTCAATCACATAGAATTTTACAAGGTCGCACATAAGTGAGAAAAAAAAACTACCAATACAATAAGTCAAGTATAGGGGAAATTTTCAACATTCACAATTTCTACTCTATGTTTATGTTCATAAATGTTGGATTTCTAAATACTACTCATGTTATTTGGAATTCAAATCCTCAACTTCCATTGGGATACTCAGTGTTATCGGAAATTTGATTTTTCAACAATATTTATTACTTTTGCAAGATAATATTGTTTCGAATAATTATAAACCCAATTTACCTACATTAAATTTTCAATTTACTAGTGGAACCAACATGAGTTCAACACGATGAGATTCATCAAAACATAAAACTAATTATTTAAAAAAAATTTGCGTAATTTATAAAATAGATTGTGCATATTGATTATTAAGTTACACAGGCCAAAAGTGACAACGAAAAGTGATTTATCTCTAAAACGATTTAGGCTAACAATATAATACAACATACTGACTTATATTTACCTACCTACTGTCTACAGTTACATCACAAAGTTAATGTTCAATTGTTGTCTTTAAGATGCTGAAGATTTGCTAGCACATCTCCTTTGAAACTTTTACTTTGTGATTCGTTTATACAAATGACTGTCTGATTGTAGGTATGTTTTACTGATAAAAAACTGGACTTTTTTGAACCGATGTGGTAAGATAAATATATTTTCAGACTATGAGTCTCACCAAAAATTGTATCCTTGGTGGAGTCTTCTTCATTCTGGTGTTTAAATTACATTAATTATTTTTCATGATTTTCGCCATTTAATACATTGTAATATTTTCTCTAATTTTTGTTCGCTAAATCAAGGTTTTTTAATTTTTCTGAATGTTTTTTTCATTTTGCTTCTATTGCATATGGCGTCTATTCTGACTGCTTCTACTTTCACGCATTTGCATTTGATTTACACTATGATCGTAATTGCAGACGGTTTCGGCAGCACACTACTGTAGAGGTTTATGCTAATCTTCTAGGAACATTACAATTACACCACAACACAATCACAAAATATAATTAATGTAACATACTAATAAATAAGATAAAATCGTCATTGTTTATAACAGTTACAGGCTGTTGTATTTGGTATTTGTATTTATTTAATGTTTTTTGTATTATTAGAACGACTATTGCAATATGGATGCTCCATGGTTTCAATTAACTTTCATTCTTGGAGATAAAATAAGATCACATGTTTCTTTGTTTGTTTACCCCAGTAGTAGAAATGATACTTCAGCAGGCAATGTCTCAGTTTCTATCTAACTTTTGTTCTGTTTTAGCTCTAAATAAATTGCGTATGTAGTATTTTACTGAGGTGCTTGGTTTAAGCCAAACATTTATCTGTTACTCCTCCTAGATGTTTTGAAGAATTAACCTGGTCAGGTAGTTTTCCTCCATTTTTTTAATTTCTTTCCAAAATCATAGAAAGCACTATTTCACAACCATATTCAGTGAAAGTATTAGATTGGTATAGGTAAGGTGTAGGCTTCAGTCACGACTTTAAATTGCCTCAACCAGCAAAGTAAAAGAATTCCAGTGGGGTGAGCGTGAAATTCAAATCGGCCAAAGAAATTCAAAAAGAAAAATCCCCTGGAAAGGATGTCGGGACTTTTTCTTTGGCATAAAAACAGCCAAACTAGAGCTCATTTGATTAATTTTAAGTGAATTCGCGTTCTTAACCTTTGAAAGTAGCACTGTTGTGTCACGCTCATCTCAGTAGCCAACCCGAGACTCATGAGCAGAAGCCGTACGTCAATAGGAAATGTCTGTGAGCTGCTATATTTTACATTATCTCGGTTGATGACTTTATTTGACAAGTAGTAAATTTTTGTAATATATGTTTATGACTCAGTTTTAATTTTTTAAATACTTCAGAGAATGTGTGCTTATGCTGCATTATACGGTAGCTTGCTCCAACGATGATGCATATTCCGCAGCTAAATAAGTTCTTTATGATGTTTGTTAAAAGGCCGTTTAGTGTTTATTTCCATACCTTTAAAAGTTTTGTGGTTGTAGTTGTAGTTTGGAGGGTTCGAGTTTGGTATTACTCATCTGTTATTTCACTGGTTGGTGTTTATGATTGTGTTTTTGGCTGAATTTAACAATGTGTGTGTCTGTATCGTTAATTTGTTCCGCGGAATGTCGTTGTTATTGTCCTTGACATTTAAAGTGATTTGCACTTGATTGTTGTTACGGTTTATTGTTATCAAAGTATTAAATTAAACAGCAGTGTCGAAAACCTGGCCCGCAGCTTTCTACCAGTCGAAGAGGGATCGTGGGTGTATTCGGTAGTAATTAAGTCGAAGGCTTTCACACTGCAAAGTAATTAATAAATAGGTCGCCACTTAGCAAAACGCGCAGTTATAGACACAAAATACATATAAAATACACAACAAATGCGTGTAGGAAGCTACACGATACTAGTTATTTTAGAGACAATTAAATAGAAACGTTAAATTAAGTAAATGCGTGGTCGCCGAAAAATAAGTAATCAACAAACAAAAACAGATTATTAAATCTTAAATAGCTCACATAAATAAGAGTAGGTTTATTTTCGTTAAATATAGAAACTCAGGTTGCGTACCTGTAAGTGACGACAAATCTAAAAGAAAACAAAAAAGTGCAATTATATGATACTAATTTTCGAAAGATCTTTCAAATCACATCGATTAAATATAAAGAGCAAGAATTATATATGTATAATCACGTTAGAATACCGATACAGTCGCGTTTTAAATAAAATAATGTTCAATTTTAACTTATTTGGTTTATCGGTGATTACGATGAAGAGTAGTCGGTTCGTGATTCTAAAATGGATGAGTAGTAACATAGACACGTAGAAAAATGAAACAAAAACAAAGATATCCTGGGCTGGATATATAGATAAGTTCAGATGTCAATCAGCTAATATTCGATGGCTAGTCAAATAGCCGGATAACAACAAATAGAAGGATAGCAACAACCTCTCGTAGTAATGTTGATGTTATTTTGTTATTAAGCAACCGTAATTAGACCAATTGCTTCCTAGTTATTCTAATCAAACATTATCCGGTGGAAATTCTAAAGCGTGTGAACATGATCAGATGCCGAAACAGAACTTGGCATGGGGCTGATTTCCGTTACCGTCACCGTCGTAAAACTGCATTTAGCCTTAATACAATGTTGTCAGCAACGGTATCAAGTTTCGATAATTTATCGCCAGCCAGTTTACGTTGTAAATAAATGCAATGATTGTAAATACTAATTTTTGTTTCAAAAGTAGACTAGAAAATTAACAATTAAAATAATTCATCAAATATTTTTACAACCGGTGTCTTTATAAACTGATTAACACAAGTTATAACATCATATGATACGTTATCATAAAAACGACGTTGTTTTTAAATAGATCAAAGTTCAAAGAAAAAAGTTGAAGCTATTTGAAAATCCCTATTTTTTGAAAATCAATTTATTTTGAGGGATCATATCTCGAAGTGTAATTATCAAGAATAAATATTTTATGTTATTCTTAAAAGTTTGCATCAAACTAAACAAAAAAAATTATATGTAAAACAAATTTATTTCAAAATTTGATAAACCTGCAGCACATTGAAAATAGGTTAAATTTTATGAAATTACCCGAAAACTAGTTACAATCTTCTCCTGAACGATCTAAACTTTTGCATGTTTTTTTTTCGAAAATAGAAATTTTAAGTAAAACGCGACCAAGTTGAGAAAATTAAATTAAATACAACTTATGATAAAAACATCATTGTTATATACTTCCATGTAATTGTAGTTATTATTTACATAAACAATTTATTCGCTTCTGACCCAGTTGGAAAAGATGAATCTACTGAGTTTTTTTTTAATTGAGAAGGACTTTGCAAGTTGATTCTAAGAAGAAAAAAATAACATAATATCACTGATAAAAGATACGCTGAGTCAATTGTACTTAATTTTAAATATTCTTTTTAAAATTTTAATTCTCATTAATTACACACAACTTTTGGTACATTGTTATCAAACAACAAATAAGTTGTTAATGGGCTATTAAATTTGTTTTGTATTTTTTTTGCACAAAAACTTACAGTTGGATAAATTAAAAATCATAAATTATATGCGATCAATTTTCAAACGGAATAAAGTTAATAAAACACGCGACGAATTTATGTGAATCACTTCAAACGAGTGCATAATTCTTTACCTTATTTCTCAAATTTTGCCAGCACTGCACTTTTATATAATTGTTTCCTTTTATTGTTTATAATTATGTCTGACCTTAAAAAATGTTCTTCACAAATTAACTTATTTTCTAAAGCGTCAATATCTACAAGAGTAATAACAATGTTCCCACAATTTTTCTGTTACTCGCTGGCGCGGTGTACATCTTTTATTGGAAACTTAAAAAAACTTTTGTCTCTGTTCTTCTTAGTGTTGTTTTTGCAATTCACGTATTTGCACAAACTCGAAGAGGTTCAACGGTGACGCTAATTCAACGAGCGCAAGAAAGCAACTAAAATATTTCGCTAAAAATCGACGGTGGAGCCATCTACAAATCGGTGAAATTGTACGTTACATTCTCCCCATATGCGCTGCGGATCTTTATAATCAATTCCAATACTAAAGATAAGTGTTGAGATTATTTAACCAGTTCAGATAGGGTTTCAAATTTTTTTTTGAGCTGAACCTTTTGCTACATAATAAACCACTTATTATTTAAAATTAATTTTAGATGAAAATTTTTTTAAATCAAAATGCAATTGAAAACGTTTACCTTAAGAACCCTATTAGGTATTTATATTTGATGCTATTATTGAATGGAAAAAATGTTATATAAATTATTGTAGATTTATGATCCGCATAAGTACTTGTATCTGATTACATTAAGTGAAAGACCTACAGTTTATGTAAATAATATGCGAATACATTGAAAAAGTATATATCTACATCCGGTATTGTTTATCTTTAATCGCGTTTACACCAGTCAGTGGCAGCTGCTAGAAATGACATTATTTTCTTCTAATGTTGATGTTTACTCTTTAAAGCGATTATTAAAGACATATTTCAATAGTTTCAACGTTATTTCTTCAAACTGATTTATTGTTTGGGGTCTCGGCGCTATTCAATAAAGAAATAGTTTATTACCCGTCAACATAACGAGATTTTCACATTTTTCCTTAAATGGATGAAATTTGGAACAAACGTCTGCCGACCAATTTGGAAACTGGTTGGTATTTTAATCGCGAGTTTTTTGGAGACCGTATTTGATTTTGATGTTTATAATGGTAAAGGTTATTGAATCTACAAAGAAAATAATGGATATAATTCAAAGTAATTTAATGATTTCGAAGGTATAAAATTGTTCAAGCTACTGAATAAATAATAAAATTTTCAAATTTTTTACAAAATTTGTATGATTTTTTTAATTTTTGATGATTAAATGAAATTTCGAATTAGACTTCAATTATCTATATAATCTTATCTTATAGTATAATCTTTCAATGGCGAAAGATTAAATTTGATTTATAATGACTGAAATTTTTAATTTAAACATCAAATGTGACGATTATCTTCAAAAATATCCATGGGCGACCCAGTTTTAATCTTGAGCCGCCGCTGGTTCACAACGTGTAATATTATTCTGTGGTTTAATCTCAAAGCAAATGCATTTATTATTATTCTATGATGTAACGGTATGTAGACTGTAGACTCAGCATTTTCCATTGTACTTTCATGTTTCATAGGTCATTCTTTGTTACATCTTGATTCTTAGTTGGATGTGTTTTTGTATATTTATAGTGCAATACATTCTTATAAATATATCGGCATTCTCTAACTTTGTGTTAAGTTTATACAGTTGGGTTCGAATATATTTTTTTCTACTCGGAATAAAAAAAGTATAAAGGTAAGTAATTGGTTTAAATTTTTTATTTTGTAAAATTTCAATAGTGTATTTGAAATGGCACAGAAAATTTTGGTAACGAGATTAAAAAACTTCGGAACAGTATCGTTCAGTACGTTACGAAATTATGTGGCAATGGCATCGATAAAAAGTGCAATGTAATCTTAAATGTTCATTGAAACGTATGATCATGTTTCGTTACATAGAAAATTTGTTCTAATTTTGAATCAAAATAAAGTTTAAAGAAGGAATTAAACCTACTTCGAATCCAAATTCTAAGCTAGTGTGACCAAGTTACCATGGTTACCGTTTCCAAAACAATGTCAAAACAATCGGACATGTGGCAAAAAATTTTGACAGCTACTTTGATTATAAAAAATGTCACTTTATATGTCAAAATTAGAAATATAAGTGTTTTACCGCCAATTTTATTTTGAATATTTTCTTCTAAACTTCATTAAGAAACCAAAAATACAGGGTTGCAGATAATTAAAAAAACTAAGATTTCTGGACATCTCACCTAGTTTTTGCAACTGTCGTAACAAAATTAAAACAATTAAATTTTCAGTATTAAAAATCCAAAAAGTAATGGTTTTTCTACACTTTTAATTTGTCTAGTTTAAGATGGCGCCATCTATCTAAAATTGTATTGACATTACATCATGGAACTGACATTTTCGTCAATGTCATAAGCCGTCATACTATCATTGTGATGAGCAAACCTATTTATGTAAATTCTAAAAAAAATTTTGTGACTGACTTCCATTTTAACGGGCATCATCATTAATAGAAGTTGAATCCTTTACATGTTTCTCAATAAACAGCAATTTTTTTTATAAATCGCAAATAAAAATTTAACAAATTTGTAAATCACTGCTAAAAAGCTGCTATTAATTAATACTCGACCGGAAAGATAAACTTTATGGCATTGGTATGCAAACTTGTTTTTAAATTTCATATCAGTAAAGATGGTACTTTTCCCTCCCAATAAATGACTTTGGTTCGACTTATATGAAGTCATTTGTTCACATAAAAATGCATTTTCGTAAAAATTAAAAAATCAATAGATAATTCAATTATCTTCAATTTAACAGAAATACATTTGTGACCCACTTGAAAGCTGAACACTCCCATATAATTTATATTTATCATCCGATTTTGAAAATTTTTTTTTTAAATTGTAGAGAATTTACAACTATACTTTGGGACGAAATCTAAGACCTACAACATATTTTTTAGGGATGAAAATTAAAGTAATTGTATTAGCAATTTTTTTTTTCCAAAAATCTGAGTACTTTTCTGAATTGGACATTTACCAAGTGTTATTATTTATTAACAATTGCTTCGATAAATTAATAACCCATTATTCTTATGAATTTATTTGTTTTGATCAGGCGAGAGGAAAAAAATAGTGAGAAAATAATGTTGGTACCATAAAGTATAGTTTTAAACGCTCTCTAATGTAAAAAAAGTTTTGTCAAAATAAATAGAAATTTTATGGGAGTGTTACGCTTTCATGTAGGTCACACTGTATATACTGAGTCATTCACGCAACCTGTTGATTAAAATATTTTGCTCCTCTAATTACTATTCTGAAAACTTACATCTAACGAATTTAAATAAAATATTTTCAGGTAGTAAGTAGTATTTACTGAAGCACTGGAAGTTCTGTATTTATTTTTAATTTTTGAATTGTACACATTCTTTTAGTACAAGTTTGTCAATATAAATCCTCACTGCAATGGATCTAATTCTTTCCCTAGCGACTTTTGTATCTGATGGTAGCTTCTGTACGTGTGAAAACGAGCTGCTGTTTTTGTTGACGAGATGCAAGGTAGAATGATGCCATTTCGTCGTTTTTTCGCGCGTGAATGGGCTACGAAAGAATCCATTCGTTTCTCAAAAACCCATTTTCGAACTTGTATCTCAAAAAATATCAAGTTTTTGAGCTTGGTAAATTCGTTTTTCAATTCTCTACAACCCTCGGACAAACACATAAATTTTTTAATGCATTTTTTAGGGAAAGATCGGCGCACAATTTCTACTCTTAACATCGTAATCAATATCCCAAAATTTTCTTCAAAATTTTTTCAACAGCTAAGCTGTCATCGTCAGCGATACCGATACACTATTACGTTTCTTGGTGAAAATCGTGCGCAAAATGTAATAACAAATTTAATTAGTTGATGGTATTTGGTAAATTATGAGATGTTCTTTAAATTTAATAAAATTATATGTTATAACTATTAACTTTGGATATATTAATAGTTAACGTAACACGTACGAAAACGCATTTGCCAGTTACTTTATTATCAGTTATTAAATATTAAACAGCATAACATGGATATAAAGAAATTGCAAAGAGGTAATTCTTTAAATAGAATTTAATGGTAATTTTTTTTTACTTAATCATACCAAAATGTAATTTTGTTGAGGTACTTTTCTTTTGCCTAATTAGTGTTGTTAAAAATATTAAAGGAAGAAGCCACTCATTGAACTCATCATGTAATTTTTTTAAATTTTAGATCAAATTGAAAAATGAATCCAATTGATCCTGGAGTTGTGTCTACTAGTTGTATTAAACAAGAAATAGATAATGTTCCTGAAGATCCATTTCTTACAAGTTCAGATTTTTCTAATTATTACTCAGCAGAAGAATTTCCCCATTCTGGCCCAAGTATACCTCAAATACCTCAACCAAGCCCTCCTAGAAATTACTTAAAAATTAAGATGAAAAATCAAACAAACTGGGTTTGTGTTTTATCGGAACCTTCATCAAAATGTGTTGAAAAAATAGATGATAAACTTGACGAAGCACAATTTGACTGCAGTTCCATACTAGATGGGACATATTTTAAAGTAATAGAATTATACAATGGTGAATATATTACAGCTGACTGTCAACTTTGTCTTCCACAGAAGAAAACCATAAAGGGAACAAGAGGCTCTTCTTCAAATTTTTTTAAACACTTGAAAAGAATTCATCCTGATCAAATTGAAGACTATAATAAATACAAGCTTTTGAAAAAAAATTCGAAAAGAAAAAGACACCACAATGAATCCCAAGATTGCGAAAGTCAAAAATTCAAACAACCTAAATTGATTCAACCATCAATTTTGGAAACTACCACACAAGTGAGCAGACCAATAATACGTCAGTTCGAATTTGAAAACAGAATACAAAATTTTGTTGTAAACACAATGAGTGCAATATCTTTAATAGAACATCAAAGTTTTAAAGATATTTTCGAAGGATTAGGCTTGAAAATACCAACAAGTAAGACAGTAATGGACCGGATTTTGGAGTACCATTATGAAAATATGACACTGATTAAGGGAAAAATTAAGTGTGTTAATTATTTATGTAACACGGCAGATATCTGGTCAAATAAAAAGAGAAGCTTCTTAGTAGTTACGATTCACTGGTTGGATAAACATTTTGTCCGGAAATCAGCTGCAATTGCGTGTCGAAGGTGAGATATGTTTTGAAATATTTTTATCTATGTTTAACATACAACCAGCACATTAAATAATTGTGTGTAAAAACTAATTTTAAATAAATAAAAATAGAAGTACTATGCAATATATAGAATGAGACACGTGTGCAAAGAGCTTTATGCACTCCTTACGATTAGAATACTCGCCTGCGACTCGTGTTTTTAAACTTCGCACACACATTTTTTTATTATTTTACGTAATACGTTGGTAATCTTTTTAAGAATTTTTTTTTAATAACTATTAAAAATCTATTTAGAACAGGTAACCGTAACGTTTATAAATCACTTTTATATTATACTAGTAACCAAACATACAGACAGACAGACAGACAAAGCGGGCCACGATTTTATGTGTGTAGATTATAATACGACCAGAAAAGAGCCAAACAGATTATCTTTCAGTTTTTAGTTTGATTCAAAATTTCAAAATATCGTTTTTATTTTATAATTCAGATGTAATTGGGTAGGTACCCACATTTTGTAGCCTCACCCGGCATGTATATTTTTTAAATATCATTTTATTTCCTGCTTTTGTTTTTTGGTTAGATTTTTTGAATATTTAGTTTTCAGATTTAGTTAATTTTTTTAAATGAAAAAAATAATATAATATATAATAATAACAATAAAATAATTCCAAACTTTGTTAGGATAAACTAGTATGAAAGATATATTACAAAAACTTTGTATTTCTTATAGCTGCTTAGTCTTTATTTTCTTTAAATCTAAACGGAATGTATACAATTGGATTCTGCTAAAGAAATGTTCGAGTTGAATAATATTTGTTTCAAATTTATTTATAGTTAGGCAAGTTTGTTTAAATGATTTTTATCTGATAAGTATTTGCTTAGGTACGTTGATGTCATGTGACTTATACTTAAAATATATTAAACCAAATTAATTATACTAAATAAATTTTGAAACAAGTTCTAATATGGTACATTAAATTTTACATCTGTTTCGTAGATTTGTTGCTTTGTGCATAATTTTCTTTCAATTAAATAAAATAACTTTTAGCCTAAACACATTGCAGAATAATGTTTAAAAACATTGTCTAATCAGTATACACATTTTTACATATTTTCTATATGGTGGAAACATTGCCGTAATGCCATAAAAATTATTATCAAATATACTATTAAAAAACCAAACGAAAATGTGATTAATTAATTAATGTTTTTTTTTCTAAATTTTAGGTTTAAAGGCACTCACTTGTACAGAAACATAGCCGACGTGTTAGAAGATATAAATTTAAAGTTTGGTCTAACAGAAAATAAACTCGTGGGGACCGTAATAGGCAACGGTAGAAATTTCCTGGAAAGTTTTAAATTATTCTGCGAAGACAATGAAGAAATTGACGAAGAAGAAGATGACGAATTTAAATTCGTACATTTAGAAGTGGATGAAGTTAAAAACGAAGACGCGCCAAATCAGAGTGTTGAACTACCCCAACAACTTGTATGTGCCACACATACTTTGAATTTAATAGTCACAACTGATTATAAAAATACGGTTAAAACAATTCCTGCATTGCGGACAAGGGAAAGTAATGCATTTTCTAAATGTACTCAGTTATGGACAAAATCTAATGAACCAGAGAACATTAAAATTATAATCAAAATTTTAGGACATGTATTGAGTTCTCCCGAAAAAACAAGATGGACATCTAGTTATAATGCCGTTTCGCAGATTCTACAAGCAAAGAAAAGCTTCCGATTTTGCTGCAAAGTCTATCGTTAGAACCTTTTAAGGAAACTGAACTATTATTTCTTGAAGAATATTGTTTAGTTATGAAACCATTGGCTTTAACATTAGATTTGTTACAAGGTGAAGAAAATATATCTTTTGGGTATTTACTACCCAGCTTGGTTTCGTTAATTAACAAGTATGAGAAACTTATTGCTAACACGAAACTAAAATATGGAGGGGAGCATATAGCACAAATGTGTCTTAAAAGTTTGAATACCCGATTTGCTAACATTTTAAATTTGGAATGGGAAGATCCAATTATAGCTGCAGTTCTTCTTCCTAAATTTAAACTCAAATGGTACAACGCGAACATACTAAACAATTTTAAAAAATCGTTAGATGACGTTAAAAAATGTATTGTGAATGTAACGAAAAAACAAATAGAATTGGAAGATTGCAATAAATCAGACGATAGCGAGGACCAATGTTACGATGATTTCTTTGATTTTGGTGATTCTTATGAACATGAAAGAAAAGAAGCAGGTGGTGACAATACTTCTAAGCAAAACGAACGGACTCCAGTTCTCAATAATATTAATAAAACTTCTCAAATTCAGCTGGAATTATTAAGGTATTTAGCAGATAAAAGAACCGATTTACAAATCTTAAATGAGTACCCAACCTTGAAAAAAGTGTCTATCAAATATAATACGTGTTTACTTTCGTCAGTACCGATAGAAAATCTTTTTCTCTTTTGCCACTAAAATTGATACACCTAAAAGAAAATTTTTAAGCGATGAACAATTTGAGGTATTGGTACTCACAAAGGCAAATTCAAAGATGATAAATGGATATACTGTTTGAAAATAACCAACAATTTGTAATTGCTTTTTTACATAAATAAACTTTTTAGAAACAATTGAAATGCTATTTATTATAGAAATATAAAGGATACTCCAATTTTAATTCAGAAACTTTGAACCTAAAACTCGTTTATAAGTCTTTGAGATAGTAAAACAATTGATTATGATCACGTAACAAAAGGTAAGAATCTCAGAGATATATTCTAAGAGTTCAAATCGTGAATGGATTTTCACTTGAATAGGTACATGTTTTGGTAGCAGTGGCGGCTCGTGGTCAATCATACTGAGAGGTCAAAAATTAATTTAAAAAATAGACATACTTAAAAAAATATAAATAACTCAAATGCACCGCAAAATTTTATACAATCTACAATTCTGTTCAAAATATAGCGATTTTTCGAAACATTCTCATTAAAATCTCTAAGGGATTTTCTGTAAGCATTGTCTAGCTGTGTACGAATATCAACATTTCCTACGGTTGCAAAATTTACCGAGCATTTCATGTGTTCTGCAGACGAAGCATGTTTTTCTTATTTCCTCTTTTAAATGTTTTAAATCTCTTACACCGGATTTGAACTATAGCGAGTCTGACGAGTCTTTAGAAAATAATAAACAAACAAAACAGTAAAATACATTTGATACTTCACAACCACATATCCAGTTAGCTAAATCGTACATTACCTTGCGAAAGTTTCGATGAACATCATTATTTTTGTCTTTGCTAGTTTGTCGTAAACTTAGTTCTGGCAAAGGACGACCATTTGCCTTGAACTCAACTAATTTTGTAAAATTAAGTTTGTTAGAACTTTTTAGTTGTTTAATTTTCTGCACTACCGACATTTTCTATTATAGCGCATGCACACGCGAATCAAAAATAGTATTTTTACAAAACAACACAACAACAGTAAAACATATCAATATAAATTCTTAAATTGATTTAAAACACGCGAAAATCGAATCAAAAATCGAGCGTAGTTGTACACCCTATACGAAGTCAACGTAAACTGCGGGATCCGGCTCATGACCCAAAGTTGATTATTGTTTCGGACGTTTGCGTTTATTCGGGCGCTGCACGTTTTCGAGTTTTCCGGGTAGATCTAATTCAATGAGGACAATTCGCACCGCCAGCGCAAGGTTGAAGAAGATGAATTACGAACGACGGCCGATAAATTTTAAGTTATTGTACTTGCGACTTAATTACCTATTTTAATAAAACACGTAATAATGAATATTTTTTATATATTGTCAAATTTTTGGTAGGTCATTGACCAAATGACCATATGTACGAGCCGCCACTGTTTAGTAGGTTTTTTATATTGTGGTGACGTGTTTAATAGTTACTATAATTGCTATTGGTTACAAATGTATTACTCGGAAATTTGTTCATTATTTTCCTTTTTTTACCTCATATTTAAGCAACGTAGCTTATATGCACTTTTACGGTTTTTAATCTTGTAACTTTATTGTGACTTTAGATGTGTGGTAAGGTTTGCATTTTGGGCATCGGTTATTTCTTAACATATTAAAATATAGAATTGCCTCATTTACAAGAAAACGCAATTCTGTCACATTCAAATATTCCATCAAACTTCATCTTCTCTAATCTCTGTTAAAAATTCTTTGGTACGATCAAAATTAGAATATTATAGTTTAATGTTGCTAATATTGTAATTTGGTGTTCATGCTATCCGGAATTTCTTGAAGTAAAAAGATGTGGATAACGAGTCGTGAGCTTCTCGACTAATTGATGTTTCCACTAATGAGAATCGACTGGCTTAGGTGTGTTAGGGCGTTTTTCTAGAAAATTCCTTTTTTAAATTTCTCGATCGAATGACTCACCCAAACCCTTTTTTAGTGTCCGTAGCGTACTAGCAAGACTAAGTTTGATGTGTTTAATCTCTCTGGCTTGAACCGATTTCCAAATATCTTTAAAGTTGTGAATTTCGATCATTCGAACGCTTTACTGCAAGATAATTCTTTTAATATAAATTTTATAAAGTTTTGCTACCAGTTTCTCAATTGCTTTTCAGCTATGATAGTTTGAGTCTTGATGGAGAGAAACTTTAGTTTTAAAAAATATTTGCACTAAATGGTATTAATGACATTTCGATAAATTCATCAAATACTGATTTGGAAGCTATAGGGCGTACTCACCTCTTACTGATAATCTTTTTTCATGTAGGAATCAATATTATGCGGTTACGAGTTGTTATTTCAAAATATCGTAACACACACACACAATAGTCCACTGTAATGTAACAAGACCTAGATAAATTGTTTGTTTCTCGTTTCTACTAGCACTAATAATCTTGATTATGAATTCTAAAAATATATAGACAAATTTTAAAATATACGAGAAATTATTTCGTCTTTTTGGGACTCTTCAGGAGTGAGAAACAGCTGTCGGGTGATTCTAGGTGTTGTTTGCTATTGTACAACATCTTGCGAATTTACAGCAGGCAATTCTTAGTTTTTATTTTTTGCTAACACTTAGTTGGCTATAATTATCGTAAGATCGACTTATGTAACTGCTTTTACTTATCTGTCGACAAAGTTGCTTATTGCTAATTTCAATCGCATTTCTACTTGATTCACCATTGCGACTACTATATAAGTTTAAATTAATTTTAGACTAAAGGAATGTCATGCAAGACCGATTCTAGTGGTTCCATTTTTCAAAACCAAAATTAACTATATCCCCTCATTTATAATCCTAACATTTTGAGTTTTGTCAGCGTGTTGACTTGTGTAGACACTTTGAGTATAACTCACTTATTCCTTTAGTATTATAGAAGATTCGGGTTAAAAATGCTCTTAGCTTTTTTCGGAATGTTGAAGAGTTCACATCCTGCATCTTATATACTATAGATTTCTATAAATTATTACATTTGATTAACCTTAGTACGTAGCAACTGTCCATGAGGTGACCACACCGTAGTTATATATGTTGTTGATGATTAAATTACAATTGAAGTCGCTATAGTCTTGGGCATAGATAAACAGTGTATTTAGTTCAAAAGTTTTATCACTTTTTACTTTTGTCCATATAATTGGGGTGATAAGATTTCAGAAAAATATGTGGTCCGCCATACTATATTTAATGTTATCGTGCAACGTCATACAACGATTGCAGGGAAAAGTATTAGTCAAGTCCACAATCAGTACCGTCGAACGGGGATATATGGAAAGATATTTGGACATTTTCTTCAATATTATTTTTAAACGTAGAGATATCGGAAGCGTTCGTTTTTGTATAGGCAGCTTAATGTGTAGGCTAACGCATTCCAATATTAGCAGTGGTTTTCTCAACGGTCGTCATAATTTTTTTTTATATTTTGTCGTTCCATATAACCCTTTAGTCGGGGATATATGAAATTGCCCGTTTATTTGCGTTGTTAATAAAGATTTTCTATATTTGCTTGTATATAGGCGTTGATTGAAATATTGGTAAAGATAGTCAACCTTACGGGATTATGCGACCCCGAAATTTGTTCTAAACATCAGAGGTCGGTAGTATCGCTTTGTGCTAAGAAAACACGTCAATTGTATTGTAGAATTTACAGAACAGTATTGTCGATAAATGTGAAATAGAAAACTGTAATTTTGCTGATAGTTTATGCTAAGGCACGACATTGTTGCCAATGCATCATGCCGTTGATTGAAATATTGGTGCATTGAGTCAATGTTGACAAACAAACACAAACATGCGTTCTACAATATACAAGAATTTATTGATTTTTGTCGACGTACTAATTAAATGTGTGTCCTTTGTTATATATTTTTTTTCTATTGTCTGTTAATTGTTCAATGTAATAATATTTATTTGTATCTTCTTACGTAAGGTTATAACAATGGTTATACCATCATGACAAACACATATATGTACAAAGATTGTATACATACACATGTGAATAAAGTTTATTATTATGAAAAAACCTGCAGATTTAAAAGTATTAATTTCGTAAAGAAATCGTTGAAAAACGTTCTCCCAAAAAAAACAATTTCTTTAAATACTTTTGAAAATTCCATACTCATATATTTATTACATTAACATCGTTTATCCGTTGAAAATGTTTTAAAATCTATTAGGCTTACACAAGTAAATTTCTAAATTTTGGTCATTGAAATTAAAATTTTTTAACATAGAAACGCTATCCCTTTTTATGTTGGAACGAATGTTGAATTTTCTTATATTACAATCTAACGTACTCAACTGTTTGCATCTAAACAATATTATAACAAGCCTACTCATTTACTAAAGGTGTTGCTAAAAGTATGCAATTGTAGAATTTCTGACTAAGCCGATAAGGAATGTGACTCATAAACGATAATCCGAAGACTCCTCGTAATACATTTGTTTCAATATGTTTTATGTATAGCATTGTATTAGGTACGTTATTATTTATGTGTAAATTGTTTGTAAATTATTACTATTATTTTAGATCAGTTGGAATTGTAATTTTTGAAACAATGTTTATAATTAATGAGCTATTTTTACTTTAATTAAACTATTTTAATTCGAAACCATGATATTTTGATACAGTTTCAAAGAGTAAAATCCTAACTTTTTATCTCTACTAACAGATAACAAAGTGTCACTTTTCGTAAATTATTTTTTCCTCGGGAAAAAAGTGAGTACTATTTTTAACACCAAATTTCCCTCAATAATTTTCTAATTCTATTGTAATATGATTTTTCAATATTAAATCGTCATTTATTTCGTCACAGAAAAGAATAGTGTATTATACACGTATTATCCGCACCGCGTCGGGAGACAACACACCTCAAGCTAAAATCTAGTACTTTTATTTTTAGAAGTAATAGGAATAGGTTTTATTACCAAGTGAATTTAAATTTGAAGGTCTAGTGGAACCCACTTTCCCTAAAAAACACGGTAACTTGTTGCCTTTTGAATTGAAAAATTTGAAAACCAATTTTTATTTAAAATCCTTTTCAACTGAACACGTAAAACAAGTAGATACAAAAACCAATAATTTTGCGTTTCTGAACTCTAGTGGTATTTCTCCCAGTATGTTCTACTTTATTCCTAACGAAGTTATTAAATGACAAACAAATGTCAACATTATTATTTGCAAGTTAAAAATAAAGTGCAAGCATAATTTGTAAAATAATTGTTTCTTATTTATCTAACACCGACCAAACCAAACTGTTTTAACAAATAACGCTTCGCATGTATTTTAGTAAATTATTAAAAAAACATTGTCATTAAAATCCAAGATATGTATCATCAATGGTATTATTCATAAATGAAAAATTCGTCACTTTTAATTACTAGTTAATACGTTTACTAAATATTTGAAAACGTTGCAACATTGTATTGACAAAAGTAAATTTTACGGATTGTATGTTGCGCCATTTTTACAACGGTGGAATAAATTGAACTATTCTATTTCAAGAATCGTACACATTATAACTTAGCGCTTCAGTACAGGTGAAAAAGTAAACAAAAACGCAACCCAACATGCATATGTGAATTGCATCCGTGATACAAGCAAATACAAGCGGTTGACTATCTTTACCAATATTTCAATCAACGATATAGGGTATTATGGAACATGCGGACATTAAAAAATGAAGGTTGGGTCGTCTTATTCTTATTACTGTAGGCCCCCAAGGCAGCATCAAAACTTAAATAAGTTACAGGGCTGATATTCATAATAAAAATGAATACGAAAATTTAATTACAAAAACATCAACAAAAAACTTATTGCACTAAACAAAAAATAACTTTAATTTAACACATATACTAAAATTAATAAATTGTGGGTTGGAACAATATTTAAAAAACGTCGCCGTCAGAAATATTGGGGAACACAAATTTATTTCGTCCACCTTTGAAGGGACCATGCAATCAACTGTTACGTTATTATGAATCCCTATTATTTTCGCTACACATTCTTTTGAATGTTGTTTGTTAGTGTCCTTATTATACATAAAGCTACATATCACAAAATTATTTTCAGTCAGTTCGTCTTTGGTATTGATAACAGTCTTAAGATTTGGTTACTTTTCAATTTCTTTATTTTCCTCATCTGATTCACCAACTGAGCTGATAGCTGGGTCTTGTTCTGTGGTTGTCTCAACTTCTTCATTCAAATGACTTTGGGAAGGACCTTTAGATACTAAGTCGGCAAGCGACACACTTTTTCCAGAAGTTACATCTATTGTCTTTGATCGTTTGCGGGAACTTGTTACTTCATCAACTCGATTGCGAGACATACTTTTCTCCAACGAATCTGCCAGGGCACCAATGTTTGTTGCAGATTTATTGGAAGTTTTGGAAGAACTTTATCGCGATTCAGTGGGAATATACCACTACTCTCAAAACTAGTTTTTAGATTTTTATCAAAATTGGGTTCCACTTCCTTGAGGAGCTTTTTAAGGAGTGCAGGAAATTTGGTCCTTGAAACTACACCGCGCTAATTTCTTTTCCAATTACGTAGGACGTGTGCCTAAGCTCTTTTAATCGGTCGAGACTGTTACATTCAGTGGTTGGTAGACGTGTGTGCTGTTCTTCGGTAAGAATACAAAAGCAATATTGTTTTCTTCACTTTTATTGTGTCTTCAGTTATCTCAACTTTCACTATTTTCGTATTATTGCTGTTTCTCTTTGTTAACTCGGGGTGTTTTTGTCTAAAGCTCCTCAACTAGTCTAGCCCAGGTAAATTTTCCGAAAAACAATTCACCAAAACTCCTTTTCTGTTAAGATAACATTGTTCAAATTCTTGTATTTCTAGCTGGGTAAAGGGGTATGCGAAATCAGCTGTAATCAGCATCGCTTTAACAATGACCATTTTTTCACCATCACTCAAAACAGACGGTCTTCCTAACCGGTCTGTAATCCTCAAAATTTATTATATAATGGTAGTTTTTGATACCCCGTATCTCGTTGCGGCTTCCTGCAAGCTACACAGATTATTCTCATAGTCGACTAACGCTCTTTTCATATTTTCGAGTTGATAATTTCTTCGGTAATGGGTCCCTAGAACATGCTTGTGTTTCCGAGGCATGGTTCCACTCCTAGAAATACTATTTCTTTATAAATATGAATATACCAAATCGGGGGCTGACACTTCGGTGATAAAAATTATCATGCAACATAATTGAGGTTATGCACTACAATTAATATTTCTTAAGCAATTCAATAGTTTTTGAGGTACAGGTGACACTTTCCGGAGGTTGAAAAGTTCAATTCTCTACCAAATAGTGATAATTTTTTTAACAACTTATCCAAAATATTTGATCACCGAAACTGCAATCAAAAGTCTTGAAACATCAAACATATGATTAGCGGGGCGCCAAATTTGAAAGACATTTACGCAATTCCATATAACCCCGTGGATTCCATATATTCTCTGTTTAGGCCAAAGTTAGTGTAAGGGTTGGGGGAACGTTTTGGCTAAGTAAGTGGGGAGAAAACAACTTAAGCTGTTAGGAAAATGTAAAGAATTATTGTCGAGTTGTCGTTTGACTATCAAGGGTCACAATTCCAGTCCAAGTTCAAGTACAAGTAAATCATTGTATAGTTAATTCTAGAAAAAAAGTTAAAATAAAATATGTATACAGTCCACATTAACAAGTTTATTCAACATCTCCGTTCAATGGTATAATTTGCTTGTCAATACATTCATATGAGTTTCTCACCTAGACCCGCCGTTTATCTACGGTCTTAGGCTCCTTTTTGTAAAACAAACTATATATGCACATTTGCGAATATTTTGCAAAACTTAGTTGGAGTACCTTCTAACAAAGTAACCAACCATTTTCAAAATAAAAGAAAAAAATCTATAATAAAAATATGTTGCCAAGGTGATTTTCCTGTGTATCAGTTATTTTCTGTAATACCACCTTATAATAAACTGTTATTACAATCTTAACAAATTTTAGATGCCGGAGAGCTTGCAACCTGGTTACAGTGTGATGGCGGAGTCCGAACCGGACCTCAGCACTTTTGAAAACAAGAGCGGTTTAGCTGAAGACATGAAGTTTTTAGCGTCGATGCCAGAACTTTGTGACGTCACATTTTTAGTAGGAGATACACGCGAACCAGTGTGCGCGGTTAAAGCCGTACTCGCAGCTAGATCTCGAGTTTTTCACAAAATGTTGTATCAAGTGAGCAATTGCAAAAATTTCTAACAAGATATTAAAGAACGTTTTGTAGGCTCCCAGTCCTCAGAGAAAGAAGGAACCACCACCTCGCGAAAACAAACTACGTTTATTCCTGAAGAGGTCATCGGAGCCTCTCTTAAACTTGCAAAACGCGTCTCAACAGGTACGTTGTACAATCATAAACTCTTGATAATCAATCCGTGTGATAATTTGTCACACTGAAATATCCTTGTAAAAACAAAAACTAATTTAATGTGTACAACTTAGAGAGGCTTCACCCAGCAGTTGGCTCCCATCCAGGAGGTAATCCGCACTTATCCTTAACTTCCTACTTTCGCCTATCGGCTTGTATTTGAATTAGTAGTAGACATTTTTTTTTGCTTTTTAGTACACCCATAAATTTTTAACGCACATTTTTGATTAGAGTTTAGTACAGTCGAAGTAAGCACAGTACAAAAAATGTAGAAAAACACAGCAGCCATTTTTAATCGTTAATAAAAAAAAACACGTGCACTACATTATGCTTTTGATAACGCAAATTCTAAGCACTTAAGTGGCATTCTGACTTTCCACTTGCGTTCAGTAGTTTGACATTCAATATTTTTCCACTTTCACATTTTATTTGTTGGTGCTATCTAAAGTAACAGTTTAAACACAGATTTGTCGACATAATTTCTGTTATTTTTGATGACACTTTAAACCAGCATGTAAGCACATATAACGTACAGTCAACCGACACCTATAATAAATAAATAATTAAAACAATTAACAATACTCCCGCTACCTTTAGCCTACATCACATCAGCATCAAACCCTTATCATTGAAGAATTCGAACCCGATGTATTCAGGCAACTAATTGAATATATTCATACTGGATGCGTCACACTCCAGCCTAGAACATTGTTGGGTAAGTCATTTTAATTCATATTTTTACTCTGTGTATATTCGACCAACATTTTTTTAATAATAAATACAAAAATGGTTCTTCATAGTTAGTCATGGGTTGGTGCTACAAAATTTTAAATTTACTTTCTTTCATATTGACATGTTTTGAACTAATTACCTACACCAGTTAGACGTACAACTCTGGCAACTCCGGTCTTGGAGTTTTCATTTGGTTTTTGTTACCAAAAACATATGAAAGGCTGAGAATCAATACCTCGTAAGTGAAAATTCTTAAAAGTTTTGAGTATAGTCAAAAAACTTTCTAATTATCAAAGTTGAAAGTCTATACTTGTAACACAGTATACGGTTGGCCTATGAAATAAAGTTAGAA
This sequence comes from Abscondita cerata, assembly GCA_030710515.1. Taxonomy (NCBI): domain Eukaryota; kingdom Metazoa; phylum Arthropoda; class Insecta; order Coleoptera; family Lampyridae; genus Abscondita; species Abscondita cerata. The sequence goes on from JALBCR010000988.1 coordinate 264,948, forward strand.
GTTTTAAAATTTTACACTAGCGTGTTACCCTTTAAATTTTCGGAAAATCTTAAGCTGCATATAAAACGTAATCTAAAGACCTAGATTTTACCAAAATATTCACAGCTATTTGAGGATGTCAAGGATGTATAATTGTGGAAAATGATGGAGTGTTACGCTGTAATATTTAGAAGAACAAAAAATATAAATAAAAGTATTGTGTATCTATAAAACGTAGGGTACTTCACTTGTTGCAGTGTTGTGACGTGGTCCTTACCCCTTAATTGTCATTGCGCAACCACACATGTCATTTAACATCTGACGGGTTGTACTTTTACCACTTCTTCCAGAGTTTTAGTTGTAAAATAATGTTTTATGAGGTAAGATCATACCTTAATTAATTGGCACGTGTTTATCGTTAATAAAACAAATAGTGAACTAAAGACGGTGGTACGTTGAGCGCTTAATTTGAACGACATGTATATAGTTATTGCACTGTACTAGATGATGACCAAAATGTTGTTCACTATGGAATTTTTTATTGCTTTACGTAATAATTACAAAATTGATAGACGTATACTAGATAAAATGATAATTTTTCTAGGATATTTTTTATCAAGATACTTCATATTTTTCTCTGTTTGTCGTTATTTTAAAATTCCATAGTGAGTATGGTATCTAATTTGCTTTGATGATTTGGTGATATACTGTAGTCAAACCAAAAGTGCTTTGATATCTTCTATTATTCCAATATTTTAGCAACAATGTTATCATCCAACAACCTTTATCAACCTTTTTACAAAATAGTTGTTGGTCCTCCGTCTACAATAACTGATTTTGCATCACGAAAGGGGCCAGAAACGCCCCTTTTCTTGGCCTCGGCCGGCAAAAAAATTCCTAATGTTGACAATATCACATTATACTCATGACACTCAAATCAGTACAATTCTCGTGCTGGAATACATAAATAATACGTTGCAGTACTCTTTTACATCTTATTTTGAACGATTTTATTGGCCTTTTTAACGCAAACATTGAACAAAAAGGAAAACACCAAAAAACTGCACAAAAAAACTATGTTATTTTATTTTTAGTGTCAGTTTGCTGATGATGATAGATTAAATTTTGAAACTCGTGTTCAACCATTTGTCGGATCAAAAAATCGTGTATATCACGTGGCCACAAACTGTTTTTGCAAGTGCTCGGACTTGCAGGCGGCGGCTAACTTCTCGGCATACAGCAGTGATTGTATAATGTCATAATTGTAATGTATAATATATAATACTATAACGTTTAGTAGTAAGATATTAGAGGTTTGTTTTATGTTAAGAAGATACATCGATTTTTGTGCGGTGAGGGGAACGAAATGAAAGTGAGGTAGAAACCCTCTCGGTTAACTCATAAACCATGTTTTTATTATTAAGAATCCAAGCTTTAGGATATTGTTAACAAAATAAATTAAAATAAAGAAGGTCTCATGTTCACATTAAATAAAATTATTTATTCTACTCCAAAATGCAATTGCCGCAATATGTTTCCGCCCTAGTACTTGCAAAAGTGTTAAAATGTCTAAGATTATGGGTTAGCAGTGTTACTTCATAATTTTCTCAATGTCAACGTCAAATCTCATCTCATCTCATCAGCCTTATTCTTCGGTCCATTTCTGGACATAGGCCTCCCTCATTCTTCTCCATTTGTCTCTATCTTGCGCCTGTCGGATCCACATCAATCCTGCAGATCTTTTTATATCGTCTGTCTATCGCATTGGTGGACGTCCCCTAAATCACTTTCCTAAATAGGGCCTCCATTTCAGTATTGTATTGGTCCACCTTTCATCCTTATATCTCGCCACATAGCCGGCGCACTTCCACTTTAGTTCTGCCACTGCCTCGGCAACGTCTTTTATTTTTGTTATGCCTCTTATCCAAGTGTTTGTTCTGTGATCTTTCAGTGTTATGCCTAACATTTGGCGTTCTATTGCTCTTTGTGTCACTTTTAATTTGTTCATCGAGTGTTTTGTGAGAGTCCACATCTGAGCTCCGTATGTCAGAACAGGTAGGACACATTGGTCAAATACTCTAGAACGTAGATGCATCGGTATATTTTTATTTTTTAGCGTTTTACTTAATTTCCCAAAGGCAGCCTAAGCCAGTCTTCTTCTTCTATAAATTTCTATTTTTTGATTTTCCCTTCCAAGTTTTATCATATGTCTTAAATAAACGTAATTCTCCACTTCTTCCAGTTCTTGGTTTTTAATTTTTATTTTCTGTTCTAGGGAACTACTACACATAACTTTTGTTTTTGTTAGATTCATGTTTAGACCGATTTCATTTGATGCTTTGTCCAACTCTGTTAACATATTCTGGAGTTGTTCGGGGGTTTCTGCGATAAGAACGATGTCATCAGCGAATCTGAGGTTGTTGAGTCTTTTTCCATTTATTATGATGCCTTTGTTATCTTGCCAATGGAGTTGTTTGAAAACATCTTCTAAGGCATTCGTAAATAATTTTGGTGAGAGAGTATCTTCTTGTCTTATACCTCGTTTTATACTAATCGGTTTGGTGTTCTCATGCAGATGTATAGTGGACATAGCGTTCTTATATATGTTTTCAAGTAGCCTTATATATCGGTGGTCTATTCTGGCGTTTCTTAAAGACTTCATAATTGCCCAATGTTCTACTGTGTCGAAAGCTTTTTGAAGTCGACAAATGCTAGGTTTAGTTCGAAGTTGTACTCAACTGATTTTTCTATTAGCATTCTCATTGTTAATAGGTGTTCACTTGTACTATAGTTTCTTCTAAAGCCAGCTTGTTCGATTGGTTGATATTCCTCAAGTTTTTAGTTATGCGATTTGTGATGACTTTAGTGAATGTTTTATATAGTTGAGATAAAAAGGCTTATCGGTCTATAGTTCTCGAGGTTTGCCTGATCGCCTTTCTTATGTAATAATATTATGTTTGCATTATTCCAGGTTTTTGGAATTTCTCCTTTTGATAGGCATATGTTAAAAAGGTCGAGTATTTTTGTTAAAATTTCTTCTTCTTCTTCTTTTATCATTTCAATCACTATTCTATCCTCTCCTGGCGCTCTATTGTTCTTCATTTGTTTTAATGCATATCGTAGTTCTTCAGGTGTTATATCTGGCATTTCTTCTGAACCTACGTTGATTATTTTTCTCTCATTGGTTGTAGTGTTGTTTTGTTGTTGAGTTTTTGTGTCATATAGATTCGTATAGAATTTTTCTGTTTCCTTCATGATTTTTTCCAAGTTTCTTATCTCTTTTCCGTTTTTGTCTGTTAATGTTATAATGTGTCGCTTTCCATTTCGTCTAAGACATTTTATTCCCTTCTTTTCCTCTATTAATTTTTCCATTTCAATTTCGTAGTTTTGTAGATCTTTTCTTATCATCCTTTTAGTTTCCTTTGCCATTTGTCTAAATATTTACCTTCCTTGAATAATTGTCTTTTTCTTCTATTTTATTTTTAGTATTTTGGCTTAGCTTTTCTATCTTGGGGTTTCTTATTTTAGCAACTTTTTCTGCAGCTAGTTTCATTTCATTTATATCATTTGTTGTTGTTACATCTTGTACTATGTGTTTTTCGCTTGACAAGATATAGTCTATCTCATTTTTTGTTTTTAGATCTGGACTGATCCATGTCCACTTTGTTTGTTGTTTTTTGGAGAAGAAGTATTTCATTTCATATAGGCGATGTGCTGTTAAAAACTTAAGAAGCATACCTCCTCTTTAATTTCTTTCATCGTAGCTGAAGTTTCCTATATATTCTTTATTTCCTTCTTGCCTTTTCCCTACTTTTGAATTGAAGTCTCCCATTACTAGAATGTGGGTAGTGTTGTCTTTATTTATGTTGTCTGATATTTCATTATAAAAGATTTCCATTTCTTCTTCTGTATGAGTTGATGTTGGTGCGTAACACTGTATTATTTTTATTTTGTATTTTGATGAGAATTGAATGATTATTGAAGCTACTCTCTCCGATTCGTTATCGAATTTTATAACATGTGTTGATATCTTTTTGTTAATTATGAAATCTACCCCACGTTGGCTTTCATTTTCTGAGCCTTGTAGTATAATATATGTCCAGATGTAAGTGTTATGCATTCTTCTCCCTTGCGTCTTATTTCTGATAGTCCGCTGATGTCTTATTTTATCTTATTGAGCTTTTCTTCAAGTTTATAGAGACGGTCTTCACCTATTAAAGTTCGTACGTTTATAGTTCCTATTGCCAATGTCGTTTTCCTTTGGTAGCCTGATCGATCCTGGTGATTCTTAGCACCCCATGTCTGCTTCCTTTTCTGACCGCTACCTTGGTTGGGGATACGCAGACCGCCGGAGACTTGGGGCCTTTTCATGACTGTCGTTTTCATGAGGGGTATTTAGCATTTAAAACACTACGCTTGCTAGGCGGGTTGGTGAGTTTAGGTATGGGATATAGGAAGGATAAAAGTGGATTGTGGGTATGATTAAGGTTGGGACACGGCTCCCCCCTGTATTGGGATGCGGAGGGGAGTCGAGGCTCACGTGGGCAGGGTCGCTTCCCTGAAGTAGACCTATCCTATACCGGGATCGTAGAAGAGTGTCTACCCGTTACCCTAAATATGCTGTGATATTAGGCACCAACCACAAAATGTTAAATCTTGGGTGCCTTTGATTGAATTAACAAATAATAATTTTTAATTTTTAAAGTTTTTTGTCATGAGAGATGTTACCTACACGTGCAGAAAACGTTTTGCTAATTTCATAGTGCTCCGCCTCGTAAGACATCAGTTTCTGGAAGAGTGATCCAAACAACTATGACAAATGTTATTTAGTTGATGATTTGACCTACAAATTTAAAATTATATTTATAATAAAAGAATAAATACATTTTATAAGGAAATAATCAAGTCAATTATTTTTGTTGGAAATTCAATTTAATAAAACGATTTCATAAACCACGGTTTTACATTAACGAAGTTAGAAGAATTTGAAACCGCGAATTTTTTTTTATATTTTATTGACAGCTAAATAATTGGGACAGTTTATTAACTTGTAACTTTAGTTTATATATTTGCAGAACGGCATTAATTTGTTTTATTTTAAAATAATTCAATTACTATAATTTGGCTAAACTAGTGCGAATTTTCCGATACTCCAATGATGGCATTTTTTGTAATTATGTTGATTTTAGTTAAATGAATAAAACGAGGTTCGATCACAACGACCACTTTTCATAACGATAAACTTTCGCAATGGATACATTTCCTAATTCATAATGCTCACGATGTTGCCAAGGGCCACCTTTGACGTTTATTCATAACGGTCAACTTTTTTGCAAAGCTTACTTTATTCATAGCGGCCACCACTAACGTTTTTCGCACCGGCCACGTTGTTCATATAGAATAGACTATAGACCACCGACGTTCAGCTATAATAATGTACACGAAGGCTTTTTACAACAAATACCACAGACTTTTTTGGATACAACGTGTTGATACAATACTACAGTGATCAGCCATGAGGTTGGTCTTTTACAATGCATTACATTTTTGTTCAAACACTCAAAAATTAAAAGATAACATAACATTACTCTTAGGTAAGTAAATCTCGCTAATATTTAATATTCTACAGATTTAAGGCTTAATTAAATTCTGTTTATACCTATATCGTGATTCATTGTAAATGCGAAGAGTTATGTACTAAGGACAAAGAGGAGTCTTTAAAACTAATAGAAATGGTCATCGTAAACTATGCAAGTAGAAACTTTGGTGGCCGATATGAACAAGGCAGTCGTACTTATTAAAACTGTAGGTTTATGTGGCGAAAAAAGACATAGTGGTCGTTACAAACAAAATTGGCTGTTGTCATCTAGACAGCCGTAGTAAAAAAAGTGTATGGTGACCGTTATGAACAAAGTAGGCATTATGAAAGACTTCAATATACAATTTTGTAATTAAGCGTCGGAGGCCGACATGAATAAGGTGACCCTTTGGATTAAAACTGTAGTTAGCCGTTGTCATCACAATGGCCGTAATGAGAAAGTAGTTATGAAAAAAGCGGACGTTGTCAAGATATACGGCTTTTGTGAAAAAGTTAGACGTTATGTACAATGATCAAAGGTGGCCGTTGTGAATAATGGAGTTGCGGTATAGACCCCTTAAAACTATCGGTGCGATTTCAATAAAACTTGGTATAGTGTTTTGGTAATACCAAAGATTTGATTAGGCGAAATGGCCAACCAAAATACATCTTTAGAAACGTATTTTTACTATTTTTGTAATATTTTTCAAAGTATCTCTTCCTAGATCGCTTCTTCCACCTTTACTTGTCTAATTCCTTCATTTTTATTTCTACGTAACTGCTCTTACTCCAACCTATTAAATACTTGTACGAATTGAGGCTTCTACAGCTACGAAAACGTTTTATGGATTTGGATCGTGTCAAAATAAAAAATTTATTTCAGTGTACAAGTTTTGCCCCGATGAAGCTTCTTACGATAGTACGCGACGCGTTATGGTTACTATTTCGACATTAATTTTTCTGTTAATGTTGTTTAATGTATATATTATAAAGGTAGTTTTCTTTTTATGTTGTTATGTGTTATTCCTCCTTCGATTATTGTGTTTATCTTTTCTTGCCATTACATTCTCAATTTCTTATCCGATTTCCTTTTTTTGTGTATTGTTTTTAATATTTCGTTATCTGTTTTGCTGTTCTCTAAGTGCACTTTTTTTGTTTAATATTGGTATCCATCTTTCCGCTTTGGCTCTAGTCTTGAAGTGGTGACTTAAGACAGTAGAAATTTGTGTGTTTTTGTTTTGCGTAAACCGTTATCTTAGTGTCCTTTCCTTTTGTTTGTTTTCTATACAATTACGAGAATGTAAGATGCTTGATTTTGATCTTTTAATTTAAGATACATTTTAAAACGTTCTATTTATTAAAATATAATTCAAATGTAGCAATACCCGTGTGTGAAAGAGCCTTGGTGAACAATTAACATTTTCTGTTCCGTGAGAGACGATTATCAGGGAGGATAGCTCACAGTCACATTTATTTCTATCTATTTTAATATGTTCATATTATTCTGTATATTTGATATTTGCAAAACTTAATATTGATTAAATTGACTGCAATATGGCTATCTCAATTGATGCGATCTCAAAAATTCAACTAAATGGGCTGGTAGGAGCGTAGCAAGTGGTGAAACTCGCCTGTTACCCACGGTGTTATATACTGTTAACTAACATTCTTCAGTTTCAATTGGAAATGCATGTATAAATAAGCTGTATTGCAATATTCTAAATCGGAAAGTATATTTTGCATATACATTCTAATAATGGTAATTGTACGTGTTTAAATATGAACTGATGATTGGTTTCCCAACAGGATACATGTATTGGAATTGTTATTATAATAATAATAATTACCTAGAATGAATGTTAACTATTTGGTTATGTTCTGCTTGTTTAATTGTTAAGGTGGAACCTAAGGTTTTCTCTTGCCCTTCTTTTCTCAGCATTGAAATAAGTACACGATTTTGTCAAAATTGACCATAATTAATTTAAAACGAATCAACGTTTAATATAATTTACGTTATCACCATGCCGGTGTTTTATTTCATTGCTGATATCACTGCACTCTAGCGGTTGTTAGGGATTCAACGTGTTATCTTTTCCTACTTTTTGATTAGCCAAGTTCGCTTCCGGCTTGGTGGTGGACGATTCAAATCTATCTTTTGAAAGTTAAATTTTAACATTACAATATCATACATAAATATAAAATTTAAAAGATGCCTTTGATTGATAATTAACCAATATAAGAGGTAATAAAATGATGGGTCACAGTACCTCACTTGACATCTGAGAAAACAGTACAAAATATGTAAGAGTATTCTTTAAAATAATGATGTTACATAAAATTAATTTAGCTGAAGCCAAAAAAAATGTAGAAATAAAATTTGTTGTAAGAAAACAGTTCAACAAAAAAGTTATAGATAGCTAGCTGACCCGGAAAATTTTGTTATGCCCAAAATAGATTTTTTGATTGAATTAATTTTTAGTATTCACGATTCCACTTGAAATTTGTTTAAACGATAAAACGCCATTGTTTTTTTTTCAATTTTTCTTTTTTCCTTAAACCTTCGCGTAGTAATTACGAACTCGTGGAAGAATTAGGTCTAGTCGTTTTTAAGTTTGAAGCATCCGAACAAACCACGATCCATTTTTATATATAAAAATTGTATTCATCAATTTTTGGATTAATTCATATTCCTAAATTGTTAATAGAATAAATATTACGTGGTTATCGCATAATCACTTATCATTTAATTATCGGATCAAAAAATATTATTTGCCCAAAACTAACAATATTGAAGACAGTATCGAGGTGAAAAAAAATTATATATATAAAAACTTTTTCATCAATTTTTGGATTAATTCATATTTCTAAATTGTTAAAACAATAAATATTACGTGGTTATCGCATAATCCTTATCATTTAATTATCGGATCAAAAATATTATTTGCCCAAAAACTAACAATATTGAAGACAGTATCGAAGGTGAAAAAAATTGTATATATAAAAACTTTTCATCAATTTTTGGATTAATTCATATTTCTAAATTGTTAAAACAATAAATATTACGTGGTTGTCGCATAATCCTTATCATTTAATTATCGGATCAAAAAATATTATTTGCCCAAAAAGTAACAATATTGAAGACATTATCGAAAGTGAAAAAAATTTTATATATAAAAACCTTCTTCGTCAATTTTTGGATTCATTCATATTTCTAAATTGTTAAAACTATAAAAATTACTTGGTTATCGCATAATCCTTATCATTTAATTATCGGATCAAAAAATATTATTTGCCCAAAAAACTAACAATATTGAAGACAGTATCGAAGGTGAAAAAAAATTTTATATATAAAAACTTTTTTCATCAATTTTTGGATTAATTCATATTTCTAAATTGTTAAAACAATAAATATTACGTGGTTGTCCCATAATCCTTATCATTTAATTATCGGATCAAAAAATATTATTTGCCCAAAAGTAACAATATTGAAGACATTATCGAAAGTAAAAAAATTTTTATATATAAAAACTTTCTTCGTCAATTTTTTGGATTCATTCATATTTCTAAATTGTTAAAACTACAAAAATTACTTGGTTGTCGCATAATCCTTATCATTTAATTATCGGATCAAAAAATATTATTTGCCCAAAAACTAACAATATTGAAGACAGTATCGAAGGTGAAACGTCTTGGGGCGAAACGACTGAGCCCAAACAGGGATTGTAAAGTACAAAATTGGGTTATACTTTTATATTTGAAAACAGGAGGGGCGGGGAATTGTACAAAAAGTGTTTCACACATTTTGCTCAAATTTAGGTTTCCACAAATGTTTTTTTTATCGGGATACTGGTGGTCCCGGAAACAGTTTTAAGAAAAAATGTTGGTACCTACAAAAGCTATGGTATATTATATTTACCAACTTCTATCATTTGTTTGTTTTGTAATTAGGAGTAATGAATGCAGCTGATTATTACGGATTGGATGAATTGCGTAGAGCATGTGCAGGTTTTGTACAATGTTGCATAAACGTGGACACAGTGTGTGCACTGTTAGCATCAGCTGAACGATACATCCAGTACAAATGCACAAAATCTCTAGTTCAAAAAGTAAGAATTTTGTTTGTGTTTTGATACAGCGCATCTTAATCTCAATTTTTAGGTGTTGGAGTTTGTAGACGAGCACGGTAACGAAGTACTGAATCTCGGTTCATTCACTCTTTTGCCACAACACGTTGTCCGGTTGATTTTGGCAAGGGACGAACTCCAAGCTGACGAATTTACTAAATTCCAAGCTGCACTGATGTGGAGTAAGAAAAATCACAACACTTCATCTTACTTTAAGATTATTTTAAGGTAAAAATATTGCGACAACAATCCCAACACTTTCCTAAAAGATGTCATCGGAAATTTCTTGGAATACATTCAATTTCATAAGATACCTGCTAACGTTCTAATGCGAGAGATTCATCCGCTTGGAATTGTTCCTTACAGCATCATAATGAATGCATTAGCATATCAGGTGTGTACATGATATTTTGCAACTATAATCGTATTCATCGATGTCAATTTCAACTATAACCAACCCTTGTTGTAGGCAGACCCAGCAAGTGTCGACCCCGGAAAATTGTCCCCTAATAGAGTAAGACGTCAAGCCATGGACGTTCGATGTCTGTACAAAGCTCATTGGATCCGTACGGTTCGAACACCACGTTGAGCAGTAGCGGTTCCAGTGAGCTAGCTTCGTCAGACGGCAAGCATTCTTCCAACTAACAAATGGCCACTGGCGCGCCGCCTTCAACCACTCCTTCCACAACTCATTCCTCACCTGCCCACACTTTTACCTTCACTATTGTGCTCAAAAAGATAACACCCATCCATCACTAAGTTTTATATTTTTTAAGCTGGTAGCAACTTGTAGTCTATTTTTGACAAAACAAATGCTGTAAACGATTATTTTCGTACGTGACAAATTACTCATACGTAAATCGTTGTATATGAATATTTTTCTAAAGAAAATATTACGCACCAATATGCAGCAATTATATTCTTTAACGCCAATAATATAAAATCGCATCGAATGCCTATTTGACATCAAAAAAATTACATATCAAATATTGGCACATCGAGTTATCGAACGAGGTGCTTGAGTGATAAGTCGATCCATGTAAGCAACATGTCACCAAGTGACTTATGACTTAAAATCAATTTACTCAGATTCCACTTCAAAATTAACGCCAAGATGATGAGATCTTGCAGTTCCACTGCATCGTTTGATGGAGAATGCAAGTTGTTACGGGTATAAATAATTGTTATCTACTTGCTACCGTTAATATTTTCATGCAGTCTTCAATCACGATAAGGTGCCATGTTGTTAAATATCTTTCTAATATCACTTCATGATAACCGTCTCGTAAAAGTTATTGATCAACGTAAACGTGTGTAGCGAGTCAAATCAAATCTGAAAATATGCAGATTATAAAACATAATAAATGTAACTGCATGATCATATTTGTTATTACATACAAGCACCTTGACAATAACAATAATTAAGGTGCTTGTGAGATTCTTATATTTATTGTTATTGATCGAATCATTTATTTTAAATGCGTTTCGGTGGGGCATGGCCAAAATGTGCATTCTTATATTTGTCCTAATTGACTAGTCGAAAACACCAGCGTAACATCTTCCCTCATACCTCTAAGTATAAATACAAATCCATCCAAAAAAAGTTTATCCTTGTTATCGACCCTTGTTGCGGCGCGCATCAGTGGCATTTGTTAGATGATTTTAAATTCTATTACCTTATGGTAAATTATAAAACAACTGCTTAAAATTGTTGTACTATTGTTAAAGCTTACGTATCTTCAAGTGGTGTATATGATTTTGAAGTGCATTTTTTGTATTTGAGTTTAAAATGAACCTAAAGGCCGAAATAGATCAGTGCTTCCAGGATAAGCATTTTAAACTCTATAATATGTATTTTTTGCTAAGTTTTGGTTAATTTTTGCCAAGAATTAACGTATGTATTAGTAAGATGTATTAACGTTGTGTTGATGGTTGTTGAAAATATTGTATAGGAGTTATTATTAATCTGTTAATTACTGTACTTGTTGAAATTTTGTACTATTAATTTATAGAATTTGTTGATAATTTTGCTAGTTATATCTGTCTTCTCAGTGTAAAAGAAAAACTTAAAAAGAAGAAATTAATAAATTAAAACGCTAAAGCAAATGAATGTCAAAAAATGGATACTTATATTATGTGGGGCAAGATGTTATAATATATATATATATATTTATTTAAAAATAAAAATTGTACTGTTTCAATTACAACCAGTAAGCGTTTAGTTGCAAGACAAAAGCAAAAGGTATTTTTGAATTATATGACAACATTTACCATATCAAATAGTATTGTTACAGGTTTGTTGTTCAAGTATAAAAAGAAACAAAAAGTTTAATATTGATAAAGCAGCTCAGAAACCTACCGGTATTTCCTACGTCGTAGAGTGGGTGGTAGGTATGAAACAAAAGAAGTAACTAAAGGTTACACAGACCCCAACCTACCTAATCTTAGCAAAACAAACTTGTAAAGAACTAAAGAAGTTAATCTGGCAAGACTTGACGACACACCAAAAAGTTTTAAAATAACAAGCACAACAGTTCATAAATCAACCGCAGTCCATTTACATTAAAAATATACGCTACTAATCAATAAAAAAACCAAACCAGAAGCTAACTTACCTATAGTAACAGCACGCGATATAGGTACTGTTAAGTTATGTTTGAATGATTGAATTAAGACAAACAAAAACAAACAAATCTGCAAGCATCCTTGAGTTTACCAAGGTTAAACGCAATGCTTAACTGGTCTCTTAAAATTTAATTTTCAATTTTAATAATGGTACGCACATGCACAAGAAACGCTTCATAAGTTAATGGCGGTTTCACCGTACAATTAAATAAAGAAAAAGTACTTAAAATACTGGTAATGAAAAGTAATGGATGATATAGGAAGATTCAAGTCCTCCGTGGAAAAATTCTGAAAGTTTCCGAAAATGGCGATATGACCAAATGTTAATTTGTCGATTTGTCGAACGCTGTTGTAATAAAAAGTTCCCAAACATTGATTATTGTCTCAAATACCGATTATTATCTAAAAAGGACATACCAACGATTAATTAAAACAGTTTAAAAGTTTGTTTAAAAGAAAACTGGTAATTACCTGGAGGAGCACTTTTAAAGACGTCTGTACAATGCCAACTTTGACAGTAGAAAGATTGAAATCGGCTGTTGAACAAAAATAATCCGCGTACATTTGGTTGCCTACCGTAAGGGGCGTTGAGTACCATAAAATTAATATAGGGTGTTTTGAAAGGTTTGTACATGGCTTTACCAGAGATTCTTTGGCTCAAAATAGACCGTTTAACACCAATTTACCTATAACCAAAAGTGCACCTTAAGGGCGCCAGAGCGCGTCAAACTTTCCAAAAAAATATTGTATATTGAGAATAACTCGAGAATGGTTCGACGGATTTTGTTTCGCTTTCGCATGCTGGTTGTCTGCTTCCGAAGACATTTTTCTGTGTAATGTGAACAAAGCGTAACTAAGACTATTAACTTTGTGATTTATCACAACAGTTTTGAAAGAGTTATGATATTTTGTATTTTCGGACACAAGCAAAAAGTCAATTTTAATAAGGTCAAAATTGTTAAAAAACTGTTCAGAAAACCATAGTAACCTATATTAAAAAGAAAATGTTTCAAACTTAAACATTTTTTTAAGATATCTTTGGATGGGACAATGATATCGACATGCGGTTTTTGACATTGTGTTGATAATTTGGTCTGCTTTTTATAATCCATGATTAAAACAGCATATCTCTATTTAATATTTTTCAAATATTTGATTTTATTTATTTATTTATTTGAATGATACATTTTCAATATTGTATTGTGATGTAAGTGTTATCTATGGTGCCCTAAAAGGTCAGTATAAACATTTATAGTGTGGTGACGAAACCGTGTGCAATTGTTGATTGGTTTATCTTGGCAAAACATTTCCTTCAAAGGTTAGGAAAACCACTAAAACCTAATCATACTACCCTGAGTTATTACATTAAGTGTGTAAACATTATATATCATGGCTTTTGAATCGTCTTTTTCCACTGTTTTCTATCTTGCCTCCTAGATTGGTGTTGAAAATTCTTTTGGCTAGGTGTGTTCCTTCAGCTCTTTGTATGTGTCCTAACCATCGTAATCGGTTTTGTCGTACGATGGTGCTTAAAGTCTGGTCTTTATACATTTCTTCCAGTTCAGCATTAGTCCTTCGTCTCCACTGTCCTAACTCCTGCACTCCACCATATATTTTCCTTTCCTCCTTTCCCAGATTTCAAGTTTTATACACTCTGATTTTAGCGATCGGGGGAGTGTTTTTTATTACTTAGTATGTTTTTAATAGAGCCCGCACTTCTACTTCCTGCTGCCAGACGTTTTTCTATTTCCGTTGTTATTTTCCTTTTGTTATTTATCTCCACCCCCAAATATACCGCACTTTCTGTGTACTTAAAAAGGTATTGTCCCGTTCCTATATTTTTACTGTGAGGTCTTGATTATTTCCTTTTGTTTCTTCGCCTAGTATCATGTAATGTAATTTTTCATCGTTAATTCTTAGGCCATATTTTTCGGCTGTGTTCCTTAGGTCCCTGGTTAGCATTTTCAGTTCTTCCTGTGTCTTTGCCATAATTATAACATCATCAGCATAAGCCAAGCATTGATATGATTGCGTTAAAATGTTCTAATTAGTGTTCATGTGGCTTTTCTGCAATATGACTTTTAGCACAATGTTGAAGAGCAAAGTTGGTAACGGGTTTCCTTGTTTTAAACCTACATTTGAGTAGAAACTTCTTGATAAACGTCCTCTGTTTCTTATTTGGTTGGCTGTACTTATTAATGTCATTTCCACTAAAATCTATTGTTTCTTGTTTGAAATTCAATTCCTGTAGTGCTTCTATAATCTTTGTCCTTTTAATTTTGTCGTATGTTTGTATGAAATCAATTAGTATAGTATGCAGAGCTATATTTTTCATTTTATTTTTCTTGTATTTGTCATATTATTCAAATATTATCCACAGTTGATCTTCGTTTCATAAAACCAGCTTGATATTGTCCTATTTTTTTGTTCTGCCTCTTCCTGTACTCTTCTTTTATTATATGTGTCATAATCTTTATAAGCAGTATTTAACAAAGCAATGGGCCGGTAGTTTCCCATTTGTTGTTGTCACCTTTTATATATAGGGCATATAATAGCTTTAGTATGCCAGTCTTTTGGCATCTCTTTCTTTCCCACACCGCTATAATCAAATCATGGAGTCTTCTTGATCATTTCCTTTCCTGCATATTTAAAAATTTCAGCTTCAATATCATCTGTACCAAGCCTCTTTCCGCATTTTATGTTGCCATTACATCTTCTATCTCTTTTCCAGTAGGTCTTCTTATATTATTTTTTCTTTGTATTGCAATTTTAAACGCTCACTTTTGTATTGTGCCTTCTCTTCTTAGATTTGTTGAAAGTGTTCTGTCCATGCTTCTAAAGTTTCTTCGCTCTCCAATACATAGATTTCCTTTTATTTCTTATTGCTACTGCCTGCGCTTGGTATCCATGTTTTTTCTTGTTTGAGATTTTTATAGAACTTCTTTTATGTTCTTTTTATTGTACAATCTTAATATTTCTTCTATTCTTTTTTTCTTGCTGTTCTCTTTTTCCGTCGGCATATTTCAGTGTGTTTTTTTTTTTTTGCTTTTTGTACCTTCTCTTTGTTTAGTGTAGCCATCTAGTAGGATGTGTCTTGCCTTTGGTTTTTTGTTTCCACTGCCTCCTCACATTCTGCATCAAACCAATCTTTCCGCGGTTTTTGTTTTCTGGTCTAATGTTGTTGCTTCCGCTTTAATATGTTCTTTTAGGGCTTCCCAGCTCTTTTGTATGTCATCCGTTATTATTAAGTCGCTGAGTCTATCTTTTAATGCTTCCTTGTATTCCTTTTTCTTGTTCTCCTCTTGTAAGAGCTCAACATTCCATTTTTTTTTGTTTAGCTGCGTAGGTCTTTTCTAGTCTTGGCATTGGTTGTTTTAGTCTCGTTTGTATTAGGAGGTGATCGGAGTTTATCTCTGTAAGTTCTTACATATTCGACACAGAGGGGCGTAAATTCGTTCTATGATTAGATGATCTATTTGATTGTGTGTCTTCTTATCTGGGCTTATCCAGGTGGCTTTATAAATATCTTTCCGTATTAAGATTGGTCTTTTTATAATCATCTGCTTTACCGCCGCAAAGTTAACAAGTTTTTATCCATTTCCATTTGTAATGTTGACTTTCTTTCCCTGCAGTCATTCGGTTTCTTTCTTCTTTACCGATTTCTGCATTTAGGTCCCCTATGATGATTTTGATGTCAAAGATTGGAATACTGTCTACCAGTGTTTCTATTTCTTCGTAGAATTCGTTTTTCTTGTCCCCCTGTGCATCTTCTGTGTGGACGCATACACGTTTATCAGGCTTATTTTCCTGTATTTTCCTCTTAATCTTAGATAACTTATTCTTTCGTTTGCAACATATTACAGCCTTACCCAAATTTTCTTTCAATAGGAAGCCTGTTCCAAATCTTGCTTTTTCTCCGCCTCCGTTGAACCATAGATATTCTTTCTCTACATATCGTGCATCCAAACTGCGTTATCATTATCAGCTTCTGGTACCCCCTTTTTACAGTATTTCCTTCTTCCCACATTTACACTTAGCTATCTCATTTTAGTTTCCGTTGGATTTCACGTTCATGGGCCGTTAGATCATTCTCTATTACAATTATCGTTCCTTTTACACTGTGTTTTTTTTTTTTTCATTATGGCTAACTCTATCTTCCCATTTTTCTAATTTGACTATCAACGTTTTATTAGATGCTACTTTCCCAAATTTGAAAACCTTCTGAATTTTTCTTCTAGTTGAAAGAAGACTATTACGTAGTTCATCTTTTTCCTCTTGTAATTTTTGTTCTTTCTTTAGTAATACTTCTTTAAGGTTCTTTACTTCTTCTTGGCTTATCTTGATTTCCGCATTTAGTTCCTCTTTATTCTTCTGTAGCTCTGTTTTTAAATCTTCTTTGTCCCTTCTAATAGTTTCTTTATCTCCTCCATTTCTTCTATCTCTGTGTCTCTTTTGGGTGTTGTACGTTGTATTTCCGCCGGTTATTTTCTTCTTTCTTTTGGTGTCTCCTTTTTGGGGTTCGTGGAATCTTTTGGCTCTTTTGGAAAGCTGTCTCCCAATTTCTCAAAGTCTTCCAGTGTTTCTGTCACTCTTTTTCCTTTTTATATATTCACTTTAAAGTTGTTACGCTGTTATTTCTTGGTCTGCTTATTCCCTCTTTTGAGTTGTTCATTCAAATTATTTTTTTCAGAAATCCGTAGTAAAGCTTGATCTGGCAACGTCGCGTTCTCCGGGTCGTGCTTCGTGACCTTGGCGATCAGCGGTATTTTGTGTGTTTTCCTGGTAGTATATTGAGGTTTCCTTATTGAGATTTGCTTATTTCGTGTTATACCTGGCTAACCAGATTTTCGAAACTTTATTTACGATCACAAATTTTCCAGTAAAACTGATTTTAATTGAACTGCGTGGCGTGGCCGTACTCACGGTTATGCGCCGCCGCCGTACCCCTTGTAAACATTATAGATGGTAAATAAAAACACAATTTAACATCATAGCCTTTGCATGACGACATATCAATGGCTTAGTTCTAACAGGTCGTATCCCATTGTTATAGAATTTTTCAGGAAACATAAAAAGCTGGTTTGTGTCAAATTGATTGGTAATATTGCAAAAAAATTAAGGATATAGTTACAAAAAAGAATGATAGATTATTGTACCTAGTTATTTTTATAATTTTTGGAACTGGTAAAAAATGATGTGGGTTACGATTTTTTGGTATTTTTATTATGTTGTTTACGTCTTTTAGACATTAGTTTTTTAGGAGAAATAGTGTACAGGATGTCCTAAAAATGTGGGCTATACTGAAAATATCTTTGTAGATTAGCCTTGGAGATATTTTGACACTCTCTAATAGGATATAAATTTAAAAATCAAACAAAAAGTATGGAAAGTATAAATGCATTTTATGTTTATTAATCTCAACACAAAAACACAATGCGTAATTAACGTAATGCAATTACTTTTTTATATTTTTAATTTTCTTTAGAAGAATGAGGAATAAGATCATAAAAACTGTGAACAACTTTCTCCAGGACAACTTTGAGATCTTATAGGTGTTTCTATTTAGAAAATTTAATTGGTAATCGCTCTTTAAATAGTGGTTGGAGGATAATATTGTTTACCCTAGGCATTTTGGGTCTTTGTGGTAAATCTTTGTGTTTGTCAGTAAATTTAAGTTTATATTGTATTTTTCCGTCAGGTAAGTATTTTAAAACTCTGAGGTCTGAAACGGTTGGATCGTTCTTCATTTTTCTAGCCTTCTTAATTACACTGACATACTGAGAAGGGAGTGTTATTTGCCGGCCTTTTAATTTTCTTTCAATCAGGGGCGTGTGTAGAATCACATTCCATTTGTGTATGCCCTTTTTCTAAAAATTTCTGCTGTACACAAACTCCATGTTTGGTAGAAAAATAGCTTAATGCATTGGCTAGAATAGAGTTACGGTTCTAGTATCCACAGCTATCAGAAAACAGTACAATCTCTCTTTCTTTATCAATGCAATGTGACTAAAGGTGTTTTAAATACATGAGACAAATATAGACGCCTGTAGGTCTCCCTCTGCTTCGTTTCACACGTAGTTGGTGCATTGATGTGTGGAAAGGTTGTAGATGGTAAAGATGTGGACTTGTAATCTTGTTTTATAATACAAGCTACTTGCTTGAATAACGGAGCACAGTTTACAGCCTGTACGTCCATAGTAAAATATATTTTTTACCTTGAATAGCAGATTGTTTGTCATCTGCTTTTTCCTTTTGTGCCAGGGTTTTAATTTATTTATATTCACCTTCTGGTAACTGCTTGACTTTATATTGGCAACAAATATCACATTGGTCTTTGCGAGGATGATAAATTGATAAATTTTGGTCATCAAAAATTTTATTAAATGTAAAAATCAATAGTGGTGTTTTCTTTTCGTTTTACAGTGACTACTGTAAAGCTTCATGCACTTCTTTCTTTTGCCAGATTTTCAAAAAAAGTGTTTAATAAATCAATTTGTGTTTTGTTATTTTGTGCAAAACTCGACTCCGTGCGTTTTTTCCATTTTTCTTTTATTGGTAGTCTCAGAACTGTCTGGTGTTCCATGATTTTGGATTTTTCATAACCCACGTGCACTCACCATTTTTTTTTCTTCAGATCTGTAGTCGAAAGAAACATTTTTACATTACCTTGCAATAAAGTATTGTCCAATCTTAACTGTGATAAAGAAAGGACCTGTCGCCTGGAAGGTCCTGTTACATAACATCTTTTTTTGGCTGGTAAACAACTACTGAGCACGTAGATTTTTTGTTCCCGAGTCATCTTCAAAAATTGTTAAATATCTCTTTAACGCTTTTTCAAGGGTAAAAGAGAGCAATTTTTTTTTTCCCACTTATTTTGCAGAATTCATTATCATTGCAGTAAATTTTAGACTACGAGCTGTACGTTTGTTCCATATTTGCTTAACGGTTCCATCGGTTTATCCCAACCAGTTTTCTGCCATCATCGCAACTTTTATTTGTTTTTGTTCCACTCATCGGGCGCAAGAACTTTTCGTCGTTTCCTATTTTAGCTCTTCCATTCTCAACTTCTCTAATTTTCACTATCATCTACTTCATTTGTTTCCATTCTTCATTTACTTTATCTTCTACTTCTTTGTTTCTGTTGGTGGTAGCCATTCTGGATCATCAACATCATCTTCCCCAGAAGGTTTTGCATGTCGCCTATCAGTTTCTATCAGATTTTCGTCTACTAACTTTTCTGAAGAAGGGTCTGTAATACTTGCTACTGCATTTACTATTTTCTCAGTATCATCAAAGTTATTTGTATTTTCTAAATCAATACTTCCTAGCGTGGAACAATCTATTTCTTCAATAAACACGTCGATGCGTTGCCTAGTGTAGACGTGTTTCGTTAGCAGCAGTACTATAAGATTTTAAAGGCTAGTTTGAGTTAAAGATCGTTTGTACTATAATGTCTCCATTAACACGTGAACAATTATGCAATTAATACTTATGTTGCAAGTTCCATAAAAGAAAATTTTAGAAAATGAAGAATTTATCAGTAAAATAGTGCAACGTGTTAGTAATAATATTATCGGCATATTTGAACAAAAGTTTAAAGAGTTAGGTAATGAATTAGAAATTTAACTAAAGAAAAAGCAGTACTGGTAGACAAAGTAGATGCGATGGAACAGTATTCACGAAGAAATAACATAAGAATTTTGGAATTCCTGAACAAAAAGCGAAGATTTAAAACAAAACCTAATAATGTTAGCAGAAAATAAATTGAATGTTAAATTATCAAGATCAGACATTGATCGTATTCATAGGGTCGGAAAAATTTGAAAATAATAAAAATCGCGCTATAATCGTAAAACTTTGCTCATATAAGCAAAAACAGTTATTATTAAGTAATAGAACCAAACTAAAAGGTACCAGCTGTGCAATACAAGAGGATCTAACAATGCAACGAATTGTGATAATGAAAATGGAGAAAGAAAAGTTTGGCAGAAATAATGTGTGGTCGCGTGATGGATCTATTATAATATATCAGGACAACACCAAAACAAAATAAATTCGAAGATTGACTTTGATAAGTTTTGTAAGAAATAACTTGTTAGATAGTTCATGTATACATATTTCAATTTTCTAGCCTTTCATATAAAGTGTATCATATATAAAGGCTGCTAAAAAAATAATGCGTTTACTTATGAGCGAACAAGTGCATCGACTTTAATTTTGTTATTTATTATTTACTAATTTTTATTATTACGGTAATTAAATTTGTAGGTATTGCTATTTTATTACCAAAAATTGTAATTAATTTTTCAAAAAATGAATCAATTTTATTAATGACGATAATTATATTCTTATAATGCATTAGAAATTAACCATTTGCAACAAAATAGTATATTATGCTACTAGGAGTAGAACGCATTCTTTTTGTGTTGAGCGAAGGTATTGCGGCCGAAGCGCAGCTAAGGCCGCAAAATACTTTGCGAAACACAAAAAGGCGTTCGACTCCGTGTAGCATATACTATTTTTTCTTCAAGCGTAAAAAAACCAAATTCTTGAAGTAATTGAGGTGGTTTTAGAATGAATAGGCAACAGCGTTAACTCAACTTTACAACTGTCAAACATGACTGTCAAACAACATTATTTTTGTTGTGTGTATTAACACGGTTTGTAAAAGGAAAATTTTTTGTATTAATTTGTAGAGTAAGAAAGAAAGCTATAATTATTTAACAATACAACAATAATAATAATTAACTCTTATTTCAGATGAAAACTTAAAACAAACATTCTTTTGTAGTAACTATATAGTGGAAAAAATACCTATTTCTTATTTATAGTAATATTAAAGGTACAATTTTGTAATGTCGAGTTAATAATATTTAATCCACTACTTGCTGTTTTAGAACTGACATTGACGTCATTATAGTCGTGATGGATTTCATATTCACTTGACTGGGATATGCTCGATGTTGCGGTGGAAGTACTAGGCCTGTTAAGATCACCGGATGTTATGGTAGATGTGTTACCTTCATCGCACCCTAATATTCTATTGGCAATTTCACGTTTGTTTGAAAGGGAGTCTTCGATGTATCCCTCAGCTACATTGTTAGATTTCCATCCACCGTGTCTTTTTAGAGTGGTAATGTCTCCACCATTGTCAACTAACAATGTAGCTGAGGTTCGTCGCAGTGTATGACCAGTGTATTCCTCTGGATTAGGTAGTTTTAAAAAGTTGCCACTTGTTTTGGTATACCTGAAATTTTATGTATCCCCATAACGACACGGTGGCATCTACCATTTTGGTATTTTAAAAAGAATCTTGTTATGTTGATGTCATTAGGTCGAAGTGTCATATATTGTCTACATAAATTTAAATAAAAATCTCCAACTATGGTAAATGTCCGTGACTTATTCGTTTTAGTATTAGGAATTTTTACTAGTATTATACGTTCCAGGTCTTCGATATCCTGTATTCTTAAATTGACTAGTTCGTCGCAACGACATGCCCCACTAACTCCGAATACTAATACGATCTAAGAAAATAGTATCTACTTTAGCGATTGAAAAAGTTATATTTGAAATTACCTTCATGGCCAAATATTCATTGTTTGGCGCATTTTGTAAAAAGTTATTAAAATGTTCTTTTGAGAAAACTTTTGCTTTTTTTGGTTCATGGATCATGGATTACAAAAGGGCTTGTTAAATCAATTAATGTTCGTGACAAACTGTAAAAAAAAGTGCAAAAACATCCTAATGACTTAAATAAAAAGATGGAATTTATAAATTATCGAAATAAATTAAACGATCTAATCAAAATCACAAAAATAATTTTTACCGGAATAAAATTCAGAATAGTAATATTAAAGACTTAAAAAACTTTTTGGAATATTATTAATAAATTAACAAATTGCAAAGACAAACCATTTGAGCAGTGGCGGCTTGTCCATATGGTCATTTAGTCAATGACCTCCCAAAAATTTTGACAATATATAAAAAAATATTAATCATTACGTGTTTTATTAAAATAGGTAATTTACTCGCAAAGTCGCAAATATAATAACTTAAAATTTATCGGCCGTCGTTCGTAATTCATCCTCTTCAACCTTGGGCTGGCGGTGCGAATTGTCCTCATTGAATTAGATCTACCCGTAAAAACTCGAAAAACGTGCAGCGCCCGAATAAACGCGAACGTCCGAAGCAATAATCAACTTTGGGTCATGAGCCGGGTCCCGCAGTTTACGTTGACTTCGAATAGGGTGTACAACTACGCTCGATTTTTGATTCGATTTTCGCGTGTTTTAAATCAATTTAAGAATTTATATTGATATGTTTTACTGTTGTTGTGTTGTTTTGTAAAAATACTATTTTTGGTTCGCGTGTGCATGCGCTATTATAGAAAATGTCGGTAGTGCAGAAAATTAAACAACTAAAAAGTGCTAACAAACTTAATTTTACAAAATTAGTTGAGTTCAAGGCAAATGGTCGTCCTTTGCCAGAACTAAGTTTACGACAAACTAGCAAAGACAAAAATAAAGATGTTCATCGAAACTTTCGCAAGGTAATGTACGATTTAGCTAACTGGATATGTGGTTGTGAAGTATCAAACGTATTTTACTGTTTTGTTTGTTTATTATTTTCTAAAGACTCGTCAGACTCGCTATGGTGCAAATCCGGTGTAAGAGATTTAAAACATTTAAAAGAGAAAATAAAAAACATGCTTCGTCTGCAGAACACATGAAATGCTCGGTAAATTTTGCAACCGTAGGAAATGTTGATATTCGTACACAGCTAGACAATGCTTATAGAAAATCCCTTAGAGATTTTAATGAAAATGTTTCGAAAAATCGCTATATTTTGAAGAAAATTGTAGATTGTATAAAATTTTGCGGTGCATTTGAGTTATTTATATTTTTTTAAGTATGCCTATTTTTTAAATTAATTTTTGACCTCCCAGTATAATTGACCACGAGCCGCTACTGCATTTGAGATAAAAAAACTAAAAACCGAAAACAGAGAAGTAACGGAAAATGATACCGAAATTGCTAATATATTTAATAAATATTTTATTAATGTAGGTAAAAACCTAGCTTCAAAAATTAATAATACAAATAATGTTAATATATTAGAAAATTCGAAAATTTCTATGGCTTCATCCATTTTTCTAACACCAACAAATGATAATGAAGTAATTAGTATAATACATAGTTTAAAAGATAACGCCTCTCCCGGATATGATAAAATCAGTGCAAAATTATTAAAAATAATTTCTAATGAAATTGGATCTCCTATTGCTAATCTAATTAATAACATATTTATTCTTGGTGTATGTCCGTCTATATTCAAAATAGCAGTAGTAAAACCATTATTTAAAAATGGTAACATAGAAGACCCTTCAAATTATAGACCAATATCCATGATATCAAATATTGCAAAAATTTTTGAAAAAAATTTTAAAGCGTAGAATTAATACATATTTAAACAAACATCAGTTAATTTCTAAATTTCAATATGGTTTTCAAGAAAATAAATCTACCCAAGATGCAATAAGAGATTTAACTTTCAAAATTAATACAGGAATGCAACGTAGAAATTGTTCAATTGAGGTATTTTTAGACCTTGCCAAAGCATTCGATACAGTGAGTCATAAACTACTGATAGAAGGAATGCAAGTCATTAGTTTTAGAGGTACTGCATTGAATTTAATAAATAGTTATTTATCTGAAAGAGTGCAATTTGTAGATATTGATGGAACAAAAAGTGATAAACTCTCTGTACAGTGTGGAATACCACAAGGCACAGTTCATGGTTCCTCTTCTTTTCAATATATATAAATAACCTTCTAAATTTGCAAACAAAAGGTTCCATAAGTTGTTTTGTTGATGACACAATCATTTTTTATGAAAAAAAAATTGGGATATTTTAAAAATAGTAGTTAAAAATGACATGCAAAATATTTATAACTGCTTTCAATATAAACTGTTAACAATAAATTTCAATAAATCAAAGTTTGTACCGTTTTGTCGTTATGCAGACAAGCTTTCAAATTTTAATTTTATAAAAATTGATAATAAAAATAATCTCTTAAGGGTAAATCAAACTAAATATCTGGGGGTCATCATTTTTTAGATTTTGACCAATTAGCCAAAGTGTATCTTTCCCTAGTAGAATCAAGATTATCATACGGAATTATAGCATGGGGCAGTACCACTAAAGAACTTATAAACAGAGTAGAAATTATACAAAAAATTCTTACGTATATTGTTAAAAGTATATGATTTATTATACAGTAGCGAAAAACTTTATACTGACAGCAATATATTCGACCCAAGAAAATTGTACTTTAAAATTGCGGTTATTGAAATTTATAAAAATAAATCAAAACTACCATTAATTGAACATCAGCATTATAAAACTAGACAAACAACTAAAGGAAATATTTATACTGACAGGAGTTTATTAACAATTGGGCAACGTTCATTTGCTTTCCTAGGACCACGTCTGTATAATTTATTACCTCTTGCAATTAAATCAAGAGTATCATTAAACAGATATCAAAAAGAAACTAAAAATTTCTAAAATTGTCCAAAAAAGAATATATACAATCATTATTTCCGTGAATGCTATAGTCGATAATTTGTTTACACATTATATCTGAGTGCTTTTTCATACTGTGTTCATGTGTTCATGAAAACTTTTATATTTTTTTATAGAAATACGTATTTTGCGTTTATTTATACATTCTGTATTCATACGTATATTTTTTTAATATTATTGAATACCTACCTAATATAAAATAGTAATGTAAGACATATCCACCCACGTACAGGTTTTTCTTTGTGGGTTATGGTTTATTTGTATTGTATTTAATTCAAATAAACATTATTATTAAAAAAAAGAGTAGGCAGAAAAAGAACATCATTTGACTCTACAATTATCACAGTTTTTTCGGTGTCGTTTTCTTTTTGGATATTGTCTATTAAATTAGGTTCAAACACTTTATTAGTAATATCTGATAATGCAACTAATTTCATTATTAATTAAATCAAATTTTAAAACTACATTATCTTAAACGTTGTTTAAATTAATTGCTGCTGCTACCATTCTTTTGCTTAGGCTTAGGCACACCATTGCAAACATAACACTAACCAATCTGTCATCTATGTGTTTTTGAGGGTTACGACTTATTGCACTTACATCAAACGCCTGATGTGGTACGTCCTATTGTAAGTAAACGTTTAAAAATATTATTAGTACTTTGTGGGTTAGAGCGTATTAAAATTAGATGTCAGAGACCTCTACCGTCCCAGAAACGCAATAAACTAAACTTCGTAAATATTGTGGGTTACGACATGTTAGAACTAAACCATCGATATAATGCACCGGTCCAAGCACCAGGCACGACAATGACGAAAAAAAATACTAGGTTAAAGAAATAGCAAACAAAATAATGGAAAAACAGAGAATACAAAATCTTGCTTAACTTCAGATGTGCTTCAGATTAGTAAGCCATAATACAGCTTCGTCCCTTAAACGAATTTTATAATCAATGGTTAAATTATGAATGTTTACAATACCTCCTTTATACTTTGTTAATTGACAATCTTCCACATATCTATAATTTGTGACATTCATTTCCGGGTCTTCCAAGATTACTCACGCTTCTATTTTGCGATTAACTACTTGAAAAATGGGCTACACATTTGCCGAACAGACTGATATGCTGTTAGTGTTAAGCTTGTATTACATTATACTTTTTTCGTCTAGAAACTTTGACAAGTTTGTAAACTTGATGAACTTGACAAAACTTTGATAATGTAATACGGAAACTCCGTCCAAGTTTTGAAACTAGAAGCGGACCAAGTTTTCATCAAAGTTTGCTTCACTAGACTTGCGCAACTGGATCGAATTTAAGAGCTACCAACACTTACTCATAAATTAGTTACTTATGTGTTTTTGATGTTTATTTATTTCTACTACGTGCTTCGATTATAGCGTTAAAACACGGAATTTTTAAATTTTATTTAGGATGTCTTACAACGCACGTTACAATTACAGTCAAAATATTGTTTATTTTCTTAAATTGGTAATTACTCGTTAACACTTCTACAGAGTTTGCGCAATAAAATTATGCGTAAAATCCGCACAAAAAAGTTGGAAAGGATTTCTACAGTTTAGTATCCCGTCTAGTTTACAAACTTGTCAAAGTTTTCTAGACGAAAAAAGTATAATGTAATACAAGCTTTAGCTTTGCAATGGCAATTGTCGGGAGAGCGTGAGGGTTTACGCAGAAAGTTCACAAATCGGATTGACATGATCGCACTGCCTACTTGCAGTATAAGAGCCGAATTCTAAGCGTATGGATGCGCTTTGTATAGAGGCAGATTTTTAATTTTTACGATCGAACTATTAACATTAGCGCAATTTAACAAGGGAAAAAAAAGTTTTCCAATTGTTCATTTTATTTGTTAAAATTATTTTGGTTTCGTATCGTTGACGGTTGTTAAAATATTATCATTTATTTGACAGTGCCCGTATTCTGGCATCAGATATTTGTCCACATTGCACAGAAAAACGTCTTCGGAAGCAGACAACCAGCATACGAAAGCGGAACAAAATCCGTCGAACGGTTCTCGACTTATTCCCAATATACAATATTTTTTTGGAAAGTTTGACGCCCTCTGGCGCCCTTATGGTGCATTTTTGGTTATAGGTAAATTAGTGTCAAACGGTCTATTTTGAGCCAGAGAACCTCTGGTAAAGCCATGTACACACCTTTCAGAAACAGCCTGTATATATTTTCCATACTAAAATAGTCACTTTATAATCAATCCAAAAATGGTAAAGTGCCTGCTAAATAAACAAAAATAAATGTTGTTATAGTAAATTGCACATTATGTATAGTTCTTACAATTTTCGTGTGAAATTTGGCGCCTCTAACATCCCTGTACCCGGACATTGCCGTCTTGAACTCCAGGCTGTCAGGATACTCGCTTTTGTTTATTGTAACGTCATCGTAAGAGTCTTAAGATTCCCGCGCATCGTTGAAGAATTTTCGTGTTGGTTTGTTGTTTTGTAGTTGTCTATTTGTAAAAATTAGTTTGTGTTGTTTTGAATAATTGTAGGTTAGGAAATTTTTTCATAATTATTTAAATAAATCCGTTTACTTTTTTTAATTATTAAATTTACAATACATAAGCAGGTAATGGTATAAATTCATTTTTAAACTTAACATCCTTATCCTATTATGTTCCTCTACTTCTACAAATGTCCAATAAGTGTTGTATCTCCCTATCTACCCATGTTTTCCTTTCCTAATAAAGAATCCCTAAGTTCGTTATGGTTAAAAAAAATACCTCAAAATGATTTAGTTATTTCCAAAAACACTCGTGTTTGTATGAAACATTTTCGAGATGAAATTATAATAAGAAACCACGAAGTGATTAAAGATTACGGTTATTACATTTTATTCTCATTAATTGTCCACTAATAATTATTCTGAATGTTATAGGTTCCTCACTAACATTTATATAAGTCAACTTCCATTTGGGGCAACATTCTTCTAAACAATTACTCCAGAATAAGAATAGAATGTAATTGCAAATACCTGTAATAACAAACGAAAATTAAATATTTATAATAAATAAATTTTTAACCTATTTCAAAGTTTGACCTATTATTTCTCGATGTAAGTAGTCCCACATTTAATAAAATTATATGCTACAAAGTCACTTATTATTCGAAGTTATGAAAAATTCGTGGTAAAGGTAACTACTGAAATTCCGAAATGATCACTTTACAGCACAATTCGTCAAGATGAAAATTATAGTTAACCATATCCGCAACATCTGGAGTTTTTAGACAGATTATTCTATTGTTTAGTACCTCAAATATAGTACTCAACATTAATTAAAATTATAATATTTATGAAATTAAAGCATGTTACGAAAGCTGGGTTATGTTACCCATGACTTTTACTGTGACGTCACGATTTGACCCCCCCCAGTTACGCCACTGTTTAATGGTTTTCCTAAACCTTGAAGCAAATAATTTGCCAAGAGGAACTAGTCCACAATTGCACACGGTTTCGTCACCATACTCTACACTACAGGTTTATACTGATCTTCTGAGGTACTATACATTACACTTACATCACAATACTATAATAGAAAATAGTAATGGTACCATAAGAATAAAGAAATAACGAGAATTTTCAACTATGCAGCACGTAGCAATTTATTACCTGAAAGTTAGATGGTTACACATCATTGAAAGCAGAATAAATATTAATTTTTTAAATTATATAATCCCAGATGGCGTTCATTTAAAAATAATAAAATTGGTAACATTATCTCGAGAACTATGAAAGTAAATCTATTTCGATAAAGCCAAGTATTTCTTGTACAGAAGCACACATGCAACGAAAGAACACCTGATGCATCAGAAATACTTGGCTTTATCGACACAGGTGTGTTTTAAGCATTAAAGTTATCGTTTAGATAGCGCTATGCACTTTAACACTCACATGTCGTAACAGTTAACTGTTGGCATTTTTCTTAGTTTATACTATTCACAAGTGTCCCTGTTATATACGAGATGTCATAAGACACACATTTTACTTAAATCTATTTCATTATGAGTTTAGTTTAATGAAGCAAGTAACTTTTGTTTCAAATATTTTTCAAAACTTTCAAATTAAGAGATATGGGATTTTATCAAAAATAGCGTGTTTCGAGTTCGGAACTTGCCGGAATTTTCTAATTTTCTTATCAAAATCTGAACCAGTATAACAAACTGTGTATCATTTCCCTTTTACAATCTCTACTCAATTTAGGAAACACTGTGTACAAAAATATACGAATTGATTCCATATGCATCTGAACACTTGTTTAGTTTTAAATATTTTCATTTTGTTATTTTAACCTTTTTTTCTACTTTATTTTCTTTCGTGTTATTTAAGCTTTTTTTCTACTTTTCTGGTGATCATGTAGTAAATTAATAGTGTGCTTTGCAATCTGTTTTGCTACCTGTCGTATGATGCCTTCAATCAGTTGGCTAAAACAGATTACAAAGCACACTGTTAATTTCATCTCCAAGAAAAGTAGGAAAAAAGCAGATAGCTCAAAAATTATTCAGTTTTTAGGTAAAGGAACATAATATATCAGCAGATGGGTAATTTCCTCAACTACCGATACTCCCGGACCTCCCCTAGAAATAAATTTAAAAAATGTCTAATACTGAAACATAGTCCAATACCATGTCCAACCGTTGTACAAGTTCGCTTATCTGCCTTTTATGTTTCATGAAATATTAAATTGTTAGTAG
This sequence comes from Abscondita cerata, assembly GCA_030710515.1. Taxonomy (NCBI): domain Eukaryota; kingdom Metazoa; phylum Arthropoda; class Insecta; order Coleoptera; family Lampyridae; genus Abscondita; species Abscondita cerata. Next base: position 294,570 of record JALBCR010000988.1, read on the forward strand.
ATTAAAATTTGCGTTCCCTAACCCCAGTAAATTTTTTTCTTAATAATGGTAAGAGATAGGTACGCAAACGGTAGCAGAAGACTAAAATTTACCCGAAAACCGAAAATAGAATAAAAAATTGGGACATTGTATTTAAAATAACAAAGTTGGTACCAACCGGAAGTGGCACAGCCATAAAAATATTTTCAGTAAGTAGATCATATCTATTTGTATAGAGTTACAAATTTTCAGTTGTATCGGTTTTTTGCGTTCTCATTAATATTCGTCTATCATGCTACCGTTGAGACACACCCTGTATATACAGGCTGTTTCACGACGAGCTTACACTATCTATATATTGGGAACTACTCATACGATTTTATAAAATTTACATAAATGGATAACAAGCTATGGCAAATTTATGGAAAATATTTTGACAGACGTGCCATTTCCGGTTATACCGGAAGTAAACAACAACTTTGTTATTTTAAATAGAACACCCTATATATTATTAACTTTTGGATTTTAAGTTCAATTTTAATGTCACTTGTGCAGAATACCCTATACCTAAAAAGTTATACTTATCGAGATATTCATTTTTTTCAATGGAAAATTGACAGGTGCAGACCTAATTATTGAAAATTCTGTGTGAACATCCCTAACACCAAATAAAAATTATCTGGTCGGGTTAATTACTAGAAAGATCGAGGTAATTGGTGACAACTCGAAAACTGCTTTTTAATTATACAGGGTTCTTAAAAAGTGATGAAAAGTTCAACTTCAGAAATGTCAAATATTTTCATTTTTTTAAATAAAACTACCATATTTTTATTCATTCATGTAATTCTACGGGAAAAAACAAGAGGAGTTTATGTTCACTTCCCTATAACCAAACTTAAACGTTTTTAAGACATTAACATGTATTTAAAAATTTTTATTATTTCTGCCGTATTGTTGCTTATTATAAGTAGGCCGTGTTTTTGTATGTATGTAATTTCACATACGTAAATTACAAGAACTTATAACAAGTGCTCAAAATTACGTCCGTGAACCTTCAAGCATTTATGAACCCTTCTTATTACACCTTCTTTTTGTTGCACGCCTGATCATTGTTGCAGGGGAGAGAATTAAATGCATTGCGAACTCTAAGTTTACAATCTTTTTTTGTTATAAGTAGATGGGAATACACTTCATTTTTATGTAGCCCCATATAAAAAATCTAAAGGTGTTATGTCTGGTGAACGGGAGGCCACCCAAAAGGACCATTGTTAGCTATCCACCTATCGTCAAACGTTTCATCTAAAAAATGACTTACCATTCTGGAACTGTGAGAAGGTGCTCATCGTCGAGATATCTTTGACCTATAAAAGTAGCTTATAGAAAATAAAAAATTATGTTACCACAGTTCCTAACCATTTAAGTTCCCATCATAGAAGTTGAGAGCTACAACCTGGTTATCTCTGATCGCACAAAAGACATTAAAGTCCCATCGCTCTGGAAAACCACGTACTCTGGTTAAGTGTTGATTTTCTTTGCTCCAGTAATGCGAATTGTGCCTGTTAAACATTCCGTTTTTTGTAAATTTTGATTCGTCGCACCATATAATATTCTTCAAATATTCATTATCTTCTTGACATTTTATCAACACGAATTCTGCAAACTCTATTCGCTTATTATAGTCTGTTTCCTTTAAACTTTGAACTAAGTTAAAAGAATAGGGATGAAACATATGTTTTTTTAAATTCGTTTGATAGATATCATTGGTACACCTAAATCTCTGGCACCACAACGTAATGACGCTTCGGGATTAGCAGCATAGTATCCAAGAATATTAATTTCATTGTCATTATTATCAACAACAGGCTTCGCTTTCTTAACTTTTTGCTTGAAAACAACCAAATTGTGTTAAATTGTTTAGTATTCTTTTACTGTGTCACGGGTGGGTTGTGGTCGATTTGGATATCGTGTAGCAAATAAAGTACATGTCCTATTAACAACTCTATCACATTCACCATGTATTAAAATTAAATTATTTAAAAAATTTAGATAATCTTCATTGTTTAGTTCCAAACGAGCCATTTCTGTACTTTATAAAGAAGCGATTAGCCACAAATAATGACATTTAATACTATTTAAATATGACAGCTACATTCACAGCCTGCTAAAATAATATACATAACACGGCCTACTTTATAATAAGCAACAATACAGCAGAAATAATTAAAAATTTTAAATACATGTTAATATCTCAAAAACGTTTAAGTTTGGTTATAGGGAATTGAACATAAACTCCCCTTGTTTTTCCCGTAGAATTACATGAATGAATAAAAATATGGTAGTTTCATTTAAAAAAATGAAGATATTTGACATTTCTGAAGTTGAACTTTTCATCACTTTTTAAGAACCCTGTATAATAAAAAAGCAGTTTTCGACTTGTCACCAGGTACTCTCAATCTTCCTACTAATTAACCCTACAAGATAATTTTTATTTGGTGTTGGGGATGTTCACACAAATTTTAATATTTAGGTCTGCACCTGTCAATTTTCCATTAAAAAATGAATATCTCGAAAAGTATCAACTTCTGGAAAGGTATAGAACATTCTACACAAAAGAGACATTAAAATTGAACGTAGAATCGAAAAGTTAATAATATACCGGGTGTTCTATTTAAAATAACAAAGTTACTGTTTATTTCGGTATAACCAGAAAGTGGCACGTCTGTCAAAATATTTTCCATAAATTTGCCATAACTTGTTATCCATCTATGCAAATTTTTATAGAAATCGTATTAGTAGTTTCCAATATATAGATAGTGTAAGCTCGTCGTGAAACAGCCTGTATAGTTTATTACATCTAGTTTACGTTATACACACACGATTTTATGTTTTTACGAACAATTTATTTATATTCATTAATGTGTAGGTTATAGCAAAGATCATTCATTGGTTATAGCTACACGTAAATAATAGTGCTAATGATACAAGTGTTCAAAGTACTTAAAAGAGTCAGGGGTGCATAAAAGCCCTTCGCCCTAGTGAAAATTTTTGTTTTAGGTGTAGCTTGTTGTTAGGTTGCCCGGCATCGTAGTAAACAAATAATTTAGTAATTAAACTCAAATTAAATTTACTTTGTATTTTAATATATGATTTATTTAAAATACACCTTCATTTATTAATTGATGCGCACCGCTAATGTGTAAATAAACATTATTTTAGTCATACTGAACATTTTAAGTTGATCTCATTTAATAAGACAAGCTAATTCAAAGGATCATAGTATATACTCATTTTTCCAATAAAATTTTATTTTTATCTTTCAAGTATATTTGCTTAACGTCAATTACAGTATACTCAATTAAGAGGGGAATTAATTTCAAATATCCCGCTGTATGCGGAATGTGCCCGATAGATGTCTCTAATGTAAATACAAAATATAAATCCATTTTATTTCTCAAAAATTAGATTGTAAATTGCTCTCACTTTTAGGTACTAGTAGAAGATCAAATTGTTATTAATACATTCATACAAAAATGGTTACGAAAACGCGAACGAGAAAAGAACGAGAAAAAAATTAAGTAAACGAAAATGAGTCACTAACGCAAACCACAGCTGACCAACGACGATGTGATATCCCTGTCGTAGAAAGGGAATGTTTTATTTTATTTGAGGTAACGTTATCACTTATACTCATTAATTGCTTTTATCGACGCAACTACACTAAACTCATTCATAATCTAATGTTTGTCTGGGAATTTTAGGTTAGGTTTATCTGTGATTATTTTTCTTGTTTCAAGATAAGTTTTTATATTACACACACAAGCTTAGATATGGTTATAATTACATCATGTGTAATAATGCTACATTTAGATTGTAATAATCTGGTTGTTAATAACGCAATTGCAGGTTTCCCGTTATGTTGGAAGAGAATGATGATCGAGAGTCTTTCTAGGAGGGCATTGAGTGGTTCAAGCGGAACATATCACGTACATGCTTTAGAACTGGCTGCTGCACGTGAACGCAGGCTAAAAGGTCTAAATGTGACCGTTTTGTTTCTCGACGATACAGAACACACTTTTCATGTTGAAAAACGTGCGAAGGGTTCTGCGCTTCTTGATCAAGTATATCAACATCTAGAGCTGGTAGAAAAGGATTATTTTGGCTTACAGTATTCGGAGAAGGGGTGCGTTCCTACAAACAACAGACCTGACTGCATGGTGAGTGTTGATCCAATTAAAATATTTCAAGTTTCTATGTACTATTCGTCTTCAGCGTTGGTTAGATCCGTCCAAATCAATCAAAAAACAATTAGGAAACTGCCAATACCCACTGTTCTTTCGTGTAAAGTTTTACGTCTCTGATCCTAGCAAGTTACAAGAAGAATATACTCGTTATCAATTTTATCTGCAAGTTCGAAGAGATATTTTAGATGAGAGATTGCATTTGCCGCCGAGTACTGCCTGCCTTTTAGCTAGTTACACCGTTCAGTGTAAGTCTTGTTTGAAATTTGCTTGAGTAATTGCCTTTCAAAGTGGGTCAATACGTTATTATTTAAATGTTTATTATGCATGTGCTTGTTTAGTTTTATTACATTCAATTACAAAATTATTGCTGTCAATTGATAATTTTTAATTTGATTGATGGTATTGTGAATATTATATCCTTGTTTTTAATTTCCTAATCTTACTCATTTTAAAGTTCAGCAAACTGGTTTGCTATACCTACAATTTTATCTTTGAACTAGATTGCTCCTAGGAGTCTCACAAACGAAGTAAACCCGTTCCCTGAAGTGGGCCAGTGTTCATAAACAGATTTTTTTCGGGTGAAATTGAACCTTCTACAGCTAAGCCATTCGAAAATTTGCAAAATTACGAATCTAATGTTTTTATTCATGTTTTTACCTAATACGGTTTCGGATTTATAAAAAGTAAAAATTACAGTATTTCGTATTGACAATGTAAAATTGCTTGAAAAACATTTGTTTTAAAGAAAAATTTTATTACACATTATGCGACAGGGACACAAAACTTCTTAAAGTTCTTAAATGAACTTTTTCTTTATCGATTATAATTTAGAAATAATGGCCGTTTTAGTTTTCTATTGAAATTTTTTCGGAAAAGTTTTTCGCTTATAACTTTTGAAAACACGAGAGGTCAAAAAAAAACTGAAACGGGCAATAATGTTTATTTCTTTATCCGCGTAAGATTCTTTTTGAATTTTGAAAATCCGTCTGAAAATAAGCGAGTTGTGGTCAATACGGCTCAATTTGTTTGAAAGATACTCTCGTACAAAAAAAATCTAAATCGAAAAATAAAGACACATCTTTCGTAAACTAACAACTTTTTTCGAAACAAAAATATCTCGAGCCGATTTAATGCGAGACGAATTTGAAAAAAGGTCGATTTTCGCATCGAGTCTGTTCCTAGAACAGTGAACCGAGGTGATTATTAATTCGGGGTTCTTGCGTGTTTGTTTATGTTCAGCGCCGGAAATTGATAATTTTCGAAATGAATTTAGGTCAGTTAATCGATAATTCCGTAATCATAGTATTTGGGTAGTATTTTTCTTCAAAAAAAATAAATTTTTCTACCTGTTCATTTCCGGACAAACCGTAAATACGGTGAAAAAGATACGCTCTCACACCTGTGCTGCAATCTAATCTATTGTACACATTATAAAAGGAAATGTGTAAAAAAATGTGTATTCTGCATTATTTACAAAATTTTCAGTAACCTGTATTGCAAGGTCTATGAATAAGGTGTTTTTGAATACAGAAAAAGTCGCTGGAATTCGCAAACGAGACAAAAATTTATTTATTTTAAGTTTAAGTAAGATGCTGCATATTTTAAATTAATAAAATTCGATTAAAATTGTACCAGTACCCTCAAATACGTTACAGTTTCGAACGGGACGTAGTAATGTAGTGAGCGTGAGAACTGAAAGAGCTTTGAATTATTGTTTAACGAACTTTTAATTACTTTTATATGTGCCATTCCTTCTGATAAGATTCTTCATGCACCTATCTAGCTTCAGTCCCAGCTCAGCTGTGATCTAAGAGAAAAATGTGCAGTGTACACTCATGAAATTTAAAACTTGGACACCACAATTTCTGTAAACAAAAGTTTGCACATTGTGAAGCGGGCTTAAGGGTATCATTTACAATTCTAACAGCAGGTAGTCTCAGCAGGGGTTATCTTATAGAAGGACTGTAGAATGAATCATTACACTAAGCACGTTTTAGAAAATAGGTAATTTACGTTGCTTACTTAATTTTTTTTTTAAAGAATATATTTGAAGGTATCGCTAATTAAACACCATAGCTCGATTAATTATCGAATCAAAATTTTGTTTAGGAAATGTTTACAAAATAAAATTAGAAATAATTTTGATTTAAAAAACGTCTACAAGCAATAACTTTTAAATTAAATCAAAAACTAAACATGGTTATTTGGGTTGACTGATTATTACTTATTTTTAAATAAATCTAACCTACTAATTATTGTAAGTTATTAAAAAAAATCATTAAACTCTCTATTCATAATATTTAGTCCTTACAAAATGTATATTTTATGACGTTTCATTTTTTCTGTAGTTAATATAAAAAGTGAAAATAAAAACTAAGGCAATTCTTATTGTCAACGTATATATTTAGTTTTTTGACAAGAATTTATTACATAATTATAATTAAGATACCAAGTTATAGTTTAAAATTAAATGAAAACTTTTTTTTAAATAAAGGTATTACTATATAAATAAATATAAGAAATCAATAATGGGTGTGACCTCCATTATTATTGATACATTCTTGGAGGCGTCTGCTCATTGACGCTATCAAGGTATCAATATAATTAATATTAATCGTTTCCCATGCGGTATCAATGGCTGCAATTAGTGCATTACGGTTTACTGGTATAAAATTTGGCCCTTGTTGTCTTCGGATAACAGCAAGTATTCGAGCCCAAACATTTTCGATAATGTTAAAATCTGGGCTTTTGCTGGCCAGGGTAACAGCTCCAAGTTATTTTCTCGTATCCAATTGCGCACAACCCGCGAAGTATGAATAGGGGCGTTGTCCTTTAACAACAAAAATACATTATGAAAATGTTAATTCAACAGATCCCGAACTATTTTTTGGAGAAAGTATAGTGAAATAAGAATACTTACTTGTTGGAAAATATAATCTTCGTCTGGATAAAACACTTCGACTGAAGGTTTCATAATAGTTTCCAAAATATCTAAATACGCAGCAGAATCAAGACGTCCATCGATAGCCCAACAAACTCCTGGACCCCGCGCGCTAACCCAACCCCACACATTCACAGAAAAATAACCACTTCGTTTTTTAGGACATATGTATGTGATTATTTTCGTAACGAGTTCCTTCCATTCTAAAAACTTTTAGTGGTCCATTGTTGCGGCTATTGAACGTTTTTTCGTCGCTAAAAATGACTCGATTCCAAAATTCCAAAAGGTTCGTTCACATATCGCCTTGCAAATTCCAGACGACGTCTCATATTTTCGTCACTGAGAACTTCTTTCGCAGCAGCATTATACTTCTTTATTCCCATCTCCTTTAATCTTTTGTGCAATTATAATTGCGGAAAACAAGAAGATGGTGCCAACCAAATTTTTACGCACAAAGAAGAGTAAAAAATTATTATAATTATAATTTACTTCGCTTTTTTTTTATTTTTGGAAATTTTCCGCCCAAATGATGCTAATAGGGACATCATTTTTTTCTTGCATTCTTAAACACTGATTAATTTAAAACATTTTCTTCTGTCAACTCCCTAATATTACACAAAACACAACAAACCCACAAAAGGGAGGACAAAAAATAAATAATTTAATTCTCCCGCATAAGTTTGTTCGCCGTTTTGTTTAGATTCGTCCAAACCTGCAAACGCATTCGCGCGCATTTTCTTTGATGTCTGTTGATGTTCTAAAATTCGTACGTAGCACCGTCCAAATTAATGTTCCGATTGCCGTTCGGTTCGTTGTTCTGTTTGTTCCTCGGTTTGTTGTTCAGGTGTGTACGAAGCTTTACAATAAGCATATTAATATGAACTATATCTTATGAAAGGAGAGTTATGTAACTATAATTAACGACTTAACGTTACGTTAGTAGATTCCATTTACTATTTACACATATTTTCTTGGAACATTCGATAATTAACTATCGGGATATGATGACCCTATACTTCGCAGGTTGTGCGCAACTGGATACAAGCAAATAACTTGGAGCTGTTACCCTGGCCAGCAAAAGCCCAGATTTTAACATTATCGAAAATGTTTGGGCTCGAATACTTGCTGTTATCCGAAGACAACAAGGGCCAAATTTTATACCAGTAAACCGTAATGCACTAATTGCAGCCATTGATACCGCATGGGAAACGATTAATATTAATTATATTGATACCTTGATAGCGTCAATGAGCAGACGCCTCCAAGAATGTATCAATAATAATGGAGGTCACACCCATTATTGATTTCTTATATTTATTTATATAGTAATACCTTTATTTAAAAAAAAACGTTTTCATTTAATTTTAAACTATAACTTGGTATCTTAATTATAATTATGTAATAAATTCTTGTCAAAAACTAAATATATACGTTGACAATAAGAATTGCCTTAGTTTTTATTTTCACTTTTTATATTAACTACAGAAAAATGAAACGTAAGCAACGTAAATTACCTATTTTCCAAAACGTGCTTAGTGTAATGATTCATTCTACAGTCCTTCTATAAGATAACCCCTGCTGAGACTACCTGCTGTTAGAATTGTAAATGATACCCTTAAGCCCGCTTCACAATGTGCAAACTTTTGTTTACAGAAATTGTGGTGTCCAAGTTTTAAATTTTATGAGTGTACCTCCTTTATGCTTGATCAATGCAGAAATACATTTTCTTTTTCTATTTTGCGTTCATTAAGTCTATTCTAGCACCGTAGTGACGTCAAAACAGTGTTAGAATAAGCAATAAGCGTGCGTGAATAAAATAGTAAAATTTAATGTATTTGAGTTGGTAACATTAAAATGTGAAGTGACAATTAGTTATATACTATTAAGGTTATGTTTAAGTCAAAAATAAACATAAGAAAAGAAAGCAAATTTACATTTCTTACTGGGATTTGGACTTGTCAGGTAGCAAATTTTGTATAGCATTTTGGGTAGTTTTTCTTAATTTAGGAGGTTTTGTGATAAATTTTCTTCAGAATTCATTTTAATAAATTGCATCAGCACGTATAAACGAAAATATAAAGAAAAGTGACGCTTTTAAATTAAATTTGTTTCATAGTCGCCTAAAGTGACGACAGAAAAATTACACCAACCAAAATTCCCTAGTCGTAAAATTTTTATTTTTTTATTGATAACACGATATAAAATGGCAAAATAGAAAAAATTGTATAAATTATTCGTTGCAGAAGGGCGTTCAGCACTTAGTTGTTCCTCAACTCACCGCTTCGAGGCTCGTTTCAGAATTTCAAATTCGTGCTTCTGCAACTTATACTTTAATATACTATTCCCTACGTTTAAGTTTACTTAGCTGTTCCTTTTCTCAGTCATTCTTTAGCCAAATTTTTTAAGGCGTGTTTTCGCGTTACACATTTCTTACTAATGTTCTTAGTATCTTTCATCGTACGTGAATACCACCGGGCTACTGATGTATGGGATCATCTCTAATTGAATGAACTACATTATCTCACCTTCAGCATTGTTATTGGTGTGTACTTCTACTATTATATGATACTGGTTTTATGTTTCCGTCGCGTTTCAGCAATTTGGTTTTCTGCGTCATTAGTGCATATTCGTCTTGCGTCGCGTAGTTGGGGATTTACTTAATTTACATAAATAAAAACAATATAATTTACAGAAAAGCACTTTTTTTTACTAATATCGTTAGTGGTTTCCGGTAACGGTTTAAACAAATCTTTAAACCATAAGGTTAGATTGGTGGTATTCCACTATTTTCTTACATAACGTCTCATGATATTTGTAACGATAGAAATTGCAAAAGCCGGACTTTTCAGCGGGAAATGCAAAGGTACGCTTGTTTTTTGTACCTAGAAATAAATTGTAGTAACCGTAAAAAAATAATCGAAGACTAGATTATCCGTGCTTGGGTTTAAAGTTTATATAATAACGGCCAAAGTAGGCATATGCTGTTCTAACGTAGATCTTCAAAAAAAATGTGTTCACATTTTTCTATAGTAATTTTGGGACATAGTTTTCGAAAAAAAATGTTGTTTGATACAGAATTGCAAAAAGTAAAACCAACATTTCGCAATCTAGAATCAAAAACAATCAAATAACAATTTTTATATGAAGAGATATTTCAAAATTGATTCTTACTTAACATAAAGAGTTTTCCAATAAGAGGTATTATTTTGATATTCAATGAAAAATGGCATTTTTTTAGATAAATGATCGGATGTTTAGTTTCATTATATAAAGAGGAAGGTATGCCGATAATAATGGAAAATAACATCAAACAAATGGCCACTACGACCGTGCTTACAGGACCATATCCTTTTCATTAAATTTTCCATAACCAAATCGCAAAGTGGCTGCCCTATGTCCTCGATATTCAAAATAACACCTCTTATTGGAAAACCCTTTATTATAATTATAACACACAATATAATGAAGCAAATGTCTGAAACTTCTTACACATAGATGTTTTTTTTACTCACATCTTATGAAATAAAGATGGAGTGTTATGCGACGTTTCTAGACCGAGAATTTTAACACCCTTTTTTTTCTTTTTTCCGACGAATTAGAGTTATAATTCGTTCAACCACTACTACAGGTTGCTCACTCCTTCATTAATTTGTGATAATTTCAACCAATAAACGCATAGACCACTTTACACTATGTAACTTTTTATATAAGCGCGAAAATTCAAAAATTTTTATTCGTAATAAAGTAAACCAAATAAATTCTATAATCAATGAATAAATAGACATTGCTAATATTTGGTATGTATAACGATTGTCTCGCATTCTACATAACCCTACATAACCTAAAGTTGTGGTAACAACTTTGTTGCGCTAGTAATTTCTTTATAAAAACACAACAAATAAATTATATGTATTTATGAAATAATTATTCTCAGTAAATTCTAGAAAAATATAACGATATTCAATTATAGAAATTATAAATAAAAGATTTCCTCCAAGGAAACTTGATCCGGCAATGTCCCTAAGACACTTGCAGCTTTCCCTCGTTGGATTGCGATGCTGATTCTCTGCACAAAGAAAGTCTTTGCTCGTGGGTTACCGGAAATCTATCATAAAGAGTATCCTAACGTCTGAACGAAAGTTTTGGCTCCCTTCCTGAATGGTCCTAAAGTCTCCACAGCAAATGTGACGAAATGATGGCTATCAAGTAAATCTTTATAATACTTGTGTCTCGACATCTCGTGTAAACATTGACACGTATGAATAGTATGAACTAGAAATATGTTGTTCCACCCAGTTAACGTAACTTTCCATTTGTGCATGTGTGTTATAATATAACGCTATCTAAGCGATAGCTTTAATGCTTGTAACACACGTTGCCGATAAATCTTTATACTTGTTCAGCTTGTTCCGTTCTGCGATTTTAACAGCGGCACCTGTCGTTTTGAAGGTTCCTTCAATGTGTGAGGGGGCAAGGGTGTCTGTGCATGTCGAATCCCAAGCAAGCGATTTACCATTCATCCAAGGCACAACAGTAACTCCATCAAGTCTCCGTTCATTATCTAAAGTTAAACCTTGTGGTTCGAGAATAGCTGGAAACTTGGCTGAGTTGAGAACCCGTTTGATGATATCATTCAACATGTGTTTCGGGCATGACATCCTAGACTGTAACGGCAGGATAAACCATGAATCCTATTGGAATGTACTGCTTCTTATAAAATGTAAATGAATAAATAAATGACGTAACGACTTCATATGTAAAATGTATCTATAAACTAAGTACTGAACTTTCAGAAGTAACAAAAGGAACAGTTATAAGTTATAAAATTCCCACAATTGCCTACCACCAAAGAGCGAAAGACGAAATCAAATTTCTTAAACTACAAATCTACATTACAAATTGAACAAACGTTTATACAAATTATTAAGCAATTTTTATCACATAGGTACATTATGAGAGTTAATTCTTACTTTTAAAAAAACAATTTTGTATCGTGTTATTTATATTTAACTTGATGAATCAATTTAGATGAAGAAGAGTAATCACCCAAATAAATTATTGACGGTTCCATGATGATGTCCATTGCAATGTCGACTTGCCACATTTTTTCCTCTTCACCTTGTGCATGACAAATAGCGTTTTTTCAATTGTCTGTAGAAACATTTTCTATAGCTTGTTGAAATAATTGGTAAAGATCTTTCATTTTAAATGTTGTATTGTTCCTTGCAACTTCTCCTTTTACTTGACCCCATATCAATTCGCAGTGGTAAGGAGGCAATCGCAAAACTATAAAACCCTGGGTTGACGATTGTTGTGTCTTTCCATACTTTACTTGCTGTATGGCCAGCGTTAACCCAAGTTTCATCTAAGAAGTACAATTTCTTCCCATCTTCTCTGTGTTTTCAAATTTCTCTCAAAAAACACTATTGCGTGATCTTTTTGTGAACCTGTTACATCAATATGAAGAAGGATAAATAATCAATTTGTTTACTCACCGAAATTCAATTTCCTTCATTAATTTACTCAAAGTAGTTCGTTTAAATTGCGGTAAATCTTCATTTTCCTGTAATGCTGCCAACATTTTGTTCAGAGTTGGTGGATCGTTTCTCTCAAAAAAAAAAAAGAATGAATTAAACGCCGAAGAGCAGTTTTGGTTCTATCATCAATGTTATCTAAAATTGCTTGTGGTCTACGATAAACTTTTGGTGTCTGAAGTTCGTGTTTTTCTTGGTATTCGTGGAGAATTTTAAATACACTCGAAACACTAATACCCAAATTGTAATCGTTAGATAAGTTTTAATAACACCTTTAAAATTACCTGCTGCTTTGCAGTAAACTCAACAAGTTGCGTTTTAGAGTTATCGGGGTGCTCTTCACTGCTAGCCTTAAAGATATTAACAATGCGTTCCTTGTCGTCAACCGAAAAATGATGGGCTGTTCGTTACTTCGGTGGAGAAAGGGCCGCAGCTTGATTAATAATTAATTGAAATTAATTATAACCTAAAAAATAAAAATTTTGTTTATTTGATCAATAATGAATGATTTCTCTACGTACCTGAACATAAACACAAATGTAAAGCAAAGTATTGAAAAATACTGTTTGTAAATGGAATAGAAACGAGAGCAAACTACTGACCAAAACGTTAAAAAAGCGCAGGAATGTAGTGTTGGTTGTAATACTGACTTTAAAATTTAAACGAATAAAATAATTTTATTTAAATTTAGCGCGGATTTGTGTGGTCGATGAACGAATTATAGTACACTCATGAAATTTAAAACTTGGACACCACAATTTCTGTAAACAAAAGTTTGCACATTGTGAAGCGGGCTTAAGGGTATCATTTACAATTCTAACAGCAGGTAGTCTCAGCAGGGGTTATCTTATAGAAGGACTGTAGAATGAATCATTACACTAAGCACGTTTTAGAAAATAGGTAATTTACGTTGCTTACTTAATTTTTTCTTTAAAGAATATATTTGAAGGTATCGCTAATTAAACACCATAGCTCGATTAATTATCGAATCAAAATTTTGTTTAGGAAATGTTTACAAAATAAAATTAGAAATAATTTTGATTTAAAAAACGTCTACAAGCAATAACTTTTAAATTAAATCAAAAACTAAACATGGTTATTTGGGTTGACTGATTATTACTTATTTTTAAATAAATCTAACCTACTAATTATTGTAAGTTATTAAAAAAAACATTAAACTCTCTATTCATAATATTTAGTCCTTACAAAATGTATATTTTATGACGTTTCATTTTTTCTGTAGTTAATATAAAAAGTGAAAATAAAAACTAAGGCAATTCTTATTGTCAACTATATATTTAGTTTTTGACAAGAATTTATTACATAATTATAATTAAGATACCAAGTTATAGTTTAAAATTAAATGAAAACTTTTTTTTTTAAATAAAGGTATTACTATATAAATAAATATAAGAAATCAATAATGGGTGTGACCTCCATTATTATTGATACATTCTTGGAGGCGTCTGCTCATTGACGCTATCAAGGTATCAATATAATTAATATTAATCGTTTCCCATGCGGTATCAATGGCTGCAATTAGTGCATTACGGTTTACTGGTATAAAATTTGGCCCTTGTTGTCTTCGGATAACAGCAAGTATTCGAGCCCAAACATTTTCGATAATGTTAAAATCTGGGCTTTTTGCTGGCCAGGGTAACAGCTCAAGTTATTTTCTCGTATCCAATTGCGCACAACCCGCGAAGTATGAATAGGGGCGTTGTCCTTTAACAACAAAAATACATTATGAAAATGTTAATTCAACAGATCCCGAACTATTTTGGAGAAAGTATAGTGAAATAAGAATACTTACTTGTTGGAAAATATAATCTTCGTCTGGATAAAACACTTCGACTGAAGGTTTCATAATAGTTTCCAAAATATCTAAATACGCAGCAGAATCAAGACGTCCATCGATAGCCCAACAAACTCCTGGACCCCCGCGCTAACCAACCCCACACATTCCACAGAAAAATAACCACTTCGTTTTTAGGACATATGTGATTATTTTTTTAATTTTCGAGTTCCTTCCATTCTAAAAACTTTTAGTGGTCCATCGTTGCGGCTATTGAACGTTTTCGTCGCTAAAAATCACTCGATTCCAAAATTCCAAAGGTTCGTTCACATATCGCCTTGCAAATTCCAGACGACGTCTCATATTTTCGTCACTGAGAACTTCTTTCGCAGCAGCATTATACTTCTTTATTCCCATCTCCTTTAATCTTTTTGTGCAGTTATACGGCATCCGGGAAAATGTGTATCTGCTATAGCCCTGGAGTATGTAGCAAATGGTTGTTCTGTTACGTAATGAAACAACTCGAGATCTTGAGCACGTGTAGATACTTTAGGTCTACCACTTCCGATGGCTCTTTCAAAGTGTGTTCAAGATTCCATTTTACTCGGTAATGCCCTACGGTGCTTTTGGTATATCTAACATACGTGAAATTTCACGCACGCTACGGCCCGCCGCTAATTCATAAAGTAAAAGCCATTTCCTTATAATGCTAATGGACAGGATTTTCTTTTAAGTATTAAGATTACAATAGAGGACTTATAAACTTTCGAAAATATCTAATTATAAATATTTACACTGCAATTGCGCTTTTCCTTAATAATTTCTTAGCAATAACATACACGTTCTTGGTTTTTAAGTTGTCATAAATTTGATATGATATAAATTTGTGTTTCTAATATTACATCACAAACTAATCTTTATTCGCCAAAAATTGTTGCTTAAGTTGTAAAGCTTCGTACACACCTGAACAACAAACCGAGCAACAAACATAACAACGAACCGAAAGTCAAACAGAACGACAAACGATCTTTTATGATTTCCACAATCCGAACAACAAACGGAACGTTTGTGCTGTTCCCATAATTATTTTCAGTAGTTTTCAGTTCATATATATTTATTATTGAGAAGAAAATTGCGGAAAACAAGAAGATAGTGCCAACCAAATTTTTACGCACAAAGAAGAGTAAAAAATTATAATTTACTTCGTTTTTTTTATTTTGGAAATTTCCCGCCCAAATGATGCTAATAGGGACATCATTTTTTCTTGCATTCTTAAACACTGATTAATTTAAAACATTTTTCTTCTGTCAACTCCATAATATTACCTAAAACACAACAAACCCACAAAAGGGAGGACAAAAATAAATAATTAATTCTCCCGCATAAGTTTGTTCGCCGTTTTGTTTAGATTCGTCCAAACCTGCAAACGCATTCGCGCGCATTTTCTTTGATGTCGGAGAAAAAACCGACAAGTTGCGGGAACGCCGCAAACCGTTCGTGGAACAATCAGGACTTGCGAATCTGTTCTAAAATTCGTACGTAGCACCGTCCAAATTAATGTTCCGATTGCCGTTCGGTTCGTTGTTCTGTTTGTTCCTCGGTTTGTTGTTCAGGTGTGTACGAAGCTTTTATGTAACTATAATTAACGACTTAACGTTACGTTAGTAGATTCCATTTACTATTTACACATATTTTCTTGGAACATTCGATAATTAACTATCGGGATATGATGACCCTATACTTCGCAGGTTGTGCGCAACTGGATACAAGCAAATAACTTGGAGCTGTTACCCTGGCCAGCAAAAGCCCAGATTTTAACATTATCGAAAATGTTTGGGCTCGAATACTTGCTGTTATCCGAAGACAACAAGGGCCAAATTTTATACCAGTAAACCGTAATGCACTAATTGCAGCCATTGATACCGCATGGGAAACGATTAATATTAATTATATTGATACCTTGATAGCGTCAATGAGCAGACGCCTCCAAGAATGTATCAATAATAATGGAGGTCACACCCATTATTGATTTCTTATATTTATTTATATAGTAATACCTTTATTTAAAAAAAAGTTTTCATTTAATTTTAAACTATAACTTGGTATCTTAATTATAATTATGTAATAAATTCTTGTCAAAAACTAAATATATACGTTGACAATAAGAATTGCCTTAGTTTTTATTTTCACTTTTATATTAACTACAGAAAAAAATGAAACGTCATAAAATATACATTTTGTAAGGACTAAATATTATGAATAGAGAGTTTAATGATTTTTTAATAACTTACAATAATTAGTAGGTTAGATTTATTTAAAAATAAGTAATAATCAGTCAACCCAAATAACCATGTTTAGTTTTTGATTTAATTTAAAAGTTATTGCTTGTAGACGTTTTTTAAATCAAAATTATTTCTAATTTTATTTTGTAAACATTTCCTAAACAAAATTTTGATTCGATAATTAATCGAGCTATGGTGTTTAATTAGCGATACCTTCAAATATATTCTTTAAAAAAAAAATTAAGTAAGCAACGTAAATTACCTATTTTCTAAAACGTGCTTAGTGTAATGATTCATTCTACAGTCCTTAATATTACAATACAAATTCTCTTTTCCGAAGAAACGTTGCCGGTAATATAATTACACACAACTTTTGTTTAAACAATTTATATGCTCTAATATCTAGTTATTTCTTATTTATAAGAAACAAACACAAAATATAAAATTAAATTTACAAATTAGTCATGGTCGTAAAGCCTGGCATATTTATTTAAATAAAAAATATCAGGAGCAGGTGCGCACTAAAGGAGCAGACATCCTGTTACTCGTTCTGCAGCGCTCTATGTGGATAGGGGAATGCATTGGCGTTCCTCCAAGTTCGCTGAGGTACCGTAAATCCTACCAACCCTCGAAGATTTCTTCTTTGGAAATAAAGCTACGACGCTGTATTTTTCCTTTTTCGTTCTGCGTGATATCTTACTTTTTTCTATACATTCTACCATTCATTGAAGTAAATATAAGGTGATCCAGGTATGTGTAATTGGTCCATAACTTTTTTGTTATTGAAGATATCGAGAAGCGGTCTTCACTCTAAAAATATGTTTATTATATGCAAGGTGTTCCTATATAGGATGGTAAACCAAAGTTATGTTTTTTTTTTTTGATGGGACACTGTATATTTTTACATAATTAGTTGTAGAATGGAAAAATAATGGGACTTTGTACCAGTTATCTGACTAAGAGAGGTAACTCGCTGTATCTCAGAAACTATTTATCGTATAAATCTGTATAACAAAGTCGCATAAGAGAAACTGCATAATTTATCTTATGCGACTTTCTTTTTCCTAAGTTGTACAGTAAATAGTTTCTGAGATACAGGGGGTTACGTCTCTTAATCAGATACCTGCTACAGAAGATTATGGGTCCACCTTTTTTTGCTTTGGCATTATTCAATTTTTTATTGGACAGATCACTGTCCAGTAGGCTATGGATATTTTGCGACAAACAATACCTTGAATTTTAATAGTCAAATTTCGATTGTGCTGGAACGCAATAAATTGAAGAACTCTTTTTTTGTAAATGAAACACCTTGTATTTCTGTTTACGACTCGATTAACTATTTCATAAGCTTTCCACTAATATGCAGTTTGTATGGTGAATTCTTATTTGACATTTTCAAAAAAAAACTATTTTTTCTTCAAGCGACAATAAAACGGCATATTATTGAACTACTGGCAGATGCTAAAAACGCTTTTACTGTCTGTCTAAACTATAAAAGTAAAAGTACTTTTGTTTTCACAACTATTTAGAGGTTGGTACCTCGGTTAGTTATGTCATTATGAATGTAACAGTAAAGTACCAACTTGATTCGTTCAGAATAATACGTCACTATAACACTCGAGAATCTCGTAAATTTGAAAGTAACACATGAAAACTAACAATAAACGCTATAAGCCACAAATTTCTTATACTATTTTTTCTATTTTACCCCATTTTTAACGGTTTGAAAGAAATAAAGTTTTTCAGTATTGCTTTGTGAATCTAGTATTCTTTACTTTTACAAAAACAAAGAAAATTTAACACAAATTTAATTTTATTGCGTTCATTTGACATTTAAATTTCAATTATTTGAATTTAAAGATTAAATAAATACCGTTTGTTTTTTTGTTCCTGATATTGTATAATAATTTTATTAAATATTTTGAATTACAAAACACACGTAAATAAAAGTATAGGTTATGAAATTAAATTTTCGTTTATGCGCCTGCGTTTGCTTTGTATAGGGAAGAAATTCCTCGTGTCTCGTGTCCCTACTATTCAAATATTTGGCTTTTTTAATAATAAGTCTTCATGATTTATAAACAAATTAATTAGATAATTAAAGTTTATCATTAATATATACTATTAATATGTATGTTATCTGCCACTTTAATTTAATATAAATTAGTACCAACCCTAAAAAACAAAAAAAGCAGTAAAAAAAGTGTTCCGTGAAAAAAAACATCCAATAAAGCACTCAAATGACGTCATCAGAGCATCGAAATGTTGACATTAAATGGGTAAAATAGAAAAAATAATATATTTCACTTGGAGTTAAAAAATATAATTGTTTAACTCTAGTAAAATAATCTACTATTATTAAGTAAGCAAGTAGACTGCAGTCTACAAATATTCCAAGTGAAATAACATTTAATTTTGATGCTAGTATGATAATCTACTTTACTATTTTTATAAAATAACAAATAACTGATAGTAAGAGGTTTGTAAGTCCTGAAGTTTAATCAAATATTAATAAATAATTAACAGTATCAATAATAAACCAGAATGAATGTATATTTTTAGGAAACAGAAAAAGAAACAATACAGCTCTATATCAATGTAGGTGTTCAAATAAGCCGCCAGTCTGCTACATACAAAATGTCAATCGGTTCTATAGACAATAATTTTACTTATTAACCGAAACGCTGCAAAAATTCTATTTTTCATGTCTTCTGGTTTCGTGGGTTTGGGTCTGGTATTCTGCTGGCTAACAGAACATTTCGATCGCCTTCACGAATACAGTATATAATATTGATGAATTCTTGATGTGTGAAATTAATTTTAGTGTTGAGGAAAAATGTACAACACAACAATGTAGATAATTGCACTGTTATCAAAATTAATTGTCATTTCACTTGGGATATTCCTACTTGCAAAAATGAACAACTTCTTCATAATAAAATAGTTTTTGGAAAAAAAAACTATTCAGAATTTACCATACAAACTGCATATCCGTGGAAAGCTTATGAAATTCTCAATCGACTCGTGCACAAAATATAGGGTATTTCATTTATAAAAAAAAAGACTTATTTAACTTTTTGCGTTTCAGCACACCCTGTATAGTGTGCCCGTGACCTTTAAAGAAGCCCAACAAAACAACGATTTTCATAATTTATAATAGCCTGCAGTAAACAAAAAAATATTTTTCATTATTCAACAATGACACTGTATTTAAGTTATATATTCATTAATCCATTCTATTTTACAATCAGAACACTATTCCGTGCTTAGGATATAAACACAAATAGCACTTCATTATAAGCTCAAAACTCAATCCAGTTTTAAATTTTTATATAAACTTATAATTTTAAGTTTTATTGTTAGCCGCTACGTTTATTTATTTGATATAATTACTTAAACTGTATTGAACTTCCTATTTAACTGTGGTTCTTAATGACGTTCCTTTTTTTAATTTTGAAGTATTTTGTTACCAAGAAATATAATCACTTTAAGTGATTAATCTAACAACCTTCATTGTTTAAGAGTGCTCGGTAAACATGATGATGTACGAAATAACGTACCGATTATTGTATGAGTAAGACATAGATATGTGTAAAATAAAGAGAGACTATTTACTAAATGCTTTATGAATAAAGTTACTTCTTTGACTTCAATTTCATGTAGTCAAAAAATATAAGCAAAAAAACCAAATAAAATAATTTTTCTTGTATCTCAGAAACAAGCCGTTGCGGACCCATGTTCATATGAACTTTTTATCTTAAAATGAGTCAAACATTCACCCTTTAAAGTTTGTACAAGTACTTAATTTACACCCTGTATAATAATAGTGCGATCTTGCATAGTTTAATAAATATATAAATTGAATGCAGTTTCAAAGTTTCTAATAATGATAATTCTTTGTCTACCTCACGTTATTATGTATTGTAAAAATCGTTGTTTATATGTGGGCAGGCTTGCAACTAGTTTCAATACGAAACTGGTTAAAGGGATTTGCGTCAGCTTTTTAATACAATAGAAAATTTACCCGAAGTATCATAAACATTAAAGGATGTCCAAACTAAATATCTACGTTTAAAACGCCCTGGGAATGGGCTTCTTTAAAGTCGATGGGTGTACGAGTGGTGAGTCATAATTAGGTTTAAAGTTTCCTGGTTCAAAATATTTAAAAAAGTTCTTATAAATTTTTTTCAAAAAAGGTCAACTGTCGGAGTTATAACCGTTTAAAGATGGCGTCCAAAAACTGATCAAACCTGTATTTCTTCGAAACGACTATATTTACTTTAACAAATTTTAGCACATTTCATATTACTATTACGAGCTATCAGCTGATTATAAAACATATTTAAAATTACAACCAGAATCGTACATTCCAGGGGCGTACTAGGAAATGTTGGGCTCTATTTTATAATCCGTTCAAAAAACTGACAATTTGATTTAAAATTATTGAAATTCTCTCTTGAAAGTCGTTTTGTCCAACTGTTTTCGAGAAAATTGATAATAAAAAATAACTAATTACAGATAAAAATGGTGTTGGGTATCGGTGAAATAGAAAACAAAAAGTTATCGAGAATGCGGTGGAAAAAAAACGATCGTAGTTGAGATGTTTCTAACAAACAAACTGACATTTGTTGTCAGATCAAGAAATACAGGTTTGATCAGTTTTTGGACGCCATCTTTAAACGGTTATAACTCCGACACTTGACCTTTTTTGACAAAATTTTATAAGAACTTTTTTAAATATTTTGGGCCAGGAAATACACCTTTGAAAACTTTAAACCTAATTATGACTCACCCTGTATAACGTATGAAATTACAGAATAATAATCAAATAAAATTCAATCAAACACTAAAAAACAATATGTTCCCACCAACATTTGTTACAACTATTTATTAAAAATTCCAAGTTATTCTAAAATTTTCTGTGGTTAGTTTTTTGGAAAATATCCGTGGCCTACTGAGCAGTGATTTATCAAATGAGAATCTTTTCTCTAACAAAAAGTTTAAGAATGCCGAAACGAAAAGTGCTGGACTCATGGTTTTCTGTACAAAGTCCTATTATTTTTTAATTGTAAAACTAATTACATAAAAATTTACAGGGTGTCCTATTGTATAGGAACACCCTGTATATAATGAAAATATTTTTAGAATGTGCGGCATAAGTGTGCTTACTTGGTGGTGAAAAGCCCATGTCGAAATCTTCAATAGCAAAAAAGTTATGAACCAATTACACAATTCTGGATCACACCCGGTATAAAGTAATTACTATGCAACAATTATAAAATATATAATTTTGAAATGTTTACAACGATTTTTAAAGTATTTTTAACTTTATACTAGGGAGTTCTATATGCAATTTACCAGGTTAAGATTTTACTACCAGAACATTAATTTGAAGATATGTTAATTGCAATTTTTGCACTTTGGCATGATGCACTTTTTTTTAGTTCATTACTCCGTCGGCCGTCTTATCAGGAAAACCACCCATCCGATTTTTATGATACTTGAGGTATTATTTTTAATTGCGCAGATCTAATTTAATTATACACAACTTTAGTTTAAACTATTTTTTGATCTTTTTAAGTAATTACTGGGATATTAAAATCACGTGTTTTATCAATATCTCCAAAAATATCAATCATACAACAAAAAGTTGTTGGAAATTTTATTTTCTATAACTGTTATTTGAACTATTTTTTTGTTATGGTTTGGATTCCTTGCTTATACTGAATAATCTTTTAATATGAGGTAATTGCAATGATTAAACATTTTTGCGTTATGATAAACCGCAAGGAGTACATAAAAGCCCTTCACACACGTGCCTCATACAATATTTTATCGACGTCAGAACTAATTTTTGCAAGTAGAAACAGATACGCATGCGATTTCGCTTTTGTTTATTTCGAATGTTGGTTGCCAGACAACCTTGATAACAACAATGGTTTGATATGGAAAGTCCCATTTAAATTACATTATACTTTTACACACCATTTTATTTTTTTACCCATGGTTTATTTATAACTATCATTTCACACACAATTATTTAGTAATTAAGTGCTGATTATTGGTTAGACGTAGATAAAAATATTACCTTCCGGTGTATCATGATTTGTAGTGCACTGTCTTGGTTGTCTGAATTCCACGAAATTGAGGTAGTGCAAGGCAGTAAGTGATTCTTGATCACCTATTACGATGCAAGACACTTATACCTTGTACTTTATACCTTTTATAACGTCAGTGCGTTTTTAATAGTAATTGAAATTATATTTCTGATGACTTTAGTAATACAAATATTTATTTTATTGTTCTTTAGCTGAACTTGGTGATTATCAACCTGATGAACATGGACCAAATTACCTCTCTCATCTCCAACTGGTACCTGGTCAATCAGACGACATGGAAAAGAAAATAGCAGAACTACACAAATTGCATAAGTGCGTAAAAATTACTCATCAACAACAAGTTACACATTAGTTATAAATTTTAGGGGCCAATTACCAGCGGACGCTGAATTTAATTTTTTAGATCACGCTAAAAGAATAGATATGTACGGTGTAGAATTACATAAAGCTAAAGTAATAGTTAAATCGATTAATCCTTACCGGTATAATCCATTCTTTTTCCAGGATAACGCTAATAAGGATATAGAACTAGGTGTTACTTCAGTAGGTCTAGTAGTTTTTCAAAACAAAGTTCGTATTAACACATTTTCGTGGTCGAAAATTATGAAAATTTCATTCAAACGAAAACAATTTTTTATACAACTTCGAAGAGAATTGGTATAATATTTTTAAAAGCAAATGTGTGCGTCGGGTTCATTGTTGATTATTTTCAGTCCGAAAACTACGATACTATCCTTGGTTTTAACATGGAAACATATCGATCTTCGAAAACTCTTTGGAAGGCATGCGTTGAGCATCATACGTTTTTCCGATTACATTCTCCTAAAATTCGACGACGTTTTCCATTGACATTGGGCTCGAAGTTTTATTATTCTGGCAGGACTGAGTTTCAAACAGTTTCTGAAGTGAAGCAACGAGGAAGATTGGAAAGGAAGTTCGTTAGGTCGCCGAGCAAATATTTGGTGCGTTATTTTTTTTTAAACAACAATTTTCATGTTCGATGTCTAATAACGGAATATTTAAAAGAATTATTTTTATCTCGTTTAGATTCGTCAATCCGTATCACCATCTACTGTAGAAGATAAAGGAAAATCGGCGCCGTCGAGACCATCGCGACCGTATGATAATAAAGTTACGTCTTTAGGTGCGAAAGAGCCGAGGAAAGCTTGGGAAGATGATTCACACCTTTCAGATGAGTAAGCGTTTTTATTCAAGATTAGATAAGCAATTAATCTTAAATGTAGGTGAAATCTGTGAGAACTCGTCCAGCT
This sequence comes from Abscondita cerata, assembly GCA_030710515.1. NCBI lineage: Eukaryota > Metazoa > Arthropoda > Insecta > Coleoptera > Lampyridae > Abscondita > Abscondita cerata. The sequence goes on from JALBCR010000988.1 coordinate 318,732, forward strand.
GTGAACCATTCGATACATTACGTTCTTGCTCGAATTTTATTGTGGACGATGTACAAGGTAATTTGTGTTTACAGTGATGGTGGGTTTTTGGAGCGTACACTGAAGGACCATTTTCACCCGGATTAGCTGGTAGAGTGTTAAGTTATGCGGACGAAGAAGCACCATCACCTACGACGAATGAATTGTACGATACGCCTCCTTACAGTGCTAGTCATTCGCCAACATCGCAAATGGTTGAAGAGGGTTTAGTTACTATTATATTGCATCCCGACGAAGATGGGAAATACGGATTTAATGTTAAAGGTTCGTAAATAACCACTGCGTACTCGATAGTTATTTTATTCAAATAGGTGGAGCAAATAGAGACATTCCAGACGGCATGGATTTACCGATACTAGTTTCGAGAGTGGCTCCTAATACTCCAGCTGACAGATGCAACCCACGTCTGACGGAAGGCGATCAAATTTTACAAATTAACGGTCGCGACATCACACACGCTCATCATCAGACAGCCGTACAGTTAATACAAGAAGCGCGTAGTACAAATGATGGTATATGTCCGATAATGAAAACCCAGCGCGCTAAGCAGAAAGTTTTAGGTAAATTGCATCTGGTAATAAAACCAAACGCAATTTACAGCGGAGAAGAGTACGAAGAGCCACCGTATCAGTATGTTCCCGTCGGAGAAATTCTAAGGACTCCTTCGCCCAGTAACGCTTTAGAACAAAGTATGCTACTATTAGCTGACGGTATAGCTAGTGGTGCCCTAATATCTCAGTACGAACTGCTGTACCGCAAACATCCAGATCTTACTTGTGATGAAGCTGTCAAACCAAAAAACATTAATAAGAATAGATATCGGGATATTTCACCTTGTAAGTTATGATTTGAATTTTTATTACTGACTCTTTAATAATTTACTTTTTTAGACGATTCGTCTCGAGTTATTTTAAAGGATTCGTCAAGCGGCGACTACATTAATGCAAATTACGTTAATATGCACATCACGGGTACGGACGTCGTAAATAATTATATCGCCACACAAGGACCATTACAATCGACAACAGAAGATTTCTGGCAAATGATATTAGAAGAAGAATGTACTCATATTATCATGCTGACGACAATCGTTGAAAAAGGAAGAGCCAAATGCCATAAGTACTGGCCAAACCTCGGAGAAACTCTTACGTTTCCAAATATCGTTATTAAATGTATCTGCGAGGAGACTGATGATTCCGGTAGTTTTGTGTTTAGAGATTTTATTCTTTCCGATATTAAGGTTTGTTTCGTTCGGTTCTTTTTTTCAATTAATTTTAAGTGCAAAATGGTTGTAGAATAATGTTGAACGTGACATTAAACACATGCAGTATGTAGCGTGGCCCGACCACGGAGTACCAGATTCTCCAGGTTTGTTTTTAAGTTTTACAGAAAGAGTTCGCGACGTTAGAAAAGAAACGACAACGCCGATAGTTGTGCACTGCAGCGCCGGTATCGGTAGAACTGGTGTTTTAATATTGATGGAAACTGCTATGGGTCTCATCGAAGCTAGTGAACCAGTTTATCCGTTGGACATCGTTCAAACGATGAGAGAACAACGGGCCATGATGATACAGAATGCTGTAAGTTTTTGTCTTTTTTTTGTCATTCCTTATTTTGCCTTGCTATAAAACGTCAGATAAGAATGAAGTAGATTGTGTAAGTGGGTGAAAAATCGCTAATTATAAAAACTATTTGAAGGTTTAAAAACGTTGAAGTGTTTGTAGACTTGAGTTTGGAATTTATGATTTCATTTCCACTATTAGATTAGACTAGATTTTTAAACATTAATTAATTGACATAAAATTTTTTTTGGCTGTATTTTTTTTCAATGCTATGTTTTTGAGGGCTACTCTATCTACCATATATAAAACAGTATTCGTTTAATCAGGAATTCATATGCTTTTACGTCTGATATCTCCCTAACGTCCTTTATTAGTATTTTCTATTTTAAAAAAATCACTTTCTAAAGTGATTGATTTTTCAAAAACTGCTCATGATTATTGATTCATTTCAATGCTCGATTTTCATACAGATCAAAGATCTCAAACCTTTGGATTCTTTTTTTATGGAGTTTTCTTCCTTGATTTTGATTTTGTGTTTCCGATTTTTACAATGATGTTGGCAAAACACTTGAGAACTGAAATACTAAAACAATCCATCAACTTCAGTGAGACATTTCTTCAACCATAATAAATGTATTCACATAATATAATAGACTGGCAGTGATGACTGATTTTTCAACATGACTTTATACCGTCTATCTTTTTGTATATAGAACGTATGGTTCAGAGTATACTTGAAAAGCGTATTTCTTGACGGTCCTAGGTGATATAACGTTTGCAAATCGCTTTTATTTGCTTTTAGTGCAGGCAATGGGGGGTTTCTATTCGCAAAAGGTCGGAAATAATTGAAATTTGGTGGGACGATAGACATATAGGTTCCTTAATAGTTCACCTGATGACGTTTTTCGGAATATACCGCTGTTGTGGTAAGTGCTATCGAAAAAAAATGTAGAGTACAGGGTGATTCATTAAGGATGGCGACCTGCTGTATCTCGGAAACCGTACGTCCTTTCAACATTGGGAAAAAATTCTTATAACATACTCGACCCATAACAAGTTTTTAAGTTCGTAGTTTTCCTCTAGATGCCGCAATCTATAATTTACAAAATATAATTGAGTTTTTTACAAAATATATCCGAATTAAGGTTAGTAAAAAAATGTGAGCATTAGGAACTACTGTTTCTACTCTAAAACTTTTCTTTAAGTCATTTTTCTATATTACCTATTGTTAAGTGGTGGGGGAATGTTACTGTTGTTGAGAAAAAAAACACTAACTTCCACATGCGTCAACCGATTTTCATAAACTTAAGCTCCATTTAAATAGCATTAAAGGTAAATTTCATAAGCAGACAACAACATCACATTTAATATATATATGGTGGTTTCTCCTAATGGGTAGGAGCCTTCCATAGGAGATTGGTGTGTGGATGACTTAATGAAAACCCACGTAATTCATTAAGGCATCTGAAGAATTTGGTTTTCAAAAAAGTTGTTTTTTTTAAATTACAGTTAGTCTTAAAAGTGACAGAATTGGTAACATTAACAAATGTCGATTACTAAAATTAGATAAATTATTAATTTATTGTCTAAATAACTTACTAGTACTAAAGTAACCTCGTATTCAATAAATTATAAATCACTTTAAACAATAAATTAATACTTCATCTAATTTTTCTACGGTGCAGAAAGTATTGGTCGCAGACGAAAAATGAACGAGTTCTCTACCTAATTTAATTTGAATTTTTTTTATAGCACTTATCACAACAGCGCTATTTTCCGAAAAGCGACGCAGAGTTTTCATCCCTTCACTCCTCGAGCGCAAAGGCCCCCGAGGTCGCAAACTCAGGGGACCTATGTCTACCATCCCACCAAATTTCAATTTTTTTGTACCCATTGCTTGGACTTATTTACACAATCCGGCGTTGTTCTGACATTAAAATATGCAACAAAAACCTGTCGACAATTTATTGACAGATGGTTTGAGACTACAACGGAATTTTATCTTACATTTTTTAATCATAAAAATGCATTATAGAGCAAGTAGTATTACGAATAAACCGTAGTGGGTGGTATGTATACGCAAAAATAAATAAATCTACTATCTGAATCAGGAAAGATGAGCCCTACGTCATCAAGCAAATGCGTATGATTTAATATTAAAAACTAAAGTCAAATTAATGATGAAACTGAGCGATAGAGCTTTTACTCGATTTAAACGGCCCTATAATTGTACTTTAGGTAAACTGCTCGGAATTGCTTCAAATTTTTACCAGTGATAGCCCTTGGTCTACTGATCATAAATATGCAATAAAATTTTGTCGCTCTCAAAAACTGAATTTTTTAAAAATAATTTTCGAAAAAATTTTGAAAATTTTTGGGTCGGTTTTTTTTTGCACGTTTCAGACAATTCTAAGACAATTATATAAAATCAAATTGCATATCAAAATCGTCAGGGTCGTCTCCTTCTTCAGTCTCGATCGGTGGAACAGGCATGGCTGGGTCGTACAGGTCTCGGGCAATCATGAAGAATAGAATCAGTGGGTCTTGATTCAAAGATTTGACCATCTTGAGGAAAATATACCGGGCGAGGTATCCTCCCAGGAAGGTCTTCTGCCGGTTAGCATAGGGGCCGCTCGCTTTGGCGTGTCGCCTAGAATAGTGGGGTTGGTTAGGTTAGGTTAGGTTAGGTTAGGTTACCATGTGGACTCGATTGAGTTGGTGTGGACTCCGGTTTCGGGGTCCTTGAAATGGAGAGTGGTTCCCCTGCAGGTTGGTGTAGTTGGGGTGGTCGGTGAGCCCGGAATATCCTTTCCAGCAATCGGAATAAATGGTGGTTCCCGGTTCTATGTATTTTTCAATACATGCCAACAGGGTGTCCGCAGTACGGTCGTTCACGACTTCCATGAACACCCTGCCTAACCCCCTTTCAATTCCCCCAAACACCCAAGCTCCGTCGACATTTCACACTTTTCTTTTTTGGTTGTCGGGGGTGAACGGTGTTGGTTGGTAGGTTACAGTTATTACAATTTTCTTCTTAAAAAAATTTGGTTGGGTTAGAGTTAGGTTAGGTGGCCCAAAAGTTTTTGAAAAATAAAAGTCTTAGAATTGTCTGAAACGTGCAAAAATGCAAAAAAAAACCACCCAAAAATTTTCAACATTTTTTCAAAAATTATTTTTAAAAAATTCAGTTTTTGAGAGCGACAAAATTTTATTGCATATTTATGATCAGTGGCATGTAGGCTACTTTTGGTAAAAATTTCAAAAAAATCCGAGCACTTTACCTAAAGTACAATTTTTCCTAAACGGCATCGAGTCCCTGCTAGCTGGAATTACTATAAATCATTAAGAAATCTAGTTAATGCATCGGTGCACAGAGAAAAGAGAGCTTACTTTGAATATATAGCATCTTCTAACAATGGCGACCCTCGTAAACTTTGGAGGGCTATCAACCGGTTGAATGTTCATGTGTCATATTCTAGCAATTTGCCTTCACACCTTCGGGACCCAGATGTGGTTCTTGATTATTTTGATAATGTATACAATCACGCACGTAATGCATCTGATGATCTTGTGCATTTTTATAATAATAATATTAAGGATGGAATCATAGAATCTTTTTCTTGTTCTCTTGCTTCAGAGGAAGAAGTCGAAGGGGTCATACGTAGTATCAAGTCAAATTCGGTGGGACAATTTAAATATTCATATGATTCAACTATGTTGTCTTTCAATTGTCCCTGTAATAACACATCTGATAAATTCTAGCTTACTTAACTCTGTTTGTCTTCAAGCTTGGAAGACTGCGCATGTGTTGCCAATACCGAAAACAAAGAAATGTGAGGACTTATGCGACCTCCGCCCGATAAGCATTCTTTCTCCACTGTCTAAAATCTTAGAAAAGATAATTGCACAGCAAATTATTTCTCACCAATCTATTCTCTCAATAGATTTAGTATCCTCCCTAAAGTTCAGTCTGGGTTTAGACCGAAGTATAGTTGTGCATCGGCTTTAGCTTCTGTTACTGACGACATAATATTGGGATTAGACTCAGGATCTAATACTGCCTTGATTCTTCTTGATTTATCGAAGGCATTCGACACCATTAATCATAAACTACTACTTTCTATTATTCACTTTGTGGAGTGTAATGCTTTTGTATAAATTTATTTAAACTTTTCTTAAATAATAGAACTCAGTGCATTAAAATTTATGACGTTATCGAAACCTTCAACAGTGCCATGTGGTGTTCCGCAGGGATCAGTGCTTGGACCTTTATTATACCATATATATACATGAAGTATTTTCCAGTGTCTAAAATCATGTAAATTTCACCTGTATACCGATGATTCGCAACTGTACTATCGACGTCCCACATGCAAACAGCCCAGCAGTGTATTAACAACGATCTTTCTAATCTTTTACGGACCACTTATGACCACTGCCTTAGTGTAAATATTAATAAATCCTCCGCACTTTTGTTCTGCAATAAGGCTGAAAGAACATTCCTCGAGACCAAGATTACTATTTCTCTCGATGACAACGTCCTACCGTTCAAGCATGAATCAAAAAATTCAGGCCTGATATTAGATGTGGATCTAAGATTCGGGAGTCACGTTTCTGCCACAATGCGGAAAGCATACTCGTCGCTTAGAGCTATTTATCCTTTCCGACAATCACTCTCCCCGTTTGTTAGAAGACTTCTTTCCGATTCATTACTCTTAAGCCACTTCAACTTTTGCGACACTGTATATGGACCTTGTCAGGACTGTAGAGAGATAAACCGAATTCAAAAAGTACAAAACTGCTGTTTAAGATTTATTTATGGTATAGGTAGCTATCGACATATCTCTCCAGCTCTACGATCAGCTCGTTGGTTGTCCATGAGTCAAAGGAGGTTTTTGCATTTTAGTTCGTTTGCTCATGCAATAATAGTTCATAGGACTCAGCCTTATTTGTTCGAAAGAATCTCCTTTCGTACCGATGTTCATAACTTGAATCACCGTCGTCGTGGATTAATATCTATTCCACGACACAATAAGGCAATATTCAGACGTTCATTTTCGTGTAACATCGCATTAATGTATAACAAAATACACTCGAAATGGAAGTTTTTCAATAGGTACTTAATTTTTCAGTTATTTTCTTTTTTTTTTCTTCTATATGTAGTGCAATTGCGGGTTCCTAATTAACTATATATGTATTTTTTTTCTCTCTTTTTTGTGTTATTATTTTTTAATACTTTATTGCATTTAAAATTATTGAAGAAGCGTAATTATTTTTTTTGTCCTGAAGTATTGAGACCTGTTTGCTTGCCCCGGCGCTTGAACTGACCAGGTGCTCTTTGGCAGATGGTAATTTATGAATATTGTATTCGGTTATTGTTATCTGTCAATAAACTATATTATTATTATTAAATCAGAACTATAACCATTCTATCGTATAAACGTGACAGCAATGGTCACAGTCAATTGTCAGATTTTGTTCAAATTTTGGGATTTCGGAAAAAATATAATATGTACCTCGGCACTAAAGTTCTTTTTTTTGACTCACGTGTTTTATTTGCCTCGGCTATCGCCTCTGCAACTAAATTCGTCATGAAAAATCAAACTTTATTGCCTAACTATTTTCAATTTTCATTTTTAATATTTTTTTTATATTACCTTTCTACATTAAATAAAC
>JALBCR010000989.1:0-113702 GCA_030710515.1 Abscondita cerata
TTCTTACGTATTGCTGTATTGGCAAAACAAAAGATTTCCTAGCCCTCGGTTATGAACTATGACTAATACCAGTCAAGTACAACATTCCTTTATTTCTAAACTTAACATTTTAATACTGCAAGTACCTTATCTATTTACCTTGATTTAACGTTTTCATTATACTGTGTGTCCCAGAAAATCTGAAGCATTGGGTTTAACATGGAGAATTTGAAAAGTCTGATTTATATGTCCCCAAAGTGTTTTTAGGATATTTCCAGTATCAGAACACATTACAATGTGTACCAGAAAACGTTTTTGTAAAAATTTTAAAATGTAACAAAACATATCAAAAATATTTCAAAAAATGTATCGCGTGCTAAAAAGCTTTATTTAAATGAACAAGTAAGAGATGCGTCGTTCATGTTCGGCGTGGTTCAGTTGTCTAAACGCATTACCACTGATTTATCGCCGATTCTTACGAAGGTTCAAATCCCCCAGACTGATTCTTTTTTTAAGTTGTATTATTATTTTAAATGAACAGCGTTTAATTTCTATCAATAAAGAAATGTTATTAAAAGTTTAAATTTTTACTTGAATTGGCAACAAATTTACTAAAATATTATTCAAATTATTAAACATAACGCGTGATTCAAAAAATTGTTTATCAAACGTTGCCATGAACGACAAAGCAAGATATAACAGGTGTATATTAGCTTAGCTTATACATTTGTCAATTTTGACAGATTTAATTTCAATTTTTTTAATTAATAATTCAGATGACTTCAATAGTTCAATAGTACTTTGGTAGGTTCAACACATCCAGTTTTATGTATTTAGAATAGACGTACGTGAATTTTTTGATGGTCCACTTTAATGAAAAAAATTTTGAATCACGCATTACCTACATATTAGTTATTATTACCTACTTAACAATATTAAAAACCATTTCAATACGTTTTAATTTGTAACAATAAATGAATTTAGTTGTTGACATTAATAACAAAAATTACTAGTGTTCAATCATCATCTTGTTTGAATCAATCTTTTATAATAAATTAATATTTATGGTGATCCAGAAAAGAACCGATTGGAATAGTATCCTTAAATGAATGTTCGAAATGCTGTCCGTTTTGTACTAGACAGTAGCATAGCATTATTGTAAAACTGCATACGAACGTTTGCTTGTAATTGTTTTGTAGGTAGATACAAAAAATTAGAAATTACGTTTACGTAATTAATGAAGCATTTGAACAATAAAACAAAACGTAAGGCGGCTGCTACAAGCGTCGAAAAACAATGGTACATCAGAATAAATTTTGTACTTTGTGTCAAAATTTCCTTGATCGTTTCTTAAATAATTGTTTGAGTTTTGCGATTAGTTTGTTATACATTTGTATAAATAATGGAGAATTTAACATTGGAGCAGCAAATATTCGTTATTCGTTTGCATTTTAGTGGAAGTAGTTGCCGTGAAATACAACAATTATTTTCTAGGAATGCTTGAAGAAGTACCGAGTTATTCGACGTTTCAAAGAATTATAGATAAGTTTATAACAACTGGGTCTGTTAGAATACGTAGTGATGATATTCCCAAACTACCGCGGGAGTTAGAATTGAGAAACACCGAAGTTGTCCTAGCTGCAGTTTCTGTTACAAATAAAACATCAGTGCGTACTATTCAGGTAGAAACAGGGGTTTCGAAATCAATGGTACAACGCATTCTTCGAAAACAACGATACAACCCCTACAAACTTTAAAGATGCCAGGAGTTGCGAGCTGGCGATGATAACTCCAGAGTAGAGTTTTCCGAAGTAATGCAGGAGACCTGCAACAACAATAGGGATTTCTTGAGAAACGTTGTTTTTACTGATGAGAGCACATTCATTTTGCATAATAAACCTAACAGTCAAAACTGCAGATTCTGGGCGCGTGAAAACCATAACATGGCGGTGGTGGTGCAAACCCATTATCCCTTAAAGGTGAATGTGTGGGCTGGATTGTTCCGCGACAGATTTCTCGGTCCTTTTTTTATCGAAGGCAATCTTAACAAAATGTCCTACTTAGAATTGCTCCAGAACAGAGTAGTACCAGCATTACGAGAAACAGTGGAAGATCTGCAACAAGAAGTTTGGTTTCAACAGGACGGCTGTCCAGCACACAACTCGGTGATAGTTCGACAATATTTAGCAAATACCTTCTATGGTGTTATTGGTTTACTGGGACAAATTCAGTGGCCGCCACGATCTCCTGATCTGGCACCTTGTGATTTTTTCCTGTGGGGTCATCTTAAAAACAGGATTTATCAAAACCGACCCAATTCGTTAGACGATTTAAAGATCGCAATCTGCGAAGAATGTCAGCAAATCAATGCTCGACAGTTATCAAATGTACGTCGGGAGTTTTATAATAGGCTGGGTTACTGTTTGGTACAAAATGGAGGCATTTTTGTACATTTGCTTTTTTTTAAGCAAACCATTATAATCGGTTCTTTTTAGAACCACCATGAATATTTAGTTAAAGTATTTATTTAAACACAACGATGATTGTGCACTAGTCGCTGTTGTTAGTATGTCAACAACAAAAATTCATATATTGTTACAATTAAAACGTACCAAAATCATTTTAATTTGTTAGTTAGGCCCAGTTGTACAACTGACCCCTTAGTTATCATTTCATTGCGTTTCCGTTTACACCAATACAGCTTAAACTAGGCCGTATGCACCAACACAGCTTAAATTCAAGCAATGCTTAAAAAAAAACTTAAACATAGTTGTTAAAACCACAGCAACGATTTCTTTTAAGTCTCGCTTAAGTTTAAGCTGTGTAACGGCCGCGCGCGCGAGTTGAAAAGAAATGAAAAGAAAAATCGGCGTTTTATTAGGTAGAATGGAAAACCGGCTTTTCTAATTTTATCCTTTAAATTAGGAAGCTAAAATAAAAAAAAAATTGCCTGTCCCCGAGAACTTGGAAAATTTTATATTTTTTTTCATTTGTACGCTGCCACCATTCCAAGCCTTAGGGCTGTTTTTCCCACCTACCTTTGCGGCGGCTAACTGGCTTTCACCCGGAGTCTCTTTCTTGGAAAACGTGATTCGCACGGCTTAAAGATGGAGTAGAAACTCCGATGCGTGTAAGTTCTTTGCGATAAAAAAATAAAAAAACAAGGGGGAAAACTAAACCTAATTTATTTTTGGATTTTCCTCTCTATCAGCTCACAACCATACAAATCAATGTTAATTGCCGAAAACTACGATTGCGTAGCTTATGGACTTTGACGCGATTAAAGAAATTACTCTTACCTTATCGTATTGTATAATAATAATCCTAATATGTCACCCTCACAATAAAATATAAAAGACCAATCTGAATAATCCACGCGAGATCTACGCGCCCGTGTAGAAGTTAAAAGAAAAACAAAGACGTTCCGCCCGTAATTATTTATCCGCGTTTGCAAAATTAAATTGTCACAACACAACAAATCATACGTACAATTGTACCCGCACGCAAACTAATTATTCCCAAATCTCGTTCAAAGATTTTCGGCGTCTTCTGTTAAGCGCAACTATTAAAACTAAAACTATTTTTCCCGCTTTCGAAAAGGAAATATCAGAAGAAATAACACACTTTTTCCCGAAGGAACTTAAGTTCCGCACGTAAACTTAAGGGAGAACTCCGCCCGTCAAAAAAAAGAAACTTTCCTCCTCTCCCTTTTTTTTTATCCCGCGTAAAACATTTATATATTCCGTATCTCCCACTCTAAAGCTTAGCGCCTTTCCTCAAGAACTACCGCAAATTTTCTTATGGAAAACTGCAAATTATCGTGTCACATGTTAGCACCTCAACATTCTAGATGTCGTTACCGGTACCCTTTTATAAGATCGCGCATCTGTAATGTGTACAAACAAAGATTCCATTCATGGAAGGTCCCCGATCGGAGTATAAATCAACTTTTGTTTTTAATCATAGCTCCGGATATTTACGTCTACCTCAATTGTGAGATTCTCTGTTCGAACTCTTCTTTAATTAAATAATTAATTTGCAGTTCCCAACAGAAATACTTGCGTTAACAAATTGCCAACTCTTATAGTACTACTTTCAACAAATTTAAACATGCGATAAATTTAATGCCACTAATGTACTAATGCAACAATCGATTTCTTTTCGCTAAACCGCAATTTTATCAATGATTCAAAGATCACCAAAATTGGCGTGAATTATATTTAACAATACCGATTGTTACATTACCCCCCCTTCGAAAAAGATGTGCGCTTACTCTGAGCCACATTCTTTTCCCATCTTACATTAGAAATCCTTAAAGCTAGAGTCCATCACTATTTACCATACCGATCAGTCACTCGCGGGTTCGGTTCACCCACACCCACTTACACTTTCGGTTTATAAATGTTCCAAGGTACCTGTAGAGGTTTCTTGCTCCGTCCAATGTTGCGGCAACGCTGGATACAATTCACTGTGTTGCGTCGGCAGTTGACCATGGGTATCGCCACCGTCGGGCGTTGGAGTTGCTTGTGACGCGACACTACTATTATCACCACGCTTATGTCGCTGAACCAAAACCATTGTTAGAGTGTTCCATAAACTGGCTATTAACATAAGTCCACAACCTACTGTCTCATATAAATGTAACCCATTGATTATCACTCCCAAGCAGTACTTAATTGTTTTAAACACTACATAGAATCCCAAAATACCACTAAAGAATATGCCTATGTCAGAGAACCATCCCCATATCTGTCGCATCGTCGAATGCGCTAATTCCTCCATTTCATTAGGAGCGAACATCTTCAACGTTGAGTAACCTTGACTTTGTGCATCGAGGCCTGCCATCCTTCTAGCTATAATATTTTCGACCGCTTTTCGTTCAACACCGAACGCCAGTACTCTCTGTACTTTACTAACCTCCTCCTGAGTATATAACCCATATTGTCCTATAGGTTGTATAGGGCTGAATTCCAATTTTGGAGACGCCTCCACGGATAACATTTTGGGTTCCTTTTTCGTTGTCGGATAAGGGGTCAATCCGATCCATTCTCCATCAATTTGATACAGTGGAGGTGTTAATGCGTTACACTCCACCTCTTCGGCGTGATGCTGGAGGATCCGTGTTACCGGAGCCATATACCACGACTTGTTGTCTACTTCTACAGGCAATTCATGGAAACAACGGTCTGTTCGACGAATCTTGACGAGTTTTGGTACACACTTCATAATGTACAACACCTCGCCCAATACTCTTCCTATAACACCTTTTTCCAATTGTAGTGTCTGGCTTATGGAATGTGGTGCAAATGGAGCCATCATTAATCGATTTCTCAAAATTTCACGTTGCACTTGACATCGTCTATCCACAGTGTCAACATACATCTTGTCGATACCTCTTTTATACGACTGCTCTACGTATAAAAACTTGCTATTTACGTAGCTCATTAGATCCGTGTTATAGGGATCTAACCTCATCTTTGGCTGAAGATATGCCGTGACGGCGCCTTCTAAGACAACTAATCTTGGGTGTTCCGTCTGCCACACCTCTATATGACATAGAAAATTCTTCTTAATTATGGTCAATGCGAATATCTTGGAATTATTTTCCCACTATAATAAATTTTTCCTTAGTGCGTTTCTGTATCACTTGGGTCGCTGGCCCTTGGTATAAAACACTAAGTTGATCGTCACACTGACTTTTCCCATCATTCTCCCACACCGTGTCTCCCATCGTCGTATCGAAACAGTATCCTGGGGAATAAGGACACGTTACTCCACCCAATAAACTGATTTCATTTTCCTCCATTTTCACTCTGGCCAGATAATCCCGAGTGCTGATTTTTACATTGGCGATGACATAAACATTCGTCCAAGTTTGCCCTCCTTCATGGTAGGTCTCTCCTTTACATGCGCCTTCGCTATCTACATGACCAATCAACGTTATGGACGTTGAAGCACTTCCATTCATCACAATCTGGCCTATGTACTGTTGATATAGCTTTAACGTTTTATACCTGTGCACTCCGATGCACTCTTCGGAACCCACTTTGTGCACAAAACTAGACAGTCCTCCGGCCACAAGAGAACTATGGCTATGCATGCCACAGTGACTCATAATTCGCGTGATTTCGATTAAACACGTAAACACTTTTTGATACTTAATATCATTTTTCTGTATCACACGCACATTTACTTCGCTACTCGAATACTCGGACTCAGTTTCGGGACAAGATGTCACGTCACGAACGGACACCGCGGAAATATCGCTGCCTCGATCTTCGCAATCGTATGCTATTAGTCCCGCTGCCTGCCGCACACACAGAAAGTACCAGTATTGCCCATGCTACACGCGACCACATAAATGCACTCATAGTTTGTTTGTCTTTACTATTCATTTCGAAAGTTTCCCAACCACACTTTATAAGTTCACGAACTTCTCAATAGTCTTTTTGTCGGACTCGAGCACTGATTCTTCTTCTTTTCACTTATTCTTGAAAATTAACAACAAACACAATTGTTACAAAGACAAAGTTCAAACAATATTTTTATACCTAATTACAATTTAACCCCAACAACACACAAAAAAAAAATTCTTTATACAACATATCAACTACATAAGTACCAACCGCTTACTTCGCAAGACATAATACCTAATGTTACCGCAAGGGTTCGCTCAGTCATCCGCTATTGTGGTACTTACCTTTGTTGTTCTTCCTTATATGTTCAATCTGTCCGGTGGTTTGCGTACCCTCGATGATCGTCTTGGAGGCGGCGTCACGGGAGTTGGACTCGACTCTTCGTCGCTAGAACTTAAGATCTCACCTGATTCGTTTGGGGCCCAAGATACCGTTTTCCATAACGGGGGAAGTATACGTGCCGGATTTCTGCGTACACCATCTTCTTTCTCGTAGTCATCCTCGTTTGAGCTTTCCTCAGCAGAGTCCAAGGAGTCTTCCGTCTCCGATTGAGACACAATGGTTTTAGTTTCACGACTATTACGTCCTAAGTACGGTTTCAGCCTATTCACGTGAACTACCTGTGCTTTGCTTGATCCTCTCATACGCACCCTGTACGTCACCGGACCTATAACTTCTAGCACTTCAAATGGACCAATCCATGGCTTGCTCAATTTTTTTGATACACCAAGTGTGGATGCCATGTCTCTCAAATATACTAGATCACCTTCTTCAAATCTTCGATACTGGGCTCTCTTATTGAACTGTACCGCCCTTCGCTCTTTAGCTAACTCTGTATTTTCGAAGACTCTTGCATACACCTCTTGTAATCTTGCTTGAAGTTCCGATACATAATTTTCCGCAACGTCGTATTTGACCCTGCCAAACCTGATAAACTCATCTATCGGTAAGGTTTGTTCTCTACCATGCAGCAGAAAGTACGGACTATACCCAGTTGAACTATGAACGCTACCCCGATATGCCATCATAACTAACGGTACCCACTTATCCCAATCCGTCTGGTCATCTGCCAGATAATGTGACAACATATCCTTTAGGACCCGATGCATTCGTTCAATCTGTCCATTCGACGTGGGAGCATAACTCGAAGTGTGTGTTTTTGTGATGTTCAATATCGCACATACCTCTTTAAAAAGTTGGGAGGTAAAATTGGTCCCTTGATCCGTTAAAAGGCGCTTTGGCGCTCCATGCCGAACTATAATTTGTTCTACAAAGGCCCTTGCTACTGTTTCTGCTTTTTGATCCGGGATAGGAATAGCTTCCGCGTACTTCGTAAAATAATCCTGGAAGGTTAACAGGTACTTATTTCCGCTAGACGTCCTTACTAACGGACCTACTATATCCATTGACGTCAGCTCCCAAGGTTCCCGTGCAACGGAAAAGTGTTGCAATGGTGCCTTTTTCAAATGTGGCGAGGTTTTTCTCCTGTTACACAAATCACATTTAGCGCAGTAGTCTGCAACGTCCGCCTTCATACTGTTCCAAAAAAATTTCTGTTTGATGCGTTGCAACGTCTTTCGCTGACCAGTATGTCCCATCATAGATGAGTCGTGAAAGTCTCTTAGCACCCTCATCACAAATTCTTTGGGTATTACTAGTCTGTAGTCCCCGAATCTTCCTCAAACCTATATATTATTTTGTTCTTGTCCCTGACGTACGGTGTCGTTATTCCATCTTCCTTACCTAATTGATCCTCAATCTTTTGACAAAAGGTATCCTTCTTCTGTGCTCGCAACAAAACATGCATATCCCACTCGGGTATGATGTCAGGTTCCCCTTCGTTTATCACCCTTATACTCTGTTTCGCCTTCGATTGTTGATAGATTGTCACGTGTATGAACGCATCAAGGAAAACGAACTTAATCATAGTTTCTACTTTGACCCAATCTAACCCATCCATTCCACAAGCAATCTTTGGAATGGCCAAGTTTGTATCACCATTTTTGTCAGGCACTGCTTTAGCTTGACTAAGGCAGCCCACAATACTTCATATGTGGGTTTATCATAATACCTTCTTTTAGTGATTAAGTAGTACAAATTTCTATTGGAAATCTGGAGCTCAGCCACATCTCCCACAACTTTTTCTTGTCGTTTTAGCACATCGACCATACCAAACCTCTCGACGAAGTCTTTCGCAATTCCTTTTTCATATGTAAATCTTGAGACACGCAATGAGCTAGCGCATGGTTTTCTGGACTGGAAAACACATCTCCCTCTTTCAGCAAGTAACGTTCATTATCCGAACTCCATTCTTCTTAATGTACTCCTGGAAACTTTCAAAACTGCAGTCCAACTGTTCCTCCTTCTCATACACTCTGCTTAACGCATCTGCATTGCCATGTAATCTGCCTTGACGATGTACTACTTCATACTCGTACTCCATCAGATACAATGCCCACCTGGTAATTCTAGAACTGGGATCTTTCATATTTAACATCCACTTTAAAGGTCGATGGTCCGTGATTACTGTAAATTTTCTCCCATACAAGTAACAACGGAATTGTTTGATCCCATAGACGACCCCTAATAATTCCTTTTCCGTGGTGGAATAGTTTAATTCCGCCTTATTGAACTTTCGGCTTGCATAAGCTATAGGACGTTCGTATCCATCTCTTATCTGGCTTAACACCGCGCCCGTACCAAGTCCGCTGGCGTCTGTCGCAAGAATAAATTCCTTCGAAAAATCCGGATAAATCAACACGGTATCCGAGGTAAGCTCTTGCTTTAATGCATCAATAGCTACTATTACTTCTTCCGAAATCTCAAACTTTGCCTCTTTTCTCGTCAGTTTGGTGAGAGAGGCTGTTTTCTCCGCTATATTAGGTATAAACTTTCTATACCAATTAACTAACCCTAAAAATGATCGTACTCCCTTCACGTCCTTTGGAATGGGAAATTCTCGAATTGCTCGAACTTTTCTGGATCTGGTCTCACGCCGTCTCGCGAAATGACATGTCCCAAGTATCGGACTTGATTCTTCATGAGGTTACATTTTCCTGGTTTCAACTTAATATTTGCCTCATCCAATCTTTTCAACACTAACTCTAGTCTTTCTATATGCTCCTGTGCTCCTTTTGAGCTGTAAACTATAATATCGTCCAAATATACCATACAGATTTCTCCTGTTAGACCAGACAGCGTCATATTCATAAACCTCTGGAAGGTACAAGGAGCATTACACAAGCCGAATGGCATCTTAAGGTATTCGTAATGTCCCTGAAACGTACTAAATCCTGTCATCGGAATTGACTCCGGCTCCATATCTATCTGATGATAAGCTTCAGCCACATCTATTACCGAGAAATACACTTTACTTCCAGATTCATAACCTTGTAACAAGTCTGATATGTTAGGCAAGGGGTAATACTCTTTTCTGGTCACTTCATTGAGTCCCCTGTAGTCGATACACATGCGTACTTTCTCCTTTCCATTTGGTAACGTCTTAGTCACCAAAACAACTGGAGCCGACCACGGACTGCAAGAGGGGCGTATCACCTTTGAACTCAGAAGTCTGTCGATTTCATTCTGCAAAATCTCTCTTTGCTTATATGGTATCCTATATGGCGCTTTACAAATAGGCTTTGAGCCAGGTTCTAACACTAACGAATGTTTCACTTTTGTGGTTGAGGTTAATTCATCTCCCTCTTCCTTGAATAAGTGGCCAAATCGTCCAAGTACTCGCCTTAGCTCTTCTTTGGTTGTTCGTTCCAAATGTTCCAAATCAAACTCTTTGTCGATCCATTGCTTATCGGATGTATCGATTCTATTTATTTCCAGCACATCCGGTTTATCTCCTTCTATTACCTCACCTTGCACTGCTCTGGCAACTTCCTTCCCTTTTGGAATAGTGACCTTCTGCCGTGTGAGATTAATAACTCTCAGTGGTACATATTCCCTTATTTCAACAACTGCCCTAGCCACATGAACAAAATTTATGCCTACTTCTATTGGTTCAATGACGGCAATTTTTCCTTCCAAGGCATTCTTTAACTTTGCCCTGCAGTAGCATTCACTCCGAGGTGGAATAGAAATTTCCTCCTCAGCAATAACTTTTACTACTACTCGACTTTTCTTCTCCTGTAGCGTCCTGATCCATCGAACTTACGTTTGTAATTCTTTCGTCACTTGCTTTCCTTTCTAACCATCGTTGTGCTTCAACTTTCAATTCTTCAACTCTATTTACATCTGGAACTACATAACTTCTTTTATTGTGATCGTTACATTCCTTTCGAACCATCACCTCTTCTTCTTCGTCACTTAAGCTTCCGTGTTCCGAAATTACCTTGTCGTGAAGATCTCTCACTTTCTCAGTTTGGCGATAGAAGTTTTCACGACTTCCAGCCACTCTTTCCATCCAGCCTCGTTATTGCGGGTTACACTGGCCTTATGACGATTCCTTTCCTCTTTACGTTTTGGAAAAGTCTCTTGCGTGCGTTCCTTTATTCGTAACCGATCACGTTCACCTATTTGACACACTCCATCATCCGTTTCACACGCCTCATTTGTATAGAGCGGGATGCGTTGTCCCCACAAGACCATTGTCGGTCCTCCTGTATATTCGATAACGGCTCCGTGTGCATACAGAAAATCTCGACCTATAAGAACCTGAGCTTCTTTTAACAGCTCTTCGTCGCAAACGACCATTGTATGATGAGCCGATCCATGCAAATCATCTTTCGGGTTTACAGCCGCTATAGATACTCTCGTAGTTCCGTAAACCTTCAATTCGTGGCCAGTAACGCCCACTAGTACGATCCCTTTCGCACCATTACAATCGATGCTATTCCAACTCACTAGCGGTTTCGCTATTAAGGTGGCGGCGGCTCCGGTGTCAATAAGACATTTGCAACAAACACCGTTGATCCGTAGATTGGCGATATGCGGGACGATCCTTGATCGTACGACTCTTATAACTGGCAATAAATCTATTGTTTGACCCCTCTTTGAAATTGAACGGTCTTCCACTCGGGGCGAGGTGGGTGACCTATCTCGTTTAAAGACGTCCTTGAAATAACTCCCTTATCGAAGCTGTGTCGTCCTTGTTGGGCACGATTATCGCGTCTCACAGCGCCTGTGTCTCTTGGTTGCCCGGACTCACACCAAACCTTTGGTTATTACCTCCTTTTGGTATTTCTGGACATCTGTTTGCCCAATGTCCCGATTTGTTACACGAAAAAAAGTACCTCGGCTATCCTCAATTGAGCAATCTCGAGCTGTGTGTCCAGTTTTCTGACACCTGTAACACGTGACTTCGCGAACGTGGACTACATCCTGGTCGGATCTTCTTCCTTGTAGAATGTCCTGCACTATCTCATGCTGTTCCACTAACGATTCAGCTTTCTCAAGAGTCAGTTTGTCGTCCCCAAGCAAGGAAGCCCCAACTGTCCTAAACAAGTCCTTTCTAAGTCCTAACTTCAACTGCCCCAACATTAACTCTTGATTTTTTCTCTTGAGTCCTGCCTCTTCACCTGGATTTGCATTTTTTAAATCTTCCTTAAGTACCTTAGCTCCAAGTGTCCTTATCCTGGTACAGTAATCCCTGATCGATTCTCCGGGTTTCTGGTAACACCTATTCAAGTTCAATTGATCCTCACCCGGTCGTTTACGGAGAGAAAACTTAGCTATAAACTTTGTTTAAATTCAAAATATGGAAGAGTATCCAAAGCTTCCTCTGACTTGAAAAACTCGTAGGCTTCTCCGACAAGTTTATACTTCACGACCCTCAAGGTGTCCGTCTCTGTCCAGCCGTCTAACCTACTACGTTGTTCAATCTTATCAAAGTATCTAATAGGATTTTCCCAGAAAAATTCTCTAAGGAAGCCGCCACCATTCCCAAACTATAAAAAGGAACTGCTGCCGACATGGTTCCTCCAACTGTAGCTCCTGTTGCTAGTCCAGAAGGGTTAGTGGTACCTCCACCCTCTCTAAACAACGTCGCCCCTTCTGCAGAAGGTTCTGCCATGTTGAAGAAAAAAAAAATTGTTTTGCTTTCACTCAAAACAATTTAACGTCGCAAATACTCTTGCTTAATAACCACAAAAATAATTGCATACACCTACAACACAAGGTATGCACAAACAAAAAACTATTTTTTTTTCTAAAAGAAATGTACAATCACATTTAGCTAGACAAAACATTAAAAAAACAAAATGCAAAATTAAAAATCACTTGCGCTTCTTAGAAAAATTTTCTAAACAACATAAACAAAATAAATTGAGATGATAATTTTTTTAATTATATCCTAAAAAAACAATCTCGGCACAATTAACTTTCTTCCGAATAAAATTAATAATCTAATTTCTTTCTTAGAAAATTTTTCACCCCTTAATTAGTCTCCACGGTTATTAGTCTGATAGAGATAATCCCAATTAACAAACACAAATTAATCGTCGCACCAATCAATTTATTGATGCAATTCGACTTAATTATTGCATCTAATCAAATCTATTTCTTCTTCCTAACAAGAAAATAATTCTCCAATCAGCCCAATCTTTAACTGCAATCTAACAACTAAAACGATCGACTGCCAATCAATCTAAATCTCCCACTAAACAATTAAATCATTCAGTAAATGAATCACTCGATTCCCAATCGAATAATCCCATCTGTAAATGACTAACTCTCTAATAATCGAAAATTTCAATCGAAATTCAGAACTGTCAATATCAAAAATTAGGACATTAGAATCCTCAGAAATTGACAGAATTAGTGTCAATCAAAACTAGAAATCACTAAAATTGATCATCTAAAACAATCATTTAGATACATTCACTCAAACAATCCATCCCTAAAAGAATCCCCTAAAGAGCAGTCATCTAAAACGAACCTCTAAAAAGTATTGATCGAAATCTATCACTAAAATCAATCCCGACAACAAATGTGAAAAACTCATCAATTGTAATGATAAGTGTGACCACTGCAACTGTATATGTGACCACCTGTGACCACCAACTGTAATAATAAATCCCAGATTAAATATGCAATCTGCGAACTAAATTAAATCCGCTAAAAAAAAAATAAGTCCCTTAAAATAATCCCGTAAGAACAATTATAAGGAAATCCCAAATGTGACAAAAGAAAATCACACCGAATGCAATAAGTGCAATTAAAATAAAATAATCAAATCGAATAATCCCTAAGGTGAAATCTCTGTCAAAGAAAATCCCACCGCTGCCACCAATGTAACGGCGCGCGCGAGTTGAAAAGAAATGAAAAGAAAAATCGGCGTTTTTATTAGGTAGAATGGAAAACCGGCTTTTCTAATTTTATCCTTTAAATTAGGAAGCTAAAATAAAAAAAAAAAATTGCCTGTCCCCGAGAACTTGGAAAATTTTATATTTTTTTTTTCATTTGTACGCTGCCACCATTCCAAGCCTTAGGGCTGTTTTTCCCACCTACCTTTGCGGCGGCTAACTGGCTTTCACCCGGGAGTCTCTTTTCTTGGAAAACGTGATTCGCACGGCTTAAAGATGGAGTAGAAACCCGATGCGTGTAAGTTCTTTGCGATAAAAAAATAAAAAACAAGGGGGAAAACTAAACCTAATTTATTTTTGGATTTTCCTCTCTATCAGCTCACAACCATACAAATCAATGTTAATTGCCGAAAACTACGATTGCGTAGCTTATGGACTTTGACGCGATTAAAGAAATTACTCTTACCTTATCGTATTGTATAATAATAATCCTAATATGTCACCCTCACAATAAAATATAAAAGACCAATCTGAATAATCCACGCGAGATCTACGCGCCCGTGTAGAATTGTAATTGTACGTACAATTGTACCCGCACGCAAACTAATTATTCCCAAATCTCGTTCAAAGATTTTCGGCGTCTTCTGTTAAGCGCAACTATTAAAACTAAAACTATTTTTCCCGCTTTCGAAAAGGAAATATCAGAAGAAATAACACACTTTTTCCCGAAGGAACTTAAGTTCCGCACGTAAACTTAAGGGAGAACTCCGCCCGTCAAAAAAGAAACTTTCCTCCTCTCCCTTTTTTTTTATCCCGCGTAAAACATTTATATATTCCGTATTTCCCACTCTAAAGCTTAGCGCCTTTCCTCAAGAACTACCGCAAATTTTCTTATGGAAAACTGCAAATTATCGTGTCACATGTTAGCACCTCAACATTCTAGATGTCGTTACCGGTACCCTTTTATAAGATCGCGCATCTGTAATGTGTACAAACAAAGATTCCATTCATGGAAGGTCCCCGATCGGAGTATAAATCAACTTTTGTTTTTAATCATAGCTCCGGATATTTACGTCTACCTCCAATTGTGAGATTCTCTGTTCGAACCCTTCTTTAATTAAATAATTAATTTGCAGTTCCCAACAGAAATACTTGCGTTAACAAATTGCCAACTCTTATAGTACTACTTTCAACAAATTTAAACATGCGATAAATTTAATGCCACTAATGTACTAATGCAACAATCGATTTCTTTTCGCTAAACCGCAATTTTATCAATGATTCAAAGATCACCAAAATTGGCGTGAATTATATTTAACAATACCGATTGTTACAGCTGTGTGGGTGCAAACGTCACTAAATGTTTAATAATGAATCATATTCTACTAAGGACCAGTTGCACCAACACGATTAAACTTAAACAATGCTTAAAAACTATTGTTGCTATGGTTTTAACATTTGTATCTAAAATTTCAAACATTGCTAAGTTTCAATTGTATTTGTGCAACCGGTTATGAATCTATTGTCAGTTTAATTAAAAAAATTTAAACTAATATCTTGTTATTGACCTAAATTAAATAGTGATCATTTAAAATAATAACCCAACTTAAAAAAAAAGGAATCGGACTAGAGATTTGAACCTTCGTTAGAACCTCAACTCAATTTTATTTCAAAATTCATAAATAATACATTTTTCAATTATAACATAAATGCAATTATAATTAATCAACGTTTATAAAATGATGAAAATAGAAATTTCTACTTAATAAGTATATGTTTCTAACTAATTTTAGATTTGCTTTTTTTTTTTTTAATTAAAGTACTTAAGTTACTTAACTAATATTATAAAAATTGGAAGTGAGATTAATTACTAAACTATTTACTTCAGGAAAAATAATCAAAAAACCTGGACCTAGTTGCAGTTGCCATTAGGCTAGATAGAAAAAGAAGAAAGAAGAAAATGGAAAATTGTTATGGTAATAACTTACTCATCAAATATAGGTAGTGCTTGGTACGGTAATTTATGCTTAATTACAAAAGAAGTATTATGACTTCTAATGTTTGTAATATCGGTCAATAAAGGATTCGTATATATTTGGGTAACGTAAAATTTTGGGATAGGTTAAGAACATAGTCACGTATAAGTTGTAGGTCAGTTTGATTGTACATGTCTGCAATTCTAGTGTATCTGTCTTTGTTAAGTATTAGTCTTAGGCATTGATTTTGAAATACTTGCATTTTTTTAAAGTTTGTCATCGAGGTACTACACCATACTGGAAAGGCGTAGATTAATACAGGTCTTAGTATGTTTTATACAAAAGCAATTTATTTGTCATATTCAAAACACTTGTTTGTGACATTAACGAATAAATCTGTTTCAAATTGCCATAAGGTTTGTTTTAGCAGTTTTAAGGTGCTTCTGAAATGTTAATTTTGAATCTAGAACAACGCCTAAATATGTGACATTATTTTTATTTTTATTTCTTCATTATTTATTTTAAAAGGCGTAAATATTTTGTTATTTGTAAATTTTTAGAAAAAAATTATTGCTTCAGATTTATAGGCATTTAATTTAATTTTCCAAAGTTCATAGTATTTCCAAGATATTTAAGTGTATTTGAACTTGTTTTGCTGCTACAATGGCACTAAACGAATGTGCATATACGGCTGTGTCATCAGCAAATAATGCCAGGTTTGTTTTTGGAAATGTGAGTAAGTCATTCAAAAAAAGATTAAAAAGCTGAGGACCTAGTATTGAACTTTGAGGTACACCTGCCCGAATTTCCATTGGTAACGATTGAGAATAATTTACTGTTACATAAAAGTAGCGATCTGTTATATAAGAGTTTATAAGTTTAATAATATTGAAAGGAAATTTTTGTTTAATTAATTTATAAAGTAGTCCATCAATCCAAACCGTATCAAAAGCTTTTTGAATGTCTAAAAGCGCCATTACTGTTATCTTTCGTTTGTTATAGTTTATTTTTACATCATTCACAATTTCGTAACTTGTTGTACCGTTTTATGTTTTTCTCTAAAAACCAAATTGAAAGTCGCGAATAATTTTATTACGTCGAATATGTTTTTGCATTATTTTTCTGTTACTTTGCTCATAGCATTAAGTAAACTGATCGGTCTATAACTGATTGCCATTGATTTATCTTTACCTGGTTTCAATATTGAATTACATTAGCAACTTTCCAAGATTTCGAAAGTATGAATGTTTTATAATCCCATTAATTATATAATTTAATTGAACTAAAGCTTTTCTTGATAAATTTTTAAGTATGATGTTTTGTATGTCATCTGGTCCCGGTGCATTTAAATTTCCAAAAGTTTTAATTATTTCATAGATTTGTTTAGGGGATGTGATATGTTTATGCCAATTAGTGTCGATATTGTTGGGTACGGTGTCAAAAAATTCTTTTACTGTTCGTATAATTTCGTTTTGTTCAGCTGAAAGATTATCTAATCTTATATCGTAAACTGAATGATATTGTTCTGCCATTAAATTAGATTTGTCTTTGTCAGTAGTAGCTGTAATACCATTTTTTGATAGTGATGGTATTGATTCAAATTTCTTTTTAAGTTGTTTGGTTATTTTCCATAAAGAATTGTCGTTTGGATTTAGAGATTTTAATTTTTTATTCCATTTATTGTTCTTAAAGTTGTTAATTTCTAATCTAATTAGTCGAGTAAGTTCGTTCATTCTTTGTCTGTGTTTATCTAGTCGAGTGTGTTGCCAAAGCGTGCGTGTCCGATTTCTATCTTTAATTATTTGTAAAATTTCGGCAGGTAAATTTATTGTTTTGTTGTTATTTTCTTTTTTGGGAATTAATTGTTTAATTGTTGTCTGTATGTTTTTAGCAAAAGTTTTAACATGGTAATCTAAAGAGTTTAAGTCCAGGTATTTGTCTCAGTAATGTAATATTTTCATCAATTTTCTTCTAAAATTTTTCCAATTAACATTAGAGTAATCGTAAACAAATTTAGAACAATCTTCTATCACTTGACCTTCTAATGAGAAAAGAATTGGGCAATGATCTGAACTTAATTCATGTACGGCATTAATGTCTGACAATGTAGTAACATTTTTATTTAAAATTAAATCTATTGTCGTAGATGTAGCATTATTTGACGGATGATGAGTGCTTTGATTTGGGAATGTAATTATGACATTTGAATTTGACATATTTCGAAATAAAGTATTGCCATTCTGATTATTTCTATGACAATTCCAAGAATTATGTCTAGCATTAAAATCGCCAATAACTAATACTTTATTACCGGTATTTTCTAAAAGAGTCAAGTCTCGATCAGTGAAATGATTTGCTGGTTTGTTATAAATTCCAATAATACAAGTCCTGTCTGTCAGTCTGAGTCCAATATTTTCAATACTACAATTTTGATTACTAGAGATTTTGACAAAGGTATTCCATTCTTGACAAGAATGAGTACACCTCCCCATCTTTGTCCATCCCTATCGATTCGTAAACGTCGTAGTTTCTAAATTTAATTTTGTCATTTTCGTTTAAATGAGTTTCCGAAATTATGAATATGTGTAAGTTCATTCTTGTCAAAATTCAATTACCTCACCTTGTTTAGAAAGGATTCCATTAGCGTTCCAACTACCTATATTTAACTTAGCCATCAAGTTTTTGACAGAAATTAAAAAAATATTTCAAATTTTTCTATACCTGACTTGGCGCTTTGCAATTTAACGTTTAAAATTTTTACTAATGAAATCATTTTTTTAATGTCAATTAAATTGTTAAGGTTTTTAATTTCATTTGCTAAATCATTAAAATTGTTATTTACTGAAAAAGAATTTGTAAAATTTTCGGTTTTTTGATTATTTACCTGAAGATTTTGTTAGTAGTTTGCCAAGCTGGATTTTGGTGGGGGTGCAGGCTTAAGCATAGGGTAATTTTGTTGGTTGATTGCGTGGAACGGGTTTACTAGGAATTTTGTTACCATTCTTTTTACTTTCCAAATATTGCACTCTGTTCTGATATGCTACACATATAGTTGCATTGGCGGGATGATCACCATCACAGTTTGCGCATTTTGCCGGTATTGATTTCTCCTTCCTACACTCATTTGTCAAATGATCTTCTGCACACTTTAAACATTTAGGGTTTACTCTGCAGTGTGGAATGTCCCCATTCTTGACAGCGGTGGCACTGGGTTATTATTTTATTATTTTTATAATTTTCCCATGAAACCTTTGTATTACAAATATATTTAAAATTTTGATTTAGTAAGTTCAATTTGACAGATTTTTCTATGGAAACCAAAAATAACGGAGCAAAATTAGTTTTTATCCGATTGCATTTTTCAATAATTAAATTTTGATTTTTAAATCTTGAACAATTTCTTCAGGAGTAATGTCTTTAAACTCTTATATAACAGATCCTTTACTTTTATGTAACAGTAAATTATCCTCAATCGTTACCGATGGAAATTCGGCAGGTGTACCTCAAGGTTCAGTACTAGGTCCTCAGCTTTTTTAATCTTTTTACGAATGACTTACCCACATTTCCAAAAACAAACCTGGCATTATTTGCTGATGACACAGCCGTATATGCACATTCGTTTAGTGCGATTGTAGCAGCAAAAACAAGTTCAAATACACTTAAATATCTTGAAGAAATACTATAAACTTTTGGAAAATTAAATTAAATGCCGATAAATCTGAAGCAATAATTTTTCTAAAAAATTTACAATCAACAAAATATTTACGCCTCTTAAAATAAATAATGAAGAAACAAAAATAAAAAATGATGTCACATATTTAGGCGTTATTCTAGATTCAAAATTAACATTTCAGAAGCACATTAAAACTGCTAGCAAACAAAGCTTATGGCAGTTTGAAACAGATTTATTTGTTAATGTCACAAAAAGTGTTTTGAATATGACAAATAAATTGCTTTTGTATAAAACAATACTAAGACCAGTATTAATCTACGCCTTTCCAGTATGGTGTAGTACTTCGATGACAAACTTTAAAAAAATGCAAGTATTTCCAAAATAAGTGCTTAAGACTAATACTTAACAAAGACAGATACACTAGAATTGTAGACATGCACAATCAAACTGACCTACAACTTATACGTGACTATGTTCTTAACCTATCCCAAAAATTTTACGTTACCCAAATATATACGAATCCTTTATTGACCAATATTACAAACATCAGAAGTCATAATACTCCTTTTGTAATTAAGCATAAATTACCGTTTACAATTACAATTTTTCCATTTTCTTCTTTCTTCTTTTTTCTATCTAGCCTAATGGCAACTGCAACCAGGTCCAGGTTTTTTGATTATTTTTCCTGAAGTAAATAGTTTAATAATTAATCTCATTTCCAATTTTATAATATTACTTAAGTAAATAATAACCTTCAATTTAAAAAAAGCAAATCTAAAATTAGTTAGAAACAGTTACGACGAACATCAACAACGCAGCTCTTACCTGTTTATTTAAATAAAGCTTTTTATCACGCGATACATTTTTTTGAAATATTTTTAATATATTTTGTTAAATTTGATAAATTTTTACATAAAACGTTTTCTGGTACACATTGTAATGTGTTCTGATACTGGAAATATCCTAAACACACTTTGTTGACATATAAATCGGACTTTTCAAATTCCCATGTTAAACCCAATGCTTCAGATTTCCTGGGACACACGGTATATCGTGAATGCCTATAACCTTTTATTTGAAATTGATTTAAAAATTAAATTAATATTTAAATTTTATTCTTAAAATATTTAGTTTTACAATTTACGTTTTACTCTCATGAAAACTATTTATTATTCATTTAGAATTAAACCTTTTAACTTTTTTATTATGTAATAAATGTCTGTTTCCTAATTATGTATTTATCATTGGCATTTTATAGATTCTGGCCCAGAAATTCAAATGTAATGGCATCCCTAAACAACATCTATTCGATATTAGAGTCGACCATTTGTTAGATAAAAATTTGTCCGATTGTTTCACATCTCATTTCGGTAAGTTATTTAAGAAATTTGTAGACTCTTCTCTTAGAAGTATACGAAGTGACTGTTAGAACACCAAAGAGTTAATATTTACCAAATATTTTTTATATATTTTCACAAATGCTTAGTTAAATATTTACTGAATATTTCTTCATCATATTTGTTTTTTACTAATTTTAAATAAAAATATAATATTTCCTAAATGCTGTTTTAATAATTGTTTTTACATAATCATACATTAGTATATTACGCAATGACCGTGTAATGCATACTATTAAGACACGAGCAACGCTATTAGAAAATGAACCGCGCGTAATTGCGGCCAATAGTAATGCTGCAGAATTCTAGCAATAGTTTTAGTAGTACCAGTAGTTGGTAATCATGATGTTCTTTAACCCTCCGTCGGGCGCAATAATAATCGCAACATGTTCGGGTGCAATGCATCTATCAGATTACTTGTATTAAATGACTTGTTTGCATTTGTTAGACCGTTTTAAATAGTTTTCTAGCAATTTAATATTAGATTAGATACTATAGAAATAAAAACGACAAGACAATAGCATCATACTATATTTAAAACAAAATATTAATGAAAGGAATAAAAAAAGAAAATCAATAATCAAGAAACAGAACTTTTCCAATAAACCGTAAATATATTTAAACTAAATCTTAAGAAATATAGACACAAAAATATTAGTCATCTTCATCTTCATACACCTTTGATTTAAAGCATGTTTCACAAACTACTGTTATATGTTCTAAACATAAATATTTATAACATTGTTTACAATAGAATTTTGTGTATCTTTGTTTTTTTTTCATCTTTCACATCTTTTTATTTTATTCAAGCCGCTAGTTAATGATTCTACTGTTTGTAAATTTTCAATTGGTTTTAATGCCTTTGTTTTTTGTTGTAAATTGTACGGAATACCCCTAGTGTCTTCTTTTCTTTCACTCACATGTTCCGCTACCAATTCCATACAAAGATCTTTCAAACCCTGGCGCCTCTTTATCGACTTATTACAATTTTCTGAAAACATCACTTGAGTATTTATGCCGCTTATGTTCAGCATTGAGAAAAAAACCACTAATGGCCAACGACGAGTATTTCTTTGAACATTGTATGTTGCACAAATTTTGTCGACTAAATCCACCCCTGATTTTGTTTTGTTATAATGGGTGATAATACTAGGTTTTTTTTTGATCTCCTGTACTTTTGTCAATTTCGTCATCAAAATGCATGCTTGATATCAAAATAACATTTTTGTTTTTTTTTAGGAACGTACGAAACAATTGTAGCATTCTTTTGAAATCCAAATACGCTTGTTTTTTCTTTTCTACTTTTTGTTGCCACAAAATTTAGAGGAAGTTGGCGTTTATTTTTTGTTTTGAGAGTGCCAACATAAGAGAGTTTTTGTGTTTAGAGAAAGTTTACGAGGTCCATATCAGTAAACCAATTATCTGCCGTTATATTTCGCCCTGTGTTATACAGCGGTTCAGTTAGTCGTTTTACTACGTCACTAGGTTTATTGCTCATTTGATACGGTCCGTCAGGTTGTTTTTCAGTGTAAATTTCTAAATTGTATGTATAAAACACCTTAGCATCGACCAAGGCAAATATTTTTACCCCATACTTGTTGGGTTTAGATGGAATGTACTGTCTGAAAGGACATTTTCTTCTAAAACCCGGGTGCATCTCGTCGATAGTTACATCTGCTCCAAGTGGTTTTGCAGGTTTCTACAAACATCGTAAAAATCTCACAAATAGGGGTAAGCTTATCGTACTTCCTAGCTTCAATGCGTTGAATTTTATCATCGAAACGTATGCATCGAAGAAGGAACTTACATCTTTTTAAATTTATTACTGATTGAAACATTTGTACTCCAATTCTATCAGATCCCCATAGCTCCTCTAAACTCTGTCTGTTACTGTGCAAGACACCTGCTAGGTAGAGCAGGCCTATAAATGCTTTTATTTTCACAAAAGTTGTAGAATTTTGCGTCTCTTTCTTATATGTAATTGAATCTAATGCTTTGAATGAAATTTTTTGTATGTTGTACAATTTTACTTATCATTTCATTATTTATAAAATTACTCCAGCATTCGAAAATGCTTTGCGCTTGCCGAGCAGTTCCTACAACACCAGACGATTCAACTAAAATGTTTTGTGCTTGACTTCTTACGCGTTGGGAAAATTTTGTTTTTTTCCATTTTGTTACATTATCTCTACCAGTATAAAACTCATCCGTTTGTTCAGAGGAATTGCTTTCGGATGAAAATAGAATTTCATCAAAATCGGAATCATCACTTTGTACTAGTAATTCATTACCTGTGTCGTCACTCTCGTCTTCAAACTCTAATTTTTCTTCCTCATTGTCCGATTCCATCAACATTTGTAACAATATTTCAGCATCTTTTTGATCAGATGGATTATATTTTCTACTAGGACGATTCATCTTTATATAAAGATTATTTAGAAAGGCGATGAATTATTACATAATTAATTAAATATACGTAGCAACTAACGTGTACACTTTTTCTTTAGAAATATAATGAACAAACGCAAAATGTTTCACAATCGTTCGCAATGGATTTGTGCGATTTATTTGCTGTTATCAAAACACTTGCAATCACACACACTTTCCAACATTAATAATAATTCGTCATGACAAAATGGAAAGCTACACGTGATAGTAGACTGCGCAGTCTCCAAATGGCGAAAATATATTAAGTATTGTACCCTCATAATCTGTCAGATTGGTTGCGCCCGACGAAGGGTTAATAATATGTCAGAATTAAGTGTAGGTACAGACCAAGATAAAGCGTCTAAGACTACATTGTCTTTAGCCTTGCGGTGAATGATAGTGATGAGCATTCCTGTAACCTGATCGACCAACGAGCAAGATGGTGAATGTAACTTGTTTAACAAAAACAATAAATTAATAGGGATCCGTAATCACCGTAAAATGATTGCCTTCTATGTAAGTGCAAAATTTCTATATGGCTATAAAACCGCCAAACATTCTTTATTAGTAGTAAAATTATGTTGCTAATTTTTCTTTAAAGAAAAAAAATTTGGGATAAACCTCCTATATCAACTAGTCATCCTTTCTAAAAGATAAACGTCGGTGACAGAAGATAGCCGACACTTTATTGGTATCAATCATAAGTTGGTTGACCACATAACTCAAATACTTCAGGTCTAGCAAGCAGAAGTGGCATTTCTCTTGGCGTATAGTAAGACCAGCATTCCGTAAGCGTTCTAATACTAATTCTAAAACTCGTACATTTTGTTGAATGATAGAGGTGCTATTATTATATAATCTAGATACGCAAAACAAAAGGGTTTCAGTTTAGAACCCAGCAAACGATTGATAAGACGTTGAAACGTCGAAGGCGAATTATGTAATCTAATCGGCATCCGAGTGAACTGAATTCTTTGTTTGGAATAGTAAAAACAGTGACGGGTGAAAGCGGTATTTGCCAGTATGCCGAACAAATATCCAGTCTGGACTTGAATTTTGCTTTACACAGTACATCTAGAAAAGCGGGCATATATCGTATAGGAGACGCATTTTTTAAATTCTGCGTTCAACACACAATCGGTAAGTATCATCTATCCGACGCGACGGCTCTACTAACTGTAAACCCAACATAGAATCTAGCTGGAAAATTTACAATATTAAGCAAATTAAGTGAAACCAAATAATACCTTTGTTTAATCGGTTCAGCAGAAGTTTGAATGTGATTAACTAAGTAATGCCAACAGATAACTGTAACGACGATTGAATGTTTTTATGCAATTCGTAATCTAAGCGACAACTTCGAATGTATAACACACTCGTGTCGATAAAACCAAAGTATTTCTGTACAGTAGCATACACGCACGAAAGAACACCTGATGCGCATTTCGCTCTTATTATGAGCTCATTAGAGGTGTATACTTAAGTGCGGTATATAACTGTACAAAAAGGCGGTTGGTCTTTTAAATTCTCGTGGAGCAATAAACATAAGTGAAATGTGTGTCTTACGACATTTTGTGTAATAGAGACACAAAAGTGGCAAATTTATAATAATACGCTGATGATTCAAGTTACAAATTTGTTCGCGTTTTGAAAGTTTTGTTGCCTTTTATAAGCGTTTATTGAAAGCCTTTTCTCAAACAAATGTATTCTCATTTAACACGTTCCAAAGTGATTGCCAAAAACACAAGAAAAGAAATCTGGATTCAATCAACACACGAATGATATTTGGTAATTGCATGACATCATCATTATTTTAAGAAAAAATACATTTATTAAATTAAATTTATTTATTAAATTTGAGGTTGTTTAGTTATCAAAGAAATTTCTATTTATACTGCCACCAAGCTTATCGTAGTTTTGAAGGGGCGTAACCGAGGGAGTGTATTTAAACTAGTACATTTATGTACAAAGGTACGAATATACCCGTTTGGCGGAGAATAACTTACAAGCTGATTCTATTCAACAATCTAATAAATTTGCACCTCACTTCGAAGAAGTTGTGAATGAAATAAACGAACGACAAGTAAGAAGCAAAAATATTATTATCTATGGCGTAACTGAACAATGCAACTCTATCAATGCAACCGAACGTCAAACTCGAGACAGTTCAATCGTTAATCAAGTACTCCGTATTTCTAATCATCTAACCAATGTTGATATAACTAGAATTTATAGACTTGGCAGCTACAATCATAATTCTTCACGTCTACGTCCTATTAAAGTGTCTCTGGAAAAAAGAATCACAAGTATTCAACATATTAAACATGTAAAGGATTTACAACATCATGAGGAGCTCAAAAATGTTAGAATAGCGTTTGATAAGCAAATTGAAGTTTACAATAAATTAAGAACGGTAATGTTTCAAAGAATTGCAAATGGCGAAATGAATTTAAAATTCGTTACATAAAAGGTACTCCAAAAATCATTAAGTCAAATTTAAACTGAATAATACACCCAATTATAATTATAAAAATACAAGTTTTTGTATTGTGTATCAAAATGTTCGGGGACTACGTTCAAAACTAAGTGAGTTTTACAACAATGCGTTAGTTTCTAATTATGATGTCATAGCGGTCACCGAATCTTGGCTTTGTGATTCTATAAACGATAGTGAAGTATTTCCTCCAGAATATGTAGTATTTAGAAAGAACCGTAACTTTGTTGATACTGGTAAGTCTAAGGGGGTGGAGTAGCAGTGGGGATTCGTAAAAGTGACTCTTTTAATTGTAAATCCCTGGATCTTACAGTCATTACTAATGCAGTGATAAATATAGACATAGTTGGCGTGCAAATCACTTTCAGTTCTAAGTCTTCAATCAATCTTTTTGTTCTCTACATACCACCAGGTACATGTGTGTCAGACTACGAACTATTTTTGAACATTTAAGCAACCTTATCGCGCTTTCACGATATAAATCAATAATTATGGGAGATTTTAATATCCCAGCTTTTGTAACATCGACTAATGATACGGCCAGCATTCTATTAAAAAACTTTCAAAATCTATTAGAATTTACTCAATATAATAAAATTTTTAACAACCATAACAGTATTCTTGACCTCGTATTTAGCAACGATCGTTGTGATATAGACAAATCGGAGAACTGCTTAGTAATTGAAGATTTATACCATCCTGCGTTGGACATTAGCATGACAGTATCAACCTCCTGCTACGCCTAATTTTAATTACAACTCTGAACGTGTACGCTATAATTTTAAAAAGGCAAATTTCGTATTATTATATGACGCTCTTATGAAGTGTGATTGGAACTTTCTCAACAACATGTCGAAAATAGATGAAGCCTGCACTGCATTTTACACAAAACTTTACGAAATATTGAACTTATATGTCCCAAAACACAAACCTCACAGTCGAAGCAAGCACCATTATCCTTCTTGGTTTACAATTGAAATAAAAACTACTTAAAACAGAAACATTACTTTCATAAGCAGTGGAGATCACACAAAATTATATTTTACTTGAATAAGTTTAAGTTATACCGAAATATGTCTAAGCGTCTTATTCGTGTTGCCTACAATAATTACTTGCGCTCTGTTCAAGTCTCCATTAGTGTAAATCCCAAAGAATTGTGGTCATTCGTGAGGAACAAAAGAGGGATTAGTCGCATTCCCGGTGTTATGTCTTACAACGGAACAACCCTCTCGTCACCTTTAGACATTGTAAATGCATTTGGTTTATTTTTTTTCTAGTGTTTACATTGAATCAACAAACGGTAGTACATCTGAGCTTCAAAGACTTTCAAACACTAATGCTAAGATAATCGCAATTGATCAATTCTCCGAGAAAGATATTCTGGAAGTCCTAAAATCCTCTAATAATAATTTCACTTCGGGCATAGACGATATCCCCAGTTTTCTGCTAAGAGATTGTGCGAATATTTTTGTCAAACCTCTTCATAAATTGTTCTCTTATCGTTTCGACCTCTACTTTTCCTACCATATGGAAACAAACATTTATTGTACCGATTTTTAAAAACGGCGATAAAGAGAATATAAACAACTACAGGCCTATTTCACTTCTTTGCAATTTTTCAAAAATTTTTGAATCGGTGCTAGTTAAACATTTATACTTTAAGGTGAAACATATAATATCTCCTTTACAACATGGTTTCGTGAAAAAACGCTCAACAATTACTAATTTGGCATGCTTTAGTCAATTTGTAGCCGAAGTTATCGACAATAAGGGACAAATAGACACTATTTACACAGATTTCACAAAGGCATTTGACAAAATAGATCATTATTTATTGTTACATAAGCTTGATTCATTGGGTTTTTCTAACAATCTCTTAATGCTGCTTAAGTCGTATTTATTATATAGAAAGCAATTCGTTTGTTATGGTAATTTTGTCTCAAATTCATTTCATTCAACCTCCGGTGTACCTCAAGGCTCCAATTTAGGACCACTACTTTTCTTATGTACATTAATGACATAACTTCTGCAGTACAATGTAACATTCTATTATACGCTGATGACATAAAACTTTACTCTGCAATTAACTCACCAATTGATTGTTTAATTTTACAAAATAATATTAACAAAATGGCAAAATGGTGTGCCAGAAATCGACTCACCATTAATATTCCAAAATGCAACGTTATCACCTATTCCCGAAAAGTTAACACTGTTCAGTTTAATTATTCCATTAATGAAGTTAGCTTGTCTCGTGTAAATTCAATAAAAGACCTAGGAGTTACTTTTGATACATTTTTAACTTTAGAGAACATACACAAAATACTGTGTCGAAAGCATATAAAATGTTTGGTCTTATCTATCGTAATTGTAAAAGTGATTTTAAATCCAGAGTGTTAATTCTGTTATATAAGTCCCTTATAAGATCGCAACTCGAATATGGTTCACTCATATGGGCGACCCGCTCTAAAAGTCAGACACAGATGCTGGAAAAGTTCAACGTCGATTCCTAAAATTTGTTTGTTTTACAATTGACGGAGTTTATCCCTACCAAGGTTTTGATCACAACGAGCTACTGCAAAAATTTGAGTTGACCACACTAGAATCAAGACGAAGTGTATGTTATGTCAAATTCCTTCACAGCCTGGTCCATTACAATATAGATTGTGCGTATCTTTTAAATAAAATTAACTTTCTTGTGCCACGTATTCATTGTAGAACGTCAGCCTGTTTTTATTGTAATTTTAGCAGAACTGATATGCTTAAAATGCTCCGATCGCAAAAATATGCGAACACTACAATAAAATAAGTAACGAGTGTGATATTCATGTTAACTCGACCAGTTTTATTGAAAGTGTGCTTTCGATTTATTTTAGAAACTTATAACTGTGTACGTGTATGGAAGTTCATAATAAGTATAAAGTCACATCAGTATATTTTTTTTTTTTTTAAATTTATATCGAGTTGGAATGAATCTTGTATGTATTTAATTATTTTTCTTTCTTTTTTATATTTAGTTGTAATTTACTTTCTTTCACAAAAATTTCATATTGTTTTCTGTAATTGGGTGTGTACATACCTGTTGAAATAAACATATTATTATTATTATTAAATTTATAAATAATAATGCAAGATCAAATTCTTCTCAGTACGAATGGTTGCATAAGTACCAGTAATACTTAATTGTTTTGCTTTTTTATGTATCATTTTATTATAATTCCAAGTTAAAACCCTAATTAAACGGCCATGAAGAATGTGGAACATTTACACTTCAAAATACATGTCCTAAAATTAATTACTTACAAGAATGGAACAAAAATTGCAAAAATAAAAGTAAATTTTAAAAAAATTTTAGAAAAGTTTAGCTTAAACTGTCAATTTGAATTATCGGTATCTGTTGTAAATCTCTCATCTTTGTCTGAACTACCCGTGTTAATATTAAAACTTAAATTTTCAATTAAATCGTCAGTTGAGCAATCTGCTTTCTACATCTCTTCTTCAATATGATGATAATGTGGCAGACGCACAACTGTATGAACACTATGATAAGAAACATTATCCATTACAATAATCACATTTTTTGGTAAATTAGGTATCAATTGTTTTTCCAGCCATTGCATAAAGTTAATGTGATTCATATCATCATGATAATCTTCCGATTTACTCTGAGATTTAAAAAATAATAATGTATTTTGAATAAATCCAGAAGAACTACTACCATGAACTATGATATACCTCTGACCAGTTCGGTTAAATTTATAAATTTATTTCCAACCTTTACCTACACCATAAGATGCAAAAACTCTTTTATCTAAGAACACGTTAAAATGCACCGGTTAAAGTTCAGATAAATTCTACGTAGACTCTAAGGGGTCATGGAAATGTTTGCTTTTTTTGTTTATGTTTGTTGCTTACCTTTATTGAGATGCTTCTAAACTAAAAATGTAAATAATAATGAATAAATAGGCGCCAATTTATTTATTAAGGAAAAACAAGCAAAACCTTTAAGGGTATAAAAACAAATTTTAACCAAAAACATAAATCTAATAATCAAATCAAATTCAATACTAAATAATAAACAAAACACATTGACATTCGTCTACTACAGTAATAAATTGACTTATAAACTACGGTATCAAATGAAAGATTAAATTTCTTTCAATTAACTTAAAACTATGAACGTATAACTCGAGGATCCTTTACAAACGTTAAAAACGTTACTAAACTATTATAACTTAGTAAAGATATTGAAATGTAAATTCGCTAAAGATAATGTAGTCGGTAAAAAAACTACTACTGCACAACGTAAGGTACAACCAGTGATTTAAGTTATAACAACGAAGGCAAATAATTGCAAACAGTTTTGTTTTTAATGTACAACAACAAATGCTATTAATTGCGAACAAACTAATGCAATAAAACAAAAATAACCACGACTGCAATTAAATTGCGAACAGTTTAGGCCGACTTTAGTTTGTTAAAATTAACTTCAATGCACAGAAAGTTTGAAGAATTGTTGATATTATTATAAAATCACTTACTTGAAGTTCCTTGTGTTATGACAAAGGACGTTGAAATTGTGAACGAAATCAAATGGCTTGCATGTCGAGACTGCACTTAGGATGATGTAATGCATACGGAATTTTCCATAAAACAAATTTTCTCCCATAAATTAATAACGAGGTTGATAGTCAAATTATTCGTCAATTTCAGACGCACGTTTATTGTTCTGAATTAAACTTTTCTTTTTTAAACGGAACGTACACAATACCAATAACGTAGATAGACTCGCTATAAAGCTAATCCATCAATTCAAACTTCGATTAACTCAAATCAAACTAGATAAAAACGTACTTAACAACGGCGTAGTCGTACTTTTTACCACTCGGTCGCCATTATTATTCTTCTCTCGCAGAAATACATTGAATACAAGCTAGCAGGCCAAATGCGCGCCTTATTTAAATATGAGGTAGCGATCCATTTTGGACCGCTACAATATAAGTTTTATCTAAATGAACAACTACTATTTATTTGCTTCCTAATTTGTCATTATCTTTAAAATTTTTAAGTACCGCAAACGCTAACAACTATATCACTACTTTCCATTAATAACTTTCATTTATCTTGACACTTTTTGTATTTAAACCCAAGCTTTAACAAATATTTTCTTAAAGTTTCTTGTCTTTCTGTATAATTAGATTTGTCTTACATTTTTGCTACTCAAGGTCTTTAGAGTAGGGATTTGATAGTCAGAGTATATGTTTCGTGTACACTTTTTTCTCAAATTTTCCAAATCAGCTTCAACTAATTTAATTTTAATCAGTGGTGTATTACAAAGTTGTTTTTTGGGAGATTGTAATGGTAAGTTTGCTGCAACTTTTTCTACCTTCCGCATATTCTTAGTAAAACTAACCGATTTTCCTATTGCTGCAGCGGCAGCTGCAGTTCTGTACCTTTTTCTATTGGAAAACATCAGCAAACAGCTAGTTTCTGTTAGTCAAAGAATTCTATATCGTGACGAATTATTTTTCGGGCTACTGAATAAACTATATTTTAACACATTATTCAAACTAAAGCAAAGAATAATTAGAATCTATTCTATAAGTAATAAATACTTACCAAAACAAGCTTATCAGTAAATAATAAGCGTCTTTAAAAAAAACGATTTATTTTTTAACAAACGATGAAATGCAAAGGAAACTAAGAAATAAACAATACAAAAAGAGGGTGATAAACAAAAATTCTGTCAAACTACAACTAAAAATTCGGTTTACTAGGAATGTACAGTGAGTGTATAACGTTACGTGATTGGCTGATGAACATTAACATTGAAAATAGTTTGCGTATTTTCTGGAAATATAGATACCTTAGTGGCAGTTTATCAATTTTTTACACTTCCGGGACTAAAGTAACTCATTTGCTCCCTAAGAATCAAATATGAATTCAAGTCAAAATCACTCATTTTTATTAGTTATGAACTGAATGAAGACCCACATAAAACTGGCGATGATTGTAGATACCGTAACTAACGGCAAATTAGATAATACATAAGCCGTAAAGTAACAAATGGAGAAACGAATGAGTGGTCTCTAACAAATGTTTTCGAAAATGTTTCTAATTAACTTTTTAATGAAAAAATCATTTTTTAGAAGACTACTCTCGAATGTAACCATATCACAACACAAAGTTGTGCCTGAAAATGCGAAATATCATAACTCTTTTAAAACTGTTGTGATAAAACTCAAAAGTTAATAGTATACACTCATATCGTCTTAGTTACGCTTAGCAACGATCTTCACATCAATTTTTTTCCACTTAATTAAAAAATCAAGTAGGTGAACGTCTATCAAATTTGACACGTTATTTATTTGAAGCACAGTTAAATAAAAACTAAAATTGTTTTCGCCTTTAAAATCTTCGAATTATTGAAAATTTCGACGATGAATGTAGGATCCAATTAACACTGCCCTTAGTTTTGTAAGAAACAAAAGTTACCACACTGGAGTTACAAAGCTGTTTAACTTAACCCTTAACAAGTAAGAACGTAATTTTGTATTGTAGTCGTCTAAAAAATAGTGTTTCTGACTCGTACGTAAGTGCAAATATCTGTGCTCGTGTTTAAAACCACTCGTGCTACGCTACGCTTTGCACTCGTGTAGCTATCAACACTCGCACGATATTTGCTACTTTCGACACTTGTTAGGAAAATATCTATTACCCAACAAAGTGTATGTTTTAAAAAGTCGTATCAAAAACTGTAATATAGTATATTATTATATTTGTAGTATCATAATTTGATTAGTTTTCTTTGAGGTATTATAGCACTTTAATTCACTATCAACAGATGCCATTTGCGTCAATTGAGTCCTAATTGCAAAAATTGCCCCTGAAATAAAGTGCTGCACTAGTGGAAACCAATTTTGGTAACATGGACAAACATTCTAATAAAGGAAGCCACTTGTTTCCAGAATACATACAACGCTTTGTTTGTATTCTAGTTGAAGGACAGAAATAAATACGGTTTGAAAGTAAAAACTACCAAGGGATTATAACAAAAACATGAATCAAGATTAATCTCGATTACGTGTTGTTATTATTCTTTATCGAAGAACATGTATTAAAATTAGTTATTTAAATAGATGAAACTGAAGTAGCACGAACAATACTGTTATTGTCAACACTGATACCGTATAGATGAACGTCGCCAAAATTACCTCGCGGAGTACAAAACCTTGTTTTCTAGTAGGTTACTATAAATTTAATTTATTTGAGTTGCGATAAATTGTTTGTTTGGATGCATCTGTTCACTCAAACAAAATCCTTCAACCAAAATATCTGCTTTAACAATTTTTTAAAAATAAAAATTTTAAAAATCCATTAACCATAACAGTTATCCACGGTTTATTATCAGAAATGACGTTATTTCTTTTTAAAGTCTCTTTTCACTCTTCTATTCCTGCCAACTCCATTTTTGGCACAAAGGCAATCTTTCCAATTCTAAAAATCCAATGTCTATTTAATATTTTACCATAGAGGGTGAATCGCGTAGCCTGTCGGTTAAAAAGTTATCGACTTTTCAAAATTCCATCAATATGAAGTTTGGAACCTATAGAAATATGGCCATAACCGACTACTCTAGATTAACTAAAATATTATCAAAATGGCGACACTTTCTGATCTACCGGAAATTGACGCCATTTTGTTTTTTAAACGGAATAACCCTATTTTGACCCCATACCTGAATACTACATTAAATTTTATGATCGATCATATCAAGATATATTTGTGTCATCGTTTTTGACATATATAGAGTGTATAAAAAATACGTTCCGATATTTGGCCCACTTCTAGATCTCAGTACAAACAATGAAGTCAAAATAAACATATCTCCAAAAATCAACAGTTTCCGAGATACAACCTGTTTTTGAAATTAAAATAATTTACGCTCAGTAGAAATGATTTGTGGTATTTATCAAGTCAGCTAAGGAAGTGGATAAACCAAAGGTCATATTTATTTTAATCAAGTTTTTAATAGAACAAATATCAGTATAAATACAACATTTTAATTACAAATGGTTCTTAAAGAAGATGTTCAACATGTCCTCCTTTTATTGTTTTGTACGTTTCGCATTTCCGTAAAAGTGAACGCCGCACTCTCATCTAAATTATTTACAGGACTTGAATAAACTAATGTCTTTAAATACCCCCAAATGCCAAAGTGGAGCGGAGTGAGGTCGGGAGATCTAGGTGGCCATGCAATTGGAACTTCTCGCCCTATCCACCTGCCATTGTATTTTCTGACCAAGATTGGATAATGCACAGGACCTCCATTGTGCATCAACCACATATTAATTCTGTGGTTGAGGGGTACATCTTCTAACAGCAGTGGCAAGATATTCCGCAAAAAGTCAAGGTACAGTTGACTAGTCAAACGGTTACACAGGAAACAAGGTTCTATCAGATGTTCTCCTAATACACTAAGCCAAAGGTTAATTGAAAATCGATGTTGATGATTCGATTCAACAATGGCGTGCGGGTTGGCCCAAACATAGCTATTATAGAAATTAAAAATGCCATTTCTCGTAAAACCAGCTCCATCAGTAAATAAAATTTTTGCAACAAAATTGGGGTTCTCCGCAACTTTTGTCAGCATCCTTCGCCCAAACACCAGTCATGCAGCTCAATCAGGCACTGTAAAAGCCTGTACCCTTTGAATATGGTATGGGTGCAATTGCTGCTCGCGTAACATTCTCTAAATTAGGAAAGAATTAATATTTGTTTCAGTAGAGAATCTTTTAGTACGAGTACCAGGATTTCTTCAATTCTTCTTAAAATGTTAAGTTCTGCCTCGGGAGTAGAAACTGATCTAGGCCGACCACCATTACCGTTTTTTGATTTAAACGATCCAA
Source organism: Abscondita cerata (assembly GCA_030710515.1). Classification (NCBI taxonomy): domain Eukaryota; kingdom Metazoa; phylum Arthropoda; class Insecta; order Coleoptera; family Lampyridae; genus Abscondita; species Abscondita cerata. The sequence goes on from JALBCR010000989.1 coordinate 34,525, forward strand.
CTTTGGATAAACGTTGATGTAAATTTGTAAAAAGTTTGGCACACGGAAGTACCCGGTTTGGGAATGCTTCGGCATATAGACGACGTGCCTTATAAGCATTTCTATCGGCCTTGCCATACATGAAATGCATGTCTGCCATTTCTGCGTTGGTATGTTCCGGCATATTTGAAAATGTCAACAATGAGCAACAGCAACAACGACTTCAATAACAACAATAACACTAACAATGACAGCCACACAATGATTACAACAAATGCGGCAGAAACGTTTTATTATTTCCATAGCTGACGTGGTAAATACGACGAATCACTCCAACTGGGCTTAGTAATTTTAATTTCAAAAACTGCTTGTATCTCGGAAACCGTTGATTTTTAGACTTATGTATATTTTAACTTTTTTGTTTGTACTGATGAGATCTATAAATGGGCCAAATATCGAAATCTGTATAATACCATCAATGAAATGCAATCACCCTGTATGTAACATTTAAAGCGAAACGTTAAGTTTGCAGTGGCCTTTTAAAAAATTCACTACTTTTGAACCATTAAAATGATTTTTGTGTTTTGATTTCTAGAGGTTCAGCCAATATTTTAAATTGTTGCTGACAGTTCTGTAGTATTGCATTATCCTACTACAATTTTTCAAAATTGACAATCAAAAACTGTCAAATATTACTTTATTTTTTGAAAGAGCAACTATCATTTCTGACTGCAGAATGGACGTAAAATTAAAGCTTAAGGCTAGTTCATGCAGATGTATGCATTTCTATCTTGTGTTGTTTATTATTATTAGTTTTTTTAAATAAAATTATGCTTTTGTTCCGATTTTTTTAATAACCGCATAAGTAACCATATTCCAAATTTCATTTTATTCACGGAATTTCAGAAAGTAGGTAACTTTCAACCGACAAACTACGAGAATGACTCTGTATAAGATTATAATTATAACTTACTTTTGACAGAGTTTCTGAATTTTTTTAAGTAAATTAGAAACCAAACCAAAACAGAAAACAAACTCTTTGGAATGAGCGTAGGTACCACCAGTATCCAACAATTTATTAACTAAATTTTCATGTTACTTAATTACTTTTACCATCACAATTTAAACCACTAAGTTATTAGTTATTATGAATTGTATTGAAGAAAATCAACAAACACAAAACCGGTAATAAAAAAATAATATAGAGAAAATACTTGTACACTCATGAAATTTAAAACTTGGACACCACAATTCTGTAAACAAAAGTTTGCACATTGTGAAGCGGGCTTAAGGGTATCATTTACAATTCTAACAGCAGGTAGTCTCAGCAGGGGTTATCTTATAGAAGGACTGTAGAATGAATCATTACACTAAGCACGTTTTAGAAAATAGGTAATTTACGTTGCTTACTTAATTTTTTCTTTAAAGAATATATTTGAAGGTATCGCTAATTAAACACCATAGCTCGATTAATTATCGAATCAAAATTTTGTTTAGGAAATGTTTACAAAATAAAATTAGAAATAATTTTGATTTAAAAACGTCTACAAGCAATAACTTTTAAATTAAATCAAAAACTAAACATGGTTATTTGGGTTGACTGATTATTACTTATTTTTAAATAAATCTAACCTACTAATTATTGTAAGTTATTAAAAAAAATCATTAAACTCTCTATTCATAATATTTAGTCCTTACAAAATGTATATTTTATGACGTTTCATTTTTTCTGTAGTTAATATAAAAGTGAAAATAAAAACTAAGGCAATTCTTATTGTCAACGTATGTATTTAGTTTTTGACAAGAATTTATTACATAATTATAATTAAGATACCAAGTTATAGTTTAAAATTAAATGAAAACTATTTTTTTAAATAAAGGTATTACTATATAAATAAATATAAGAAATCAATAATGGGTGTGACCTCCATTATTATTGATACATTCTTGGAGGCGTCTGCTCATTGACGCTATCAAGGTATCAATATAATTAATATTAATCGTTTCCCAAGCGGTATCAATGGCTGCAATTAGTGCATTACGGTTTACTGGTATAAAATTTGGCCCTTGTTGTCTTCGGATAACAGCAAGTATTCGAGCCCAAACATTTTCTCGTATCCAATTGGCAGCACAACCTGCGAAGTTGAATAGGGGCGTTGTCCTTTAACAACAAAAATACATTATGGAAATGTTAATTCAACAGATCCCGAACTATTTTTTGGAGAAAGTATAGTGAAATAAGAATACTTACTTGTTGGAAAATATAATCTTCGACTGATTAAGTTTCATAATAGTTTCCAAAATATCTAAAATACGCAGCAGGATCAAGACGTCCATCGATAGCCCAACAAACTCCTGGACCCCGCGCGCTAACCAACCCCACACATTACAGAAAAAAACTATGGGTTTTGTTTTTTAGGACATATGTGATTATTTTCGTAACGAGTTCCTTCCATTCTAAAAACTTTTAGTGGTCCATCGTTGCGGATATTGAACGTTTGTTCGTTGCTAAAAATCACTCGATTCCAAGATTCCAAAGGTTCGTTCACATATCGCCTTGCAAATTCCAGACGACGTATCATATTTTCGTCACTGAGAACTCTTTCGCATCAGCATTAATACTTCTTTTTTACCATCACCTTTAATCTTTTTTGTCAGTTATACGGCATCCGGGAAAATGTGTATCTGCTATAGCCCTAGAGTATGGTAAACAAATGGTTGTTCTGTTACGTAATGAAACAACTTCGAGATCTGTGAGCACGTGTAGGTACTTTAGGTCTACCACTTCCGATGGCTCTTTCCGTGTGTTCCAAGATTCCATTTTACTCGGTAATGCCCTACGGTGCTTTTTGGTATATGTATCATACGTGAAATTTCACGCACGCTAGGCCCGCCGCTAATTACGGAAACAATCCGCGCTTTCAAATCAGCACCGATTTGAGTGGCATTTTACACAACACTTGAAATTTTAAACTAAAATTGAATTTACATTTCTTACTTGTTTGGATTGGTTCATACTACCCCTTCTCAAACAGTAGGTAATTGTTTATTTAGTGCATACTTCTAATGACCAATGTAACAACCCTTAGAGCAATATGACTCAAAGGAAATAAATTAAACAAGCAAGGATATTCTATTGTTTATTGAAACTTATTCAAATGAAAGTAAAAGCCATTTCCTTTTATAATGTTAATAGACAGGATTTTCTTTTAAGTATTAAAATTACAATAAGAGGACTTATAAACTTTCGAAAATATCTAATTATAAATATTTACACTGCAATTGCGCTTTTTTCCTTAATAATTTCTAGCAATAACATACACGTTCTTGGTTTTAAGTTGTCTAAATTTGATATGATATAAATTTGTGTTTCTAATATTACATCACAAACTAATCTTTATTCGCAAAAAAATTGTTGCTTAGTTGTAAAGCTTCGTACACACCTGAACAACAAAACCGAGCAACAAACATAACAACGAACCGAAAGTCAAACTGAACGACAAACGATCTTTATGATTTCCATAATCCGAACAACAAACGGAACGTTTGTGCTGTTCCTATAATTATTTTCAGTAGTTTTCAGTTCGATATATATTATTATTGAGAAAAGCAAATTGCGGAAAACAAGAAGATAGTGCCAACCAAATTTTTACTTACAAAAAAAGAAGAGTAAAAATTATAATTTACTTGCTTTTTTTATTTTGGAAGTTTCCCGCCCAAATGATGCTATTAGGAACATCATTTTTTTTTTGCATTCTTAAACACAGATTAATTTAAGACATTTTTCTTCTGTCAACTCCTTATATTACCTAAAACACAACAAACCCACAAAGGGAAGACAGAAAATAAATAATTTAATTCCCTCCCGCATAAGTTTGTTAGCCGTTTTGTTTAGATTCGTCCAAACCTGCAAACGAATTCAAAGCGCGCATTTTCTTTGATGTGGGAGAAAAACAGACAAGTTGCGGGAAACGCCGCAAAACCGTTCCTGGAACAATCAGGACTTGCGAATCTGTTCTAAGAATTCGTACGTAGCACCGTCCAAATTAATGTTCGGATTGCCGTTCGGTTCGTTGTTTTGCTTGTTCCTCGGTTTGTTCAGGTGTGTACGAACCTTTACAATAAGCATATTAATATGAACTATATCTTATGAAAGGAGAGTTATGTAACTATAATTAACTACTTAACGTTACGTTAGTAGATTCCATTTACTATTTACACATATTTTCTTGGAACATTCGATAATTAACTATCGGGATATGATGACCCTATACTTCGCAGGTTGTGCGCAACGGATACAAGCAAATAACCTGGAGCTATTACCCAAGGCCAGCAAAAGCCCAAATTTTAAAATTATCCGAAAATGTTTGGGCTCGAATACTTGCTGTTATCCGAAGACAACAAGGGCCAAATTTTATACCAGTAAACCGTAATGCACTAATTGCAGCCATTGATACCGCATGGGAAACGATTAATATTAATTATATTGATACCTTGATAGCGTCAATGAGCAGACCCTCCAAGAATGTATCAATAATAATGGAGGTCACACCCATTATTGATTTCTTATATTTATTTATATAGTAATACCTTTATTTAAAAAAAACGTTTTCATTTAATTTTAAACTATAACTTGGTATCTTAATTATAATTATGTAATAAATTCTTGTCAAAAACTAAATATATACGTTGACAATAAGAATTGCCTTAGTTTTTATTTTCACTTTTTATATTAACTACAGAAAAAAATGAAACGTCATAAAATATACATTTTGTAAGGACTAAATATTATGAATAGAGAGTTTAATGATTTTTTAATAACTTACAATAAAGTAGGTTAGATTTATTTAAAAAATAAGTAATAATCAGTCAACCCAAATAACCATGTTTAGTTTTTGATTTAATTTAAAAGTTATTGCTTGTAGACGTTTTTTAAATCAAAATTATTTCTAATTTTATTTTGTAAACATTTCCTAAACAAAATTTTGATTCGATAATTAATCGAGCTATGGTGTTTAATTAGCGATACCTTCAAATATATTCTTTAAAGAAAAAATTAAGTAAGCAACGTAAATTACCTATTTTCTAAAAACGTGCTTAGTGTAATGATTCATTCTACAGTCCTTCTATAAGATAACCCCTGCTGAGACTACCTGCTGTTAGAATTGTAAATGATACCCTTAAGCCCGCTTCACAATGTGCAAACTTTTGTTTACAGAAATTGTGGTGTCCAAGTTTTAAATTTCATGAGTGTACCTTAAAATACAAGTATATTAATTATAAAACAAAGGGGCTGTTAATGAAGTACTAATCTAAAAATAGGGAGAAAAATATTATAGTTTCAACCAACGATTTCACACGGTTAAAACGAACGTAGTTTTGGTTTTCGGTGAAAATCACCAAAAAATTACACAAGTGCTATCTGTTGACAAAATTTTTTAGTACTACATATTTACATTGGTTTTATGGGCAATAATAAATTGATTAATAATAATGTAGTACTAATGTAAAACCGGGAGAAAATATTATAGTTTCAACCAATGATTTTACGCGGTAAAACGAAACGTGAAGTTTTGGTATTTGGTGAAAATCACCAAAATTACACAAGTGCTATCTGTTGACAACATTTTTTAGTACTACATATTTACATTAGTTTTATGGGCAATAATAAATTGATTAATAATTGCATTTTATTTTTACAATCTTCTCAAAAGACTTAAATCGGCTACATAACAATATTTCAAACATGTTTCAAGCGCCAACAAATTGAGCCACTGGTTTTGTCTTAATTACAAAAAGAAATTTGTCACTCACAACGTCGACAACTTGTTTATTTTTTAAACAAATTACAAACTTTTATGCTATTAATTATTAACAGTCATGTTAATAAAAGATAGATTTATTCTTTGGCATAAATTTGAAGGTAAACCATTACGTTATACACGATTTGAACTAACGTTACGCCTTATGGTAGAATAACATGTAAGTTTGGTCCCTTAATACAGAGATTTATGAAAGTATTTCTCTATTGTACTAGATAAAAGCGTAAGTATTCAATTTACAAAATGTTATCTAAATACTAACATTGATTGAAAAGAACATTTCATGTTTGATGATTAATTTGTTTAATTGGAATATTTAGTTAATATTGTAGTATTTTGTAATGACGATCAATTCTTTTATATTAGTTTGTAATAAAATGAAACTCTAACTTTTAATAAATGCAAGTATAATCGATGAAACTATTGAATAAAGTGCATTCAAATTTCCATCCAATTATTTTTTAGCATAAGGTAACTAAGTTTTAATAAATAAATACAAGTTTTAGACAGTTTCCAACAAATCTAAAGCTATAATTACTAATTGCTTTTACTTGAATGTGTAATAAAGACTTATTTAATAGTTATAAAATCAAATTTTAAAGTTGGTTTGTAAACTTTGTTAACAAACTTACTTCTAAATTTTAAATTTAATCTGCAACTGAACATAGGCTCCTCGTGGGTGCACTGTAAGATGATGGCTAAGTTCGTACACACAATAAACTTCACTTTCAAGTCAATCTTGCGTAAACAAAGATTTTAACTTTTGATTTTTAATAATACGAGTTGTCAAAATTTTATTTTTATTTTTACACACGAAATTTATTTTTTGAATAGAATAATAATTTACTTATTTTCTAAATTTTCGCCATTTTTAATTGTTGAGTAAAGTAGTTTAGCGCTGTAGAAAATAAAATTTTTAATTAATTTGTTACAATTTTAACGGTTTTCTATACACAGTTATAAAAAGGTATTTCTGAACGTCGGTATTTTCTATGCTCACTTGTTTTATTAAAACTTTAACGGCTTTCTTTTACACACTTTCCCAATTTTCCCTGCTCTTATAACATACCTCATCCTAAAATACGCTTATTATATTATTTCTTTGTAGTAAGGCTAATTCCTAAATGTGTATGGTTACAAACAGTAATAATAATCTGCATAATGTATTGACTGAACCATCCATATTCAGATGCGTCTCAACTTCTTTTATATTAAAGACGATGATATGAAACACATTCATTTAGATTCAATAAATTCCCTGCAATTCTAAAATACTAAATACAAGGTGTTAATTAAGTATGCTGTCAAACATAACTCCTAAACGGCTTGTTTTTGTTATACGGGGTGATAAAATATTTTTTTAAAAAACGTGTTTTGTAAATAACTAGAAAATGCCAATTAGTATGACGTTAAAACTTAGTGACAGTTTTTAACGTATACAGAGAAATGTTTTAAACAATTTTAAACTAAAAGTGGTTTGTATCATTTTATCAGTCGCATAGAGGAAGCGCCCGAGATTCAAATTTAAAAAAAAAAAATATAATAGTCAATTTTTTTTTCTGCAACTATTGTAAGTTTGGTGCACTTTTTAGTTTTGGGTTTTTGTTACTAAAGCATAGCTTTATTATTTTTTAAAACAATATAGTATAAATCATTATGCATACTTGTTATTTTGAGTCAATTTGAGCAAAAAGTTTAAGAATTAAATTTTTGTGTGATTTTAATTACTAAACATAACTCTTCTACATACAATAAAAACTTGTCACCAAGTTTTAACCACCTACTAATTTGCTTCTTCTAGTTATTTACGAAAAACGTGTTTTACAAGATTGTTTTAACAGCTCGTATAATGAAAACAAAGCAGTTGGGATCGGATTGGATACGGGAATTCCCTAAAAACTACGAACACTGGATATTTTGGTCTACAGTACACATATTAGCCGCATAAGCAAGTCAAAAGACCCTTTTTTCAAAACTTTTATAATAAAAACAAAGCTGTTTAGGACTTAGGTTCCTATAAACTTTTTGCCTTAAAATTGAGTAAGGAACAAATTCCTGAAGTTTAGGTTCATACTTAATTAACTCCATGTGTATACCTTTAAGCATTGCTTTTTATTTATTTATTCGTATGGTACATTATACAAATATTGTATTGTGATGTAAGTGTTATGTATGGCGTCCCAGAAGATCAGTATAAACCTTGTATAGTGTGGTGACGAAACCGTGTGCAACATTTGATTGGTTCGTCTTGGCAAAGCATTTACTTCAAGGTTTAGGAAAACCACTAAAACCTAAACATACCAACTCTTACCCACCCTAGTATTCACATGTAATAATATTAATTGTGTAAACATTATAGAAGGTAAATAAGAACATAAAATAAAGCATTGCTTTTAAGTAACTACGACATAAATTAACCTGCTACTAATATCGTTTGAACTAAGTCACAGTAGTTTTTAAAAACTACTTAATTAAATTCCAATACATCAAAGTTGCAAATAGTGTTTTTTCACATTACACCAAACTAGTGACAAGTTTTATTAAACATATAATTTAATTATTAAAATTTTACTTCTTAAATTTAATTTAAATCTAATTTAGTAAAGTTTTCCAGTTTTTAGCATGCAATAATTTTAGCCAGCAATGACTTGATACACGCAGAACCAGTTTTACGAAAATTTTGATTTAAAAGCGTAACATAAATATGGGTTGCACAATAGCACAGCTGAAAAAGGAGTGGTTGGTGTGACAAATTGCCTTCGTGAAATAAAACGGTCACGTAACGGGATGCAAAACCATCAATAAAATTTGATAAATTTGTCAAAGTCAAGTGGGCGACAAACTAGGATACGACGTAATCTTTGCATCCAGCCCTTGTATGCCTAAAATTTGCTGGGGTGAGTAGTTTCGGTTGGACCTACCTTGAAACACGATTTATTGCATTTTCTAAAAACAAACATTAAAAAATAATAATATAAACACTACTAACTAAATAATTTATATAGGGTGAAAACGTAATTAACCACGCGATATGATATCTAAAGGATCACGTGATCGATATTTTTCATTCAGAAATACTAAACTTATTACACTCATGAAATTTAAAACTTGGACACCACAATTTCTGTAAACAAAAGTTTGCACATTGTGAAGCGGGTTTAAGTGTATCATTTACAATTCTAACAGCAGGTAGTCTCAGCAGGGATTATCTTATAGAAGGACTGTAGAATGAATCATTACACTAAGCACGTTTTAGAAAATAGGTAATTTACGTTGCTTACTTAATTTTTTCTTTAAAGAATATATTTGAAGGTATCGCTAATTAAACACCATAGCTCGATTAATTATCGAATCAAAATTTTGTTTAGGAAATGTTTACAAAATAAAATTAGAAATAATTTTGATTTAAAAAACGTCTACAAGCAATAACTTTTAAATTAAATCAAAAAACTAAACATGGTTATTTGGGTTGACTGATTATTACTTATTTTAAATAAATCTAACCTACTAATTATTGTAAGTTATTAAAAAAATCATTAAACTCTCTATTCATAATATTTAGTCCTTACAAAATGTATATTTTATGACGTTTCATTTTTTTCTGTAGTTTATATAAAAGTAAAAATAAAAACTAAGGCAATTCTTATTGTCAACGTATACATAGGTGTCTCAGAAACTCTCTTGACAAACCAAGACCGGAGATTCCTCAGATAATTGTAAGACAATTTAACTCAATTCACCTAGTCCGAAAATGCTTCCTTCTACTTAGAAAAACAAAATCTGGTATGCTTATTTAGCTTTTAGAGATGAATCGATTCCATCAATTGCAAATTTCTAGTACCGGTCATAGGCGTCCGTTTTGGGTAGGTCAACGGTTATTTTAACGAATAACTTTTTGTCTTTAACTTTTAAGCATTTGTGACACTAGATTATTAATGAAAATTGGAATTCTCCTGATAATTTGATAATTGTAGATCGCAATCCTTCTATAGGAGACAGGAAAATAAAACTCTTTCAAGTTCTAGTTACTTCGCGACGTTTTGGAAACGTTCCATTTATTAACATAAACGGTGGTGTTTCCTTCTTCAGGCGCTAATGGAATACAAAATACAGTGAGTTGAATTATATCACAAGAATATTATACTATTTTATAATAACAAATTCCTTATAGGTAATACACAAGTTCAAAGGTTACTTACGTTGATAACATTCCAGTGAAAGTGGTCGAAAAATAAAATGATGACAAATTGTCATTAATCGTCATTACTTAAAATCTATATAAATAAATAAATATGAGGACAAACGAATGTAGAATAATTACACCACAAATAAATTGAACAAAACAAATCATTAACAAAGATCTTGTATAATTGACGGCACATTTGTAAATGCTTAAATTTTACATAGAACTAAGATAATTTTTTAATTGTACGTGTATGAAAATGATAATAGAAAACCTTGTATACAAATTCGCAGCAACATTTCAAAATTTGAAAAATCTTAGAATTCCTAATTTATCAAAAATTCATTGCGAATATTATGTCAAATCTGTCGCCTATTTTTAATTATAATATAAAAAAACTCTTATGAACTAGTCGAACATATTAAAAATAGTTAATCAAAACCAGATTCCTGACAATTTTGTACTTGTCTCGTTTGATGTTACCTCATTGTTCACCAACATAACTAAAGAGTTAACCATTACGACTATCAAAAAATATTGGGAAAAACTAAAAGATTACACTACTCTAGACATTCATGAATTTTGTTTATTATCAACTTCATCTTTGATTCAAGTTTTTCCAATATAATGATAATTTCTATTTACAAATATTTGGTACCGCAATGGGTTCGCCAGTTTCTCCAGCCATGGCCAATCTAATCATGCACGATATATTGACGGAGTCTACTAAATTGTTAAATTATACTCCTATAATGTTGTATGTGTATGTACATGATATCATAGCCTGTATACCGCAAGACAGTATTAATGACACGTTAAAATTTTGAATAATTATGACCAACATATAAAATTCACTTTTGAGCTTGAAATTGATAAAAATTGCCATTTTTAGACCTAGAATTAATCAAGAAATACTAACACCAAGACATTACTAATCGACCACTACACAAAACCTACAGCGTCCAATAGAATTATCAATTACTTTTCGAAACACCCTTTCCATCAAAAAACTAAACATTATTAACTCTATAAAAAACAAATTAATTACATTATGCAGTGAAGAACTACAGGAAAAAAACTTACAACTACTAATGACCACCCTTATTAAAAATAATTACCCCAAAAAAACTCACTAAAAACTTATATACTATAACTCCACCAGTACTACAACAGAATCCCACCACCAATATTGTTAACACTACCATCACCAATATAGATTTGCGATACAGGAAACTAATCAACATTCCTAAACTAAGTAATAAACTAATTAATATTCTAAAAAAGATAAAATAAAATCATTCTATATAACCCAATAATACTATATATAACACATGTTATTCAAAATTGAAAGATAAAAACACCCTTTATTAGGAAAATCTAACTGTAGTGTATAAGATAGATTGCCAGGGATGCAATGGGGTATATGTGGGCCAAACAAAACAAAAGTAAAAATAGAATTAGAAACCACAAATATGATTGTTCCAAAAATAAGAATACGAAATTACAGCACTTTGCTGTACATTATAAAGCAAACTGGTCACAATTTTAATCTTTTGATAGAACCCACAATCTTAGATGTGTAAAACTTATTATTATAAAAGAATGATTTGAGAAATGATTTACATAATGTCCATAACAAACTATCAATTTCAAAACAGATACGAACAACTTAAATATTTGTTACAATAATATCATTAGTAAAATTAAGTCTGAATACGTTATTATTACAAGTTTTGTCATAATTATTTGGTTTAATGTATCTGTGGTTGCATAACTTTTTAGGAATTCCTAAGATTTTTCAAATTTTTGAAATGTTGCCGCGAATTCGTATACAAGGTTTCTATTATCATTTTCATACACGTACAATTAAAAAAATTATCTTAGTTCTATGTAAAATTTAAGCATTTACAAATGTGCCGTCAATTGTACAAGATCTTTGTTAATGATTTGTTTTGTTCAATTTATTTGTGGTGTAATTATTCTACATTCGTTTGTCCTCATATTTATTTATTTATAGATTTTAAGTAATGACGATTAATGACAATTTGTCATCATTTTATTTTTCGACCACTTTCACTGGAATGTTATCAACGTAAGTAACCTTTGAACTTGTGTATTACCTATAAAAATTTGTTATTATAAAATAGTATAATATTCTTGTGATATAATTCAACTCACTGTATTTTTATTCCATTAGCGCCTGAAGAAGGAAACACCACCGTTTATGTTAATAAATGGAACGTTTCCGAAACGATCGCGAAGTAACTAGAAGTTGAAAGAGTTTTATGGTTATCCTGTCTCCTATAGAAGGATTGCGATCTACAATTACTAGAGTTATTAAATTTTCAGGTATTCTAGTACTAAAAGTTACTCTTACTTTAAGTCATTGGGATACTCCGTTTTCTAGAAAATGGATTTAAAAATTTTTTGTTTTTTTGTCATTAAAGTTAAATTTAAATTTTTTGCATTAGTTGGCTCTGAACTGCAAACAACAAAGTAAAACCTACGTTTTTCATTGTCAAATTGTTGTCAGTTGGCGAAAGTTTATCTTTTCATTTTTTTATTAGGCGGGATCCAAAAACTAATTACTACCTTACAAAAAACATTTTGAGAATAAAAAAAATTTGAAAAAATTTTAAAAAAATTACAAGAATAATTTTCTTTATTTGTTAGTAATTTTATTTTCAGGACACCCTATATATTTAGTTTTTTTGACAAGTATTTATTACATAATTATAATTAAGATACCAAGTTATAGTTTAAAATTAAATGAAAACTTTTTTTAAATAAAGGTATTACTATATAAATAAATATAAGAAATCAATAATGGGTATGACCTCCATTATTATTGATACATTCTTGGAGGCATCTGCTCATTGACGCTATCAAGGTATCAATATAATTAATATTAATCGTTTCCCATGCGGTATCAATGGCTGCAATTAGTGCATTACGGTTTACTGGTATAAAATTTGGCCCTTGTTGTCTTCGGATAACAGCAAGTATTCGAGCCCAAACATTTTCGATAATGTTAAAATCTGGGCTTTTGCTGGCCAGGGTAACAGCTCAAGTTATTTTCTCGTATCCAATTGCGCACAACCCGCAAAGTATGAATAGGGGCGTTGTCCTTTAACAACAAAAATACATTATGAAAATGTTAATTCAACAGATCCCGAACTATTTTTTGGAGAAAGTATAGTGAAATAAGAATACTTACTTGTTGGAAAATATAATCTTCGTCTGGATAAAACACTTCGACTGAAGGTTTCATAATAGTTTCCAAAATATCTAAATACGCAGCAGAATCAAGACGTCCATCGATAGCCCAACAAACTCCTGGACCCCGCGCGCTAACCCAACCCCACATTCACAGAAAAATAACCACTTCGTTTTTAGGACATATGTGATTATTTTCGTAACGAGTTCCTTCCATTCTAAAAACTTTTAGTGGTCCATCGTTGCGGCTATTGAACGTTTTTCGTCGCTAAAAATCACTCGATTCCAAAATTCCAAAGGTTCGTTCACATATCGCCTTGCAAATTCAGACGACGTCTCATATTTTCGTCACTGAGAACTTCTTTCGCAGCAGCATTATACTTCTTTATTCCCATCTCCTTTAATCTTTTTGTGCAGTTATACGGCATCCGGGAAAATGTGTATCTGCTATAGCCCTGGAGTATGTAGCAAATGGTTGTTCTGTTACGTAATGAAACAACTCGAGATCTTGAGCACGTGTAGATACTTTAGGTCTACCACTTCCGATGGCTCTTTCCAAAGTGTGTTCAAGATTCCATTTTACTCGGTAATGCCCTACGGTGCTTTTGGTATATCTAACATACGTGAAATTTCACGCACGCTACGGCCCGCCGCTAATTCCGAAACAATCCGCGCTTTCAAATCAGCACCGAGATGAGGTGGCATTTTCACAACACTTGAAATTTTAAACTAAAATGGAATTTACATTTCTTACTTTATTTATTGGTTCACACTACCCCTTCTCAAACAATAGGTAATTGTTTATTTATTACATACTTCTAATGACCAATGTAACAACCCTTAGAGCAATATGACTCAAAGGAAGTAAATTAAACAAGCAAGGATATTCTATTGTTATTGAAACTTATTCATAAAGTAAAAGCCATTTCCTTATAATGCTAATGGACAGGATTTTCTTTTAAGTATTAAGATTACAATAAAGGACTTATAAACTTTCGAAAATGTCTAATTATAAATATTTACACTGCAATTGCGCTTTTCCATAATAATTTCTTAGCAATAACATACACGTTCTTGGTTTTAAGTTGTCATAAATTTGATATGATATAAATTTGTGTTTCTAATATTACATCACAAACTAATCTTTATTCGCCAAAAATTGTTGCTTAAGTTGTAAAGCTTCGTACACACCTGAACAACAAACCGAGCAACAAACATAACAACGAACCGAAAGTCAAACAGAACGACAAACGATCTTTTATGGTTTCCACAATCCGAACAACAAACGGAACGTTTGTGCTGTTCCATAATTATTTTCAGTAGTTTTCAGTTCATATATATTTATTATTGAGAAGAGAAAATTGCGGAAAACAAGAAGATAGTGCCAAGAAGAGTAAAAATTATAATTTAATAAGATCATTTTTTCTTGCATTCTTAAACACTGATTAATTTAAAACATTTTTCTTCTGTCAACTCCATAATATTACCTAAAACACAACAAACCCACAAAAGGAGGACAAAAAATAAATAATTTAATTCTCCCGCATAAGTTTGTTCGCCGTTTTGTTTAGATTCGTCCAAACCTGCAAACGCTTTCGCTTCCTTGCACCGTCCAAATTAATGTTCCGATTACCGTTCGGTTCGTTGTTCTGTTTGTTCCTCGGTTTGTTGTTCAGGTGTGTACGAAGCTTTACAATAAGCATATTAATATGAACTATATCTTATGAAAGGAGAGTTATGTAACTATAATTAACGACTTAACGTTACGTTAGTAGATTCCATTTACTATTTACACATAATTTCTTGGAACATTCGATAATTAACTATCGGGATATGATGACCTTATACTTCGCAGGTTGTGCGCAACTGGCCAAATTACAACATTATCGAAAATGTTTGGGCTCGAATACTTGCTGTTATCCGAAGACAACAAGGGCCAAATTTTATACCAGTAAACCGTAATGCACTAATTGCAGCCATTGATACCGCATGGGAAACGATTAATATTAATTATATTGATACCTTGATAGCGTCAATGAGCAGACGCCTCCAAGAATGTATCAATAATAATGTAGTTCACACCCATTATTGATTTCTTATATTTATTTATATAGTAATACCTTTATTTAAAAAAAAAGTTTTCATTTAATTTTAAACTATAACTTGGTATCTTAATTATAATTATGTAATAAATTCTTGTCAAAAAACTAAATATATACGTTGACAATAAGAATTGCCTTAGTTTTTATTTTCACTTTTATATTAACTACAGAAAAAATGAAACGTCATAAAATATACATTTTGTAAGGACTAAATATTATGAATAGAGAGTTTAATGATTTTTTTTATCTTACAATAATTAGTAGGTTAGATTTATTTAAAAATAAGTAATAATCAGTCAACCCAAATAACCATGTTTAGTTTTTTGATTTAATTTAAAAGTTATTGCTTGTAGACGTTTTTAAATCAAAATTATTTCTAATTTTATTTTGTAAACATTTCCTAAACAAAATTTTGATTCGATAATTAATCGAGCTATGGTGTTTAATTAGCGATACCTTCAAATATATTCTTTAAAGAAAAAATTAAGTAAGCAACGTAAATTACCTATTTTCTAAAACGTGCTTAGTGTAATGATTCATTCTACAGTCCTTCTATAAGATAACCCCTGCTGAGACTACCTGCTGTTAGAATTGTAAATGATACCCTTAAGCCCGCTTCACAATGTGCAAACTTTTGTTTACAGAAATTGTGGTGTCCAAGTTTTAAATTTCATGAGTGTACATAAGTTTAAAATAATAACATTAATTTTTTTATCGTTCAATTCAAACATAAAAAAAAATACAGAGTGATCCCATTTAAAATAACCCAATTTTTGATATGGTACGTCTTTCCTGGAATACCCTGTACAATCCAAAATATTTTGAAAACTTGGTTTCCGAATAGTCTTGAGATATGTATGCCTTAAAATTTCAAACATTATTTGTCGTTTCCAAGTTTTAAATTTCATGGGTGTACATTAAGGAAAATTTTTGTATGTTCTTACAATTAATACAAAAATAATTTAACCATAATTCTATTTATGTTATGCGATTCGTTTTAAAAGTTTAAATGTTTCGTCTATAAAAAGTCCACTTTTCTTCAAAGATAAGGTGTAGTATTCAAATACTTCTAATGCGTATTAAATCCAAATTAAAACGTTAACAGGATTCTACACTTGGATTCCAAACACTCCACTTCAATTAAAATAATAAAGATTAATAGTTCAATACAATAAATTTCATGAAGCCTTTTCAGTTTTGTTAACATCAAAATGAAACAACGTACTAAATACCTTAACTTGCTTTGGACGCATTAAGGAACTGGAGCAATTACGGTGATGTGTTTTCAAAAAGGATGAAGTAATTGAAAACGTACGGAACGATTAAGAAAAATTCTTCTACGTCCACTCCCAAAAACTACAGAATGTGGTAGGTCGGAATGATAAATTTCTTTTTGAAGGAAATGCTACTTCAGTAGGTATCTAAATTCATAGTACAAGAGCCATTATCAAAACCGCTTTACGCGAATATAGGGATTGGATACGGAAATTCCCCAAAAACACTGAATATTTCGGTCTGAAGTACACTTATTATTCGCACCTGCGAAGAAAGTCAAAACATCCTTTTCCAAAAATCCTTCTATTTGCTTATTTTAACTCTCCTGCATATTAAAACGAGTATTGCAACCGTCTATTGCAAATGAAACAATCTTAACGCATCAATCACATTTATTCAGCAAACAACGTGCTAAAGGCAAACAACTACAGCTGCTAAATAAAACTCTCAAATTGTCACGTACACAAAATAGGCAAAAACATATCCTTTCGATGATGATTAAACGCAATAAATTTTTTTATTGTCGAAAATAAAGAGACGCAAATTTAGAACAAAAAACGACAAATGTCACAGACTCCAAACGTTTGTTGTAATCTTTCCTAATCTAATTACCTTTAATGTAAGTAACGAAATAAAACCATTAGTTTACCAGTTTCCATTAATTTTAGGCACTCAAAATTTGTATAAAATAACAATGCAAACATTATTGTTTTTATTACAATAGAAATCAAACCATTGTTTTCATTGTTTAATAATATTGATCCGAAATTTAGTTAATACTGACAATTTTATGTTTACTTATTATCTTTGTCTCGTTATATTGAATGGTGGTTACCATCAATAAAAAAGTAGTGAAAAACTCAACTGTTTCAACTGTAAAGGCCCGAACATCAGGGTAAGTGCGACATGCATTGTAATTTTCCTTTGTGTATGTATTTATATGTAATCGATTTAAGAATACATTGTGATACTTTTGTTTTTTTTGTTGATTAATATACAAGGTAGCGCAAATTTATGACATCGGAGGATAACTTAGTTAACAAGAAAATATAACTTTTAATAAGAAAAATGCCAACAGTGTCAATGTAGTCTTAGTTTATACTATTCGCACGTGTCAATGTTTACACGAGATGTCGCAAGACACACATTTTACTTATATAACTTTAATATTTGTCATATTTAGTATCGTTAATGAGCGCACATTTTAAAAATATTTTTGATTATACAGGTTGTTCCAAAAAGTCAGAGGCAGCATGAACTTACATATTTTTTAAATAGAACATGCCATATTTTCTTTTAAGATTCAGAAAAGATCTCAACAAGATCTTAAAAAAATATAGCATGCTAATATATTGTACAAGTTATTTTAAAGATATAGCTAATTATTAGTAAAAATAACACGTACCTTAACACTCTGTTGAAAAGTAACTTAAAATAAGTTAACGTATGTACTTTTATTAATATGTTATTTCATGTCATTAGCTGTATCAAGTATTAATTACTTTTCTTATCGAACAATTCATTAATACAGGGCAAAGCAAAATGCAAAACAAGCAATATCTCAAAATTTTTTAATAAATTACCCAATATGTTTTTTCAGGGACAGTTAATACAATTAATTAGTTTTTAAACAATACAGTATATGTAAGGGTATAAGTTAAGGAAACGGTAAATATTTTATAAAAACCGACAAATAATGTATTGTTTTGGTTAGGGTCATATATTCTTTTTATGGTGATAGTAAGCCCCATTGCTTGACATTCTCTGTTGCAAAGCATTTTATGTTTTCTTTCTGGTATTAAAACCTATCATCTTTAATTTTGTACTGTTTATTACCTTTTCTTTAATTTTTATCACGTATGGTTGAAAGACTACTTAAGTACGCTTTTTTCTGAAGTTGAAGAGTGGAAAAATTATGGTCTGAGTATCAACATCTTATTGATGACCCAACTATAGAAGTCCAGGCTTTGATTAAAAAATAAAAATTTGGTCTAAAGCACATCCGATAAGAACTGGGGTCCTATTTTCGAAATCATGCAATCAAGAGTTGTGAGATATATCAGTAGAAATTCGTTGATTTTTAAATATCGTATTCTCGAATAAATTTGTATACGATCTGTCAATTCTCATACGATCAAAATTGTGCGTGAAGAAATAAAAAGTGCTAACAAATGGAAATATTGTACACGTGACGGTTAGATATAGTAAAGATAAGGTGCATATTAAAGATTGACAAAAAAGTCGAAAAGAGTTAAACAAGTAATAATGTGTATGGAAAGTATTGGAGATCAAGGTTAGGTTAGGATAGAAAGCCGGGTTGTATAGTGGAAAAAGATATAAAATTATAAAATAAGAGTGTGGGTGGAAAAGAAGTAATGGAAGATCAAGAAGAGATACGTACATACAAGAGAAGATAATACTGTTTTAAAGGAGTGTTATAAAAAAGTAGAAACAAATTTTTTTGTGCTTCTAACACTTTGTTTTTGATTATCCAAACTCAGGCTTTTTTATCACTTCTATCAATATGTTGCAAAATACCTTGAATCAGTCACTTATAAAAAAATAACAGCTCATAACCAAACTTACAGCCAAAAACTGTAAGTTAGAAGGCATTCTAACTCTTTTTTTTATCCATATTCCATCAAGGTGTTGAATCGACATCTATTAATATGTTGCAAATTATCACATCTTTAATAAGTCATAAATGTGTTATATACCACGTATTACAATTAACCTAAAATACTAAATCAACTGACATCAAAACGTCAAAAATTGAAACTGTAGGTTTTGCGACATCTAGTGCCGACTCGTGTTAGCGATCACGTAGGCAATGATTCGCATTAAGCAACTTTGTCGACAGGTACGTAGTAAAGCAGTTACATGTCGATCCTTCGATAATTATAGCCAACATAAGCGTTAGCAAAAAAGGACGAAACAGCTGTCGAGTGATTCTCAGTGTTTGTTTCCTATTGTACAACCTCTTGCGAATTTACAGCAGGCGATTTGAGATATTGTTTTTGTTAACGCTTATGTTGGCTATAGTTATCGAAAGATCGACTTATGTAACTGCTTTACATATCTGTCGTCAAAAATTAAAACGTTGTCAGTTTTTTTTTTAGTAGAATCCAGTGTGCATGATATTTTGCACATTTTGCGAAACTCAAGAATAGCAACTAAATATCGTATACGGAATTTTTTTTATGCGAAGTTCTATTGATAGAAAGTTGTTCGACGAATTGCACCCCTAAAACTAACCACAGACCGTTGACATATTGTGAAGGATTTTCAATTAACAGTTAAGTTAAGTTTAAAGGAGAATTTGTAAACATTCATATCTAAACAGACGAGACTGTATTATGGCTTACTAATTTGAAGGACATATGAAGTTAAGCAATATTTTGTATTTTCTTTCTGGATTAACTGTTTTTCTATTAGTTTGTTTGCTATTTCTTTAACCTTGTATTTTTTGGTTATTGTCATGACTGGCGCTTGGACCGTTCCAATATATGTCGTCATGCAATGGGTGCGTTGTTACTTCTTATGTTTTTATTTACCTTCTATAATGTTTATACACTTAATCAATATTATTACATATAAACACTAAGGTCGATAGAAGTTGGCATGTTTAGATTTTAGTAGTTTTCCTAGACCTTGAAGCAAATGCTTTGCCAAGACAAACAAATCCACAATTGCACACGGTTTCGTCACCACACTATATAAGTTTATACTGATTTTCTGTGGCACCATACATTACACTTACATCACAATACAAAAATAATAAATAAATAAATTCTGGGGTCTAATGATATACCTATACACTTTTTTATAGTAAAACATTGTAAATCAAGCATATCTAATTCCCATTCCACCTCTGAAATTAAATTGTGAGTTACCTAACTGTTCTTCGTTTTGTAGATTACTTTGTGTATTTATTCTAAGAACAAACTCGTCATAATATTTGTATCTGATTTTGTCTACGGCGTCGGACAACACTTGTTATAGTTTTCCAATTTTCTTTACTTCATGTCCCGTTAGTTGTAATTCTGTTTCGTTGTTATCAATAATATATGTTTGTCTTCAATTTCTTCTATTTCATTTTGTGACATTTTGTCTACACAGTGCTCTTTATCTTTTTTGTTCTTTACCCCGTCTCTTCTTTAAAAAACTTCAATTTCAGAAAAAGCGGAATGAAGTAGTCTCTATACAGGATCAGGATTTTTTAGACAGAGAGTTCTCAATATTAGTCTAGATTTGCAAATTAGATACCAATCACATTCCCGTTTTAGTAAAGCTTTTCTTCTAATATTTTATTTATGTTTACTTCCACTTTCATTTGAAAATATTTTTCTAAATCCACAAAACAGATAAATAACCCTATGGATTTTTAATAACTTTGTACAGGTTTTTTAGGTATATTTTTGTTTTTATTAATAAAACACATTAGGAAAATGGTTTTAAAAAAACCACAAATTATATTTGCATTATAATGTTATTATTTAGTTGTCTGTGTATGCCAGTGTTTTTGTTATTTTTTCTGAAGAAATAAGTCTCTGATTGGCTACAAACTTCTACAAAACATCACTTTTAAACAAGTACAAAATAGTTATTTATGTAACAAGGACAAAAAGTGCACTTTTATGTACGAGACTGAATTTTCTGGTCGAGGCGTTAGCCGAGGCAAGCAAACAGGCGAGGTTATTAAAAAGCACTTTTTTCCGAGGTACATATTAAATTTTTCCGTTGACCTTAAATTAATTAATTTTCTATTTATTACCGTTTACTGAAAACAAAATGTTTAGTAATTTTAAACAAAAATTTTACGTTTGTTCTGATTTTACTGTACCTAATGTTCACTTCACCGTTCAGTATTGTAACATTTGTGTCAAAATTTATTAAAGGAAATAAAAGCTTTTCGCGTTCGAATATTGTACCGATAAAGCATTTGTTTACAACAATCACATAATTTTTATAAGAGCACTTGATTATGATAGGTAATAGGTAAAACATGTACTTTTTTATAATTTATTAAAATAATAAAAATTACATTTAGGTAGTGTTATTTTGAAGTATATTTAAAAATGTAGTTATAGTTGGAAGCCTACCCTCAAAATTAATGCATTTCTTTAATTGTTTATGATCAAAGATGTAATGAAGTTTCTCCTATTAAACACATTAAAGTCGATTCTTACTAATTGGACATATAATAGTTATAAGACTGAGTTTGTACCGTGGTCAGACTTATAATCATTTTATATTCAATAAAAATATTGCCTGACCGTAAGAAAGTATGCAAACGTAGTTTTTGATTCACTCCGAAAATGTTTCAAAAAATGTAATAATCTTCTTTCAGCTTATTGAAAACTGTGAAATTCACCTTGTTTTTGTGTACGAATAAATCTTGAACCCAGTAATGTTGATGGCTTATATGATTCTATTTTTGTTTTTTCCTGCGACAGAATCAATATTCAAATGATTTTTCACAAGTAATTACTGTTCTTGTGTTTTCCATTAGCATTATTACTTATTTACATCAATCAAATACAGTAATAGAAAGGTACCCATAATTAACTCACTTCTACTGTAAGTTTTTGTATTTTATGATCGTGAAAATTTTGTATCGGAACTCCGCTTCTGTATCAAAATGTTACCTAATAAAATTGTCTAAAGCAATCTCAAGTCGTATGAATTCTGTCTTACCTTATAAATGAATAACTTTAAAGAAGTTAAAGTGTTACATATTGAAAACAATGTATCGAGTATTGTGAGATTACAACCAGGCTCTTCTATATGCTTCGCACATTGTAGCAACTATAAACAATTTATTAATATCATTTCAAAGCACTTAAAATCATTTACTTGTAATTTGAACAACAAATTGTTTTTGTTCAAAGTTGTGTGGGATTGAGAAATTGAGGTTATAAATGGAAGTAAACAAACAATATTCTGCATTATCTAAAATGTTTCAGTATGTACCTAAAGTACTGTAATATCCTATGTAGTCACTAAATTCATCCTTTCTTAAAAATGGGTTTTCATACTGGTTACTTCGACTTTATTTAATTTGACATAAAATAATAATTGACATTGACAGATGTTTGCGGACGAAAAGTGTTTGCGGACGAAAAGTATTACAGTTAAAAAAGTGTTACTTTATGATTATTCAGGGAGTACGTAAAACTCAATTTTATAATGAGGTCGACGGAAAATAATATTTAAAGCATTAAATAGAAATATCGTATAAATTGAATTGAATTTGGTAATTGGGCAAGCGGCAAATAGTAAAAGTGCCAACATCATACCTCTTCAGATATGTATTGGTCAATACTTTTGGTCATACACTAACTCAAATAATTAGTAACCAATGGTAAAATGACTAACAGTTTGTTTCTTCGATGAGATGATCAAAAATAGTGTTGGTTTGCAGCACTAGTACAAGTATTACAATAAAATCACCTAGAAAACCGCTCATATTCTGAGCGAAACGGTGCGACGAGATTGGTGTTTTGGGAGCACAACTTTTTATAGCAATAAGAGACTATTTTCCGGGAGAAACCGAAACCAAAAAGATTACGCACAAATGAATGATTGGTTACACTAAAGATACTCCTGTAAATAACATATAGTGCAAAGGAAATGAATAAATAAACTCAAAATATAATAAGTGAATTGGCTCGTACACCAAAAGTTAAGAGGCGGTTTGTGCATGCCAATTGCCTAACAGTTTGTTTACACAAAATAATAACAATGCAAAAGAGATGAGCCACTACATGATTAATAATAATAATAATAATGATAAAACATTTATGTAGGTATAAATTATATTTAATTAGTAACTCGATTCCAGAGAAAAATCCGTTTTCAATTTATCGAGTTTTCAACAACTAAAGAAGTTTCGCAAAAATTTTTTTTACATAATATTAGATAAACAGAGTTTGTCTTAAAACACGTCTACCATAAAAAAAAAATATATTAAATGCATCTTACTCTTTTATATTCACCTTATGCAACTTCGCGTCTTTGTTTCTATTAAAAAGGATTTCTGTAAACGCAATTAAAAGAATGATAAACTTAACCAGTGACAGAAAGTTTGGAGATTTAAAAAAATAATTACGAATAAAATACATACAGGGTGTCCCGTGAGACAAATACCTGTACCAACTGATTTCAATCAATAAACTAACTAATACAACACTGGCAAAATCAGGTGTCAAATACTAACAGCCTCATTGATTCAATTTAAATGTTTAGTGGGGTACAAATTTACAAAACATAAATGGATAAAGCAAAATATAATATATTTTTTATACTAATTTTTAAAACAGAAAAAAACCGGACTAAAAATAAAATTATTTTTATAAATTAAATCAAAATGTATTCAAAATAGTTATCTATACAGGTGTGTCAGTAATCGGCGTCAGAATTAATTTTTTCTATTTTGGGGCAAAAGCATTAGAGCTATAAAAGCACCCAAATGAGTTCTTTTATAGAAAATTCGATTTCTTTTATAGGAATAGAACAATTTTTGTTCCGAACGGTGGTAACACTGATTTGATAATAAACGTCAAAGCTATTGTTACGTTCGGCGTGCGTTAATTTAAATCGTAATTAATGTTCAAGAGATTTAAAAACTCTCAAAATTTTATTTTAAAATCAATCTGAAAAGCCCAAAGTAGAAAAAATAGTATAATGAATTTGTTTTAGAAGGCATTTTAGCAACTCAGGTACTTTCAAAACTCGCCTCTTCGCGGCTCGTTTTCAAAACTGTACTCGTCTTATAAAATGCGTCTTCTGAAACTAGTTTTTTAATATACTATTTACAAATAAAAAACAGTTACTACAACAAAGAAACGCATGCGGTTTCAATTTGCTTATTTCGAGTGTTAGTAGCATTTCACAGACAATCATATACCTACCTTATCATATGTCCGTCTCTCCGTTTATTTTTAGCAACAAAACAAAATCACTACAATACCGTACAATGAGAATAGTATTTAGAATCTATAATTCTTTTTTATATTGTAAATAGTATATTATGTAACAAGTTTAACAACAGTTTAGACACGAGATTTATTTAGGTATGAGCTAAGCGTAGCGGAGCAAGTGCCTAAAAAACGAGTGTTTAGAGATATTTATTAATTGAATTGCATACTATACTTTTTCTATGACCAACATAAAAATACTAAAATTTAAAAATTAATTTACTTCAGCTTAACAAACACAATAACAATCCAAAATTTTGAAGTAACTATAGATTAATGTAATATTAGAAACATTTTGACAATTAAATCTAACCCTAAATGACTGACAAGTGACATAATTAATTTGAAGCCAACTTCAAGCCGTGACTATAATTCGTTGTTGCCAACTTCATGTTGTGACTTAAATACCCAAATCCATTTCTTGTCAATGTGTACTTAAAAGAATATTTAGGCATTGTACCAACATATACAAAAAATTGCGTTTTAAAAATGGGAGTAGAAAAAATAAATTGTTAAAGTTTTAAAGTTTTTATTTTTAATCAAAATAATTGTTTCAGATACGTGGATTCGTTAGATAAACTAAATTTTATTTTAATTGTTAGTTAATTAGGGCATGAGAGTTGTGCGAATTTGCATATTCTACTTAAACTTTAATTTAATTGGAAGAATTGGAAGTTTTTCATTTGTTCTTGCGTTAGCCATCAATCAGGAGTATATACAATCTCTTCGATTTAATAATAAATTAAATTATAGTACATAATTAATACCGTCTTTACGGTTCTTAAATTAAAAAGTAATGAAAATCATTGATTTATTTACATCTAAATTGAAATAATTAAAGATTACGAATTGATTAATTGGTAGTGAGTAGAAAGAATTAAATTTCTTTGCAAAATTCGTTGTAATTAAATTTGTAAGATTTTATTTATTACATTAGTACAATTTGTTTTTTTTTCTTTCATTTTTGATATCACTCTCAGAATTGCCATTGAACAAATAAGAATCTAAAGGCATTGTTATAATTGTCATTTAATTGGGATAGTTAGTGAACGAAAGAACGCAACTAAGCATTCTGTCAATGTCCGTGCTTTAATCGCCAAAGCTTTTGCCCTTTCGTTTCCTAATTTAATTAATCAAGAATTTGTTCTATTTTTTAAGAGAAAAACACGACAACCGTGAATAAAAGCAGAGCTGCGTAAAGCTTTATTAATATATCCCTATTTTTATATAGTCTTATTGCACAAACTTTTTAATTTGTTAAATCATTGAACAACAAAAATAAAATTAACGTTTACGGACAATTCTGTATTATTTTTGTTTTTTTTTTTTAATTTTTTGGATTATAAAAGTGTTTTATTTATTATATTTTTAAATTAGAAGTATCTAGACTAAACTTTTTTTGTGAATAAATATATTAGTTTTGTTTTCAAACGATTAAACTAATTATACTTTCCAAAGAAATGTTTTCATTGAATCTTTCAATACCTTCAACTAATATTATTGCAAACAGCTGTCGTGTTAAACTGATAAATAAATTTGAATAGTATATTATGCAATTAGCATGTGATGCTTAATAGTCATTACATGCGAATTGCATATACTATCTTTTCTCCGATCCTATAATGTTCAATAGAAACGCTCATTTTATAATTGAGCACTAATACTATAAGTGGCTTCTGAGCCACTTTTGGCGCGAAATTTAAATTTGTGAGGGAGGAATTTGAACTTCGGTTACCTTCGGTTTTTGTCGGGTTTGTTCGGCAAAGTTTGTGAGTTTGGCGTTGATGCTCGGTCATCGTCGGCATTGTACGGTTCGTGAGTAGGGCAAGATAACGACGTGGGTGCGGTCGGCAACGTTCGGAAGCTTTTGCATTCGGTCGCAGTAGGGTATGTTTGGCAAAAGTCGTAAATCGAGATGGCGGGGTTCTTAGTAAATTATGTAATTTTATGTGTATGGTTTATTATTTCAAACCAATCAGTTGTCAGCACAGAAAAAAAGCTACATTGTTGCTATCAGTGATTTCGTCTTGCTTGCCTTCGACGAGATAATTGCAAGTGTTAAATTTAGATTTTGTGTCTGCGACAATAGGATTTTGTAGTGTCGAATCTGAAAAATCGATGGTTACATTAAATCCCACAAGCTGATCCTAAAGTGTATCACTGGATTCATAATCTTGCTAACGATTTCTGTCTTCTAAATTTTGGCAACGTTTTGAATGAGAAGTTGGTCAACCTGACGTGTTACAAGTTGGGCTATTATTATAAGGGGAAATATACAGAAATCGGATATGGCACATATCTGCAGCTTACGCCGGTAATTAGAATTTGGAATAACCCCGAGTATAATGGCGTATGTAGTGCTAGTGGTCCATATAACTTGCATTACATCGATCGGGAAAAAAAAACAATGTGGTGCTGACCATCGACGAATGTAAGACTTAATGGGACTTTATCGTCATCTGATGAATGACTTTTTCTACAACCCGGTTAGCGAGGAGTATCGACAAGAGTTTGTAGATGTCAATTATCCTGTTGAAAGCATAAGTAAAGCCTCAGATATATCTAACGATTGGAAAATTAACTACAGTACGAAATACCATCCCGATTTGTTAGGTTGGGGCGAGTGTAGAAATAATTGTTTTAAAGAAATCAGTTTAGCACGTGATTATAAAAATTACATCCTAAACAAACGGGATGTTGATTGCATGTTTGGCTTATTTATTACAGAGCTGTATTAATTATTTGATTATTTATCTTATCCGAAAATTGCGCTCTCTCTGAGAGGCAACAAAAGGATGTTTTTAAAAGTGTTGCACCTGACATAAAAAAAAAACCATTGCACAACGAACTTAACGTTTAGTGGAAATGACCAACTTTCTAAAAGCTTTTAGTTTTTAGTGTACTTTAGATCTCATCGGGCTTTGTCCTCGTGTATCTAAACACTCACAAGATATTTGTTACTTTTCGCACCTTTCAGGAAAATAACTATATTACTCCACCTCTTGCTTAATATTGATATTATGATTTCTGAGGCTATTGAGCCGTGGTCTGTTGAAACATCTTCTTCTTCTTTCAAAAGTTTTGTTTGTGGATACGTCAAACATTTTTAGTGGTGTGGTCGTAAAACTCGTTTCAAGTCTTTGAGTGGCGTATCTTCTGGATATGCTACACTATTTATACTCTTCCGGATTTCTGGCTATTTATACCTAACTGATCTTCTATGTAAGGTAATAGTTTGGTTTAGTATTTTTAAGCACGGGATGCCAAAATCTACTGATGCGGATTTGTAAATTTCTATGGCTTCAACGTTTAACCCTACATAGTAGTGGCTTAATGTCAAGAGCATTTTCCTTGTCAAATTTTATGGCGTGGTTTCTTAAAGATAGATATACTCCGCGACTGCGAATTTACCCCATTAATGCAGACAAGTGATTCTTTTGTGCTCTTTTATATAGTGTCAGTGCATTCTTTGGTTGTCCCTACGTACACTAAACTACAGAAATCTGGTATGCGGTAAACTTTAGCTGATGATAATGTTAGTCAAACATCCTTTGCTAAACGTATTTGATTACTTATTTGGAGGCTTGGAAACCGTATCCACATTATCTGTTTCTAGTATTCTGCTTATACGGTCCGTAATGTTTTTCACATAAGGTAGGAATACGGTGCCAGACTTTTCAATATTGGTGCAGGAATATTGGCATTTTGTTTGTTCAGATGCATTTCAAATTATTATGCATTTATACAAAACTGAGGCAAATTAAAAAGAGGTTCACCAGTCATTTCATTGGTTGAATTTGAAAGATTCGCCAATAAGATGTCGAATAAATCTATTTAATTGCAATTAAATTTAATTCGACTTTTTTTAAACCCACCCTAAGTATTATTAAATCATAATAATATAAAAAAAGCTTTGGAGAACGGTTTGGAATAATCCTTTATTATTATTATACTTGGAATAAAATCTGGTACACACAATAGATTGTTTTTAATTGTTTTCTTTATTGATGTTTCAATTTCATCAATGAAGATATGTGATAGGTATACACGATTATGTGAGAACGTTAGAGTATCTTTATTTAATTCAATTGATGAAGTAGAGGAGAATACACTTTTAAAGAATTTAGCAAAACCTTCCGTGAATTTTGCATTCGACAAAAAAAAAATTGTTGTTGAGTGACATATTATATACAGGGTGCAACAGATAAGGCGTTGATTTGACGGATCTCAATAACTAAACGTAGGTGAAAATTGACATAAAGGGATTTTAAAGAGTCAACTATTTATTGAAAATATTACCATATTCTTAGTTATACAGGAACCATGTTATAAATTAGATATTTTGATTGAGACACCTTGTATATTTTTAATTTTCTAAACGTTTACGTTATTTTGAACAAATTTTGTTAATAATTCTTTTGTCTATCTTGAACAGTTATAATTTTTTTTAAACCTAAATTTTACTTTTTCCCTATGTAGAAAAATTCGAAAATCTTCTAATCAGATTTAGACAATAGCTTACATATTTAAGAAATTGTACACAACATAACTCTGTATCGTTAAATAAAAACGTGCATAAAAATAAGAAATTAGTAGTAAGGAACTCTATATTTAAATAATGTAAAACATCTAAAACTAACTATAGATGGTGTAGGTTCGTTTTTATGTATCTTAGGTCTGGTTTTTTCACCTAAAGTTAATCTTTATCAGTTGGTTAACTACTACGGAAACGTAGTATTAAACCAAGCAAATTTTTAGAAACTTCTGATTCTAAGGTGATTAACCGAAAGATAAAATTATCTGAAACTGAAAAGACGAGACCTTAATAAAATTATCATTCACAATGGAATAAAATCTACACGGGATAGGTATAGGTAAATCTAATACAAATAGGTAGTGTATAATGTATACCTCTAAAATACACACAGCCAAATTTTATATGAAACTTTTTAAAGAAACTTTAACAAAAATCTCTTCTCTAAAACCAAACCACTGGTTTTGCTACGTAGATGATACTTTTGTGCTATATAGTCATGAAAATTCGGCACTTCAACCTTTCCTTACGCCTTTAAACTGCAGCCATCAACGGATACAATTTACCACGGAAATTCCTGGCGAAAGATAGATTTAACATTAGGCCACACAATGTACTGGAAACCAACACTACTAGATCGTTACCTGCATAAAGAATAGAACTACTATCTAAGGCAAAAGAAAGCTGTATTGAGAACATTAGTCCATCGAGCTAACCAAATATGTGAGCCCAACTCACTTCCTCAAGTTTTGAAGCCTGCACAGTAAGTACAAAATTATATACTTTCAGTGGAGGGTATTCGGCTACCATAATCATTAGTTGGAGCTTAGTGGATACCATGCTTGTGTGG
Source organism: Abscondita cerata (assembly GCA_030710515.1). NCBI lineage: Eukaryota > Metazoa > Arthropoda > Insecta > Coleoptera > Lampyridae > Abscondita > Abscondita cerata. The sequence continues at coordinate 64,465 of JALBCR010000989.1, forward strand.
TTCTGTGGACGTGGACTACCAAAAAAAGCATTAAACACGTATAAAAAGTACAAAAAAACTGTTGTCTTTATCAATTAGATAAATTCGTAGTCGCGGAGCGTGCCCTTCTTCAGAAAACCACAATTTTCAATTTGAAAAACGACAGTGCTATCGACTACAAGCGACTATGTTTCAACAGAAAACAATAAGGCATTAATACAGTTTTGCACCCAGCGCTTAAAAATACTAACGTGAGACTGAACCATTACCTAACATTGAAGATCAGTGAGCTATGAATAGTCAACCATCTACACTTGAGAGGTCAAGTGTTACTACTAACACTATAAATAAAATTTGAAAAAAAAAACTTAATAAATACTAGCCTATGCAGAGGATATACCGATTTTTACAAGAATGGATAAAGAATACGATAAAGAAAGAAGAAATTTGAGAAAAAAAACTGGAAGTAAATGTAGCAAAAACAAAAATAATATTTAAAAAGACAGAAAAGAAAAAAAAAGTGGTAGGGAGAGAAAATCAAAAGAGGGAAAAGATATAAATATCTGGAATACTTCATAAGGTACGATAACAAGGATAATAACCAGATAAGGGATTTAAGACAAAAGAAGGCAAAATCTGTTACGGTTTTATTTTATAAGCCGAGAAAACGTATGTCGCGATTAATACGTTGCGACGAAAGCCGTAATTGGCGCGCATTTTGCAAATTTTCAACTGGTTGAAAATAAATATCGATTTAGATTCCGACACAAAGTCTGACATTTTTGTCTTTTACGTTCTATCTTTGCTGCTTAACGGGTAGAGTTTAGCGTTAATCGTTAATAAAAATTACACAAACAATTTAAATGTGTTAAAAGATTTCCAATCAAAATTGGTTATATTCGTCTAGACCTACCACGTTTCTTTACCTTACGTTTTCTCTGCGTTTTGTATCTGGATAACCTCCTGGGGGCGCTGGAGTGGTGATTAAGACCTTCCTTTTCGATTAATACCACACCACGGTTTCAAATCAGACAGCTGCAGGCAACCGATGGTTACCACGTCTATCAAATAATGATTGGCTTTGCTTCATAACTTAAACAAGGGAGGCTAACGCCTTTCAGTTCTCTTCAAACACCTTCCTCAAGAAGAATCTTGTGGTTACACAATTTAAGAACACTGTCGATCTCGTCGGTAGCAGAAATCTCCTACTCTTGGGACTTTGTACACTAAATTACAGCCAAGTCTTAGCGTCTAAGTGTCTTATTTATTGTTAATGCGTGTGAAGCTCAGGTACATACGACATGAAACGGATTTGATTTTTTAGTTTTAAGTAAATCCCTATTTGGTGGTACACTCAACAACCGAGAGTTTATAAACAGCTCAATACGGGCTTGTGCGCTTTTATTTGAACGGGCTTTTGAGTTTGAGTTAGTTTAAGTGTTGTGTCGTTGCATGTTTGACTAGATAAATAGCCGTGTGTAAGTGTATATCACTACACCGAGTATTCCTATTAGACAATTCTCAATTGAAACATTAATACTACGATTGGTGTTGCTAAAGCTTAACTGTAAATCCGGTGCGTTATTCGTATAAATTACTTATTATTAAGCGAGATTACTGCTAACTCCTTAAAGACCCCCCTACCTACAACAACGCCGGGAAGCTGCTGTTCTACCTAAATAATATATTTTCTACAAACCTAATACGCTACATTGATCCGTATTTCCTTTTCTGCTTTTTTTTGGTTTCTTCTAGAGCCGTCGTTTATTTGTACAAATTTTAGAGCAGATATAAAGTGTTTTGAAACAGATATGGAAAAGAAAAAATGGTTGTTTGAGAGGTTTATGAAAGGTGTGATACTGTACAGGACAGAAATTTGGGAGTGGAAAGAATGGGAAAAGCTAAAAGGATACAAAGAAGATATTAAAGATAAACGCTAGGATTGGAGAAAGAAACACCTGTGTATTTAATAGATGAAAAAATGAAACTGGAGAAAATAAGAGTATGAACAGGAAAGAGAGCAATAAGATTTGACAAAAGAATGGAAAATAGGAAAACTGTGAAATTTTGTGTAAACTTCTGAATGTTATAGAATTAGATAAAATATATCTGAACCCCAAAAAAAACATATTATATATAAGGAGGTTACGCGATAAAAGTAAGAAGAAGAATAAGAAGAGGAGGGCAAAGGATTACAAAAAGAATAACAAAGAGGGACAAAGATAGTCAGATATAAAAGAAGAATCGGGATCAGAAAAGGAAGACACAATAGGGATACGTGAATATAATAATAGAAAGAATTCTAAGGTACTTAAAACTATGATTGAAAGCAAGAAACGAAGGTGATAGTTAGGTTTAGACTAATTAGTGAAGAAAACAAAAATAAGTATTGATTGAATGACAAAGAAAGATTATGTAGAATGTGTGGAAATGATTGGGAAAATATTAAACATCTAAGAAAAGATTGTGTGAAATTAAAGAGGAGGAAATGAGCAGAGAAAGTTTACTAAGAGAGAAAGGGGATGGTATAAATTAGATGAAAGAGGTAGACAAAAACAGAAAATGGTTAGATGAAAGAAAAAGAAGAATAATAAAGTAGAGTAAATTATAATTTTTAATTAAACGGTCAAATTTATTTATTTAAGTTTCTTTTTATTGCGTGGCAAATTTATTTGTTAATTTTAAAGAACAAAAAAATTTTTTTTTGCTTGATGACTATAAGTAAAGTAGAAGATCAAGAACAAACATAAGTCAGAGTAAGTTTACAAGATAAGGAGGAAGTTCCAACGGACCACGATTTAATAGCTCGGGGAATAATAGTATAAATAACCGTAAAAGTCTAAATTTTTTAATAATGTTGGATGTTTATTTGTTGCGAATGACAATCTTTCCTGTGCAGTCTATGAGTTACTAACGCACGAGTACATTTAATTTTTTTGTGATTTTCAAAGAGATATAACAACAAGTATCGATCATTACTTGGCAGGAAGCTCTCTATTTAATTTCGTTTACTACAATTTGCAATGTATTTCTCAAGTGCAATTATACAATTCAGTAGATGTTGAGATGATTTGCAGAAATTATTCAACTATTAATTTTGTATGACGGACAAAGTAGCCGTGTTCAGTTACGTGGCTATTTAATGGGGTAATCGACAGCAGCGTACCAATTGACGGTGAGTATGCTTATCACTTTGCGATACAATAACTACACTTTTACTCTCCATCGTCCATCCGGTAATAGAGGTGGTAAATTTGAAGAATTAGGTTTTATATTGTACGCAAAAATATTTTGATCCTAGAATATCAATAAAAAGTAATTGTTTTTACTTTGAGTTGACGTTTTACTGCATATATAGGGCACGACATATTCACATGAGACAAAATGGCAGGAATATCCAATTCTTTTCTTTTGAACAAACTGCAAAATCCAAAACTGAACTCAACTGGATCTTTGCGATATTCGTTACTTCTAAATTGATATCCCGTTATACGTATCTAGAAACAATAATTAAATCAAAATAGGAAAGTTAGATATCATACATCAGCGTCACGGTCGCTTTCGATTGAAAAATTTGTCTTTAAAGACATATTCATATATAATACATTGGGACTTAATTTGAAACATTTATAACTAAAATTGTAGAAGTAGTCTTTGGTATAATTAGCATCACAACGTTTGTGTTATATGTCTAAAGGTTTTTCTAAAATTAAAAAAATTGAGTCTCGTTCTTTCGTTTACAAACATTTACAACTCTTACCACTGTTAGAAGGGTACCAATATTGACAAAAAAGAACAACAAGTGATAAAATAATTTCATATTGTTTAAAATGACTGAAAAGTAATTTCGCTGATACTAGCACACAACCGGTAACATTAATCGTTCTAATATAATGTTTGTCTATTATATACGGTTGGAAACATAATTTACTAAAGATTTTCTGATAACTATTCAGTATTATTAAATACAAATTTATATATAATAACAATTTTGAATGATAAATATATAAGTCATTACAATAATTTTATAGTGTATTGTGTCTTAGCCCTTTGATGGCTCGAGGCCGATGGATGTGCGAGCGATATCGATGATAACAAATGTCTTTCTTCCTGTGTGACGTACACTCATGAAATTTAAAACTTGGACACCACAATTTCTGTAAACAAAAGTTTGCACATTGTGAAGCGGGCTTAAGGGTATCATTTACAATTCTAACAGCAGGTAGTCTCAGCAGGGGTTATCTTATAGAAGGACTGTAGAATGAATCATTACACTAAGCACGTTTTAGAAAATAGGTAATTTACGTTGCTTACTTAATTTTTTTCTTTAAAGAATATATTTGAAGGTATCGCTAATTAAACACCATAGCTCGATTAATTATCGAATCAAAATTTTGTTTAGGAAATGTTTACAAAATAAAATTAGAAATAATTTTGATTTAAAAACGTCTACAAGCAATAACTTTTAAATTAAATCAAAAAACTAAACATGGTTATTTGGGTTGACTGATTATTACTTATTTTTAAATAAATCTAACCTACTAATTATTGTAAGTTATTAAAAAAATCATTAAACTCTCTATTCATAATATTTAGTCCTTACAAAATGTATATTTTATGACGTTTCATTTTTTCTGTAGTTAATATAAAAAGTGAAAATAAAAACTAAGGCAATTCTTATTGTCAACGTATATATTTAGTTTTTGACAAGAATTTATTACATAATTATAATTAAGATACCAAGTTATAGTTTAAAATTAAATGAAAACTTTTTTTTAAATAAAGGTATTACTATATAAATAAATATAAGAAATCAATAATGGGTGTGACCTCCATTATTATTGATACATTCTTGGAGGCGTCTGCTCATTGACGCTATCAAGGTATCAATATAATTAATATTAATCGTTTCCCATGCGGTATCAATGGCTGCAATTAGTGCATTACGGTTTACTGGTATAAAATTTGGCCCTTGTTGTCTTCGGATAACAGCAAGTATTCGAGCCCAAACATTTTCGATAATGTTAAAATCTGGGCTTTTTGCTGGCCAGGGTAACAGCTCCAAGTTATTTGCTTGTATCGTTGCGCACAACCTGCAAAGTATAGGGTCATCATATCCCGATAGTTAATTATCGAATGTTCCAAGAAAATATGTGTAAATAGTAAATGGAATCTACTAACGTAACGTTAAGTCGTTAATTATAGTTACATAACTCTCCTTTCATAAGATATAGTTCATATTAATATGCTTATTGTAAAGCTTCGTACACACCTGAACAACAAACCGAGGAACAAACAGAACAACGAACCGAACGGCAATCGGAACATTAATTTGGACGGTGCTACGTACGAATTTTAGAACAGATTCGCAAGTCCTGATTGTTCCACGAACGGTTTGCGGCGTTCCGCATGCAAAGAAAATGCGCGCGAATGCGTTTGCAGGTTTGGACGAATCTAAACAAAACGGCGAACAAACTTATGCGGGAGAATTAAATTATTTATTTTTGTCCTCCCTTTTGTGGGTTTGTTGTGTTTTAGGTAATATTATGGAGTTGACAGAAGAAAAATGTTTTAAATTAATCAGTGTTTAAGAATGCAAGAAAAAATGATGTCCCTATTAGCATCATTTGGGCAGGAAATTTCCACAATAAAAAAAAAAGCGAAGTAAATTATAATTTTTTACTCTTCTTTGTGCGTAAAATTTGGTTGGCACTATCTTCTTGTTTTCCTGCAATTTTCTCTTCTCAATAATAAATATATATGAACTGAAAACTACTGAAAATAATTATGGGAACAGCACAAACGTTCCGTTTGTTGTTCGGATTGTAGAAATCATAAAAGATCGTTTGTCGTTCTGTTTGACTTTCGGTTCGTTGTTATGTTTGTTGCTCGGTTTGTTGTTCAGGTGTGTACGAAGCTTTACAACTTAAGCAACAATTTTTTGGCGAATAAAGATTAGTTTGTGATGTAATATTAGAAACACAAATTTATATCATATCAAATTTATGACAACTTAAAACCAAGAACGTGTATGTTATTGCTAAGAAATTATTAAGGAAAAAGCGCAATTGCAGTGTAAATATTTATAATTAGATATTTTCGAAAGTTTATAAGTCCTCTATTGTAATCTTAATACTTAAAAGAAAATCCTGTCCATTAGCATTATAAGGAAATGGCTTTTACTTTATGAATAAGTTTCAATAACAATAGAATATCCTTGCTTGTTTAATTTACTTCCTTTGAGTCATATTGCTCTAAGGGTTGTTACATTGGTCATTAGAAGTATGTAATAAATAAACAATTACCTACTGTTTGAGAAGGGTAGTGTGAACCAATAAATAAAGTAAGAAATGTAAATTCCATTTTAGTTTAAAATTTCAAGTGTTGTGAAAATGCCACCTCATCTCGGTGCTGATTTGAAAGCGCGGATTGTTTCGGAATTAGCGGCGGGCCGTAGCGTGCGTGAAATTTCACGTATGTTAGATATACCAAAAAGCACCGTAGGGCATTACCGAGTAAAATGGAATCTTGAACACACTTTGGAAAGAGCTATCGGAAGTGGTAGACCTAAAGTATCTACATGCTCAAGATCTCGAGTTGTTTCATTACGTAACAGAACAACCATTTGCTACATACTCCAGGGCTATAGCAGATACACATTTTCCCGGATGCCGTATAACTGCACAAAAAAGATTAAAGGAGATGGGAATAAAGAAGTATAATGCTGCTGCGAAAGAAGTTTTAGTGACGAAAATATGAGACGTCGTCTGGAATTTGCAAGGCGATATGTGAACGAACCTTTGGAATTTTGGAATCGAGTGATTTTTAGCGACGAAAAAACGTTCAATAGCCGCAACGATGGACCACTAAAAGTTTTTAGAATGGAAGGAACTCGTTACGAAAATAATCACATATGTCCTAAAAAACGAAGTGGTTATTTTTCTGTGAATGTGTGGGGTTGGGTTAGCGCGCGGGGTCCAGGAGTTTGTTGGGCTATCGATGGACGTCTTGATTCTGCTGCGTATTTAGATATTTTGGAAACTATTATGAAACCTTCAGTCGAAGTGTTTTATCCAGACGAAGATTATATTTTCCAACAAGTAAGTATTCTTATTTCACTATACTTTCTCCAAAAAATAGTTCGGGATCTGTTGAATTAACATTTTCATAATGTATTTTTGTTGTTAAAGGACAACGCCCCTATTCATACTTCGCGGGTTGTGCGCAATTGGATACGAGAAAATAACTTGGAGCTGTTACCCTGGCCAGCAAAAGCCCAGATTTTAACATTATCGAAAATGTTTGGGCTCGAATACTTGCTGTTATCCGAAGACAACAAGGGCCAAATTTTATACCAGTAAACCGTAATGCACTAATTGCAGCCATTGATACCGCATGGGAAACGATTAATATTAATTATATTGATACCTTGATAGCGTCAATGAGCAGACGCCTCCAAGAATGTATCAATAATAATGGAGGTCACACCCATTATTGATTTCTTATATTTATTTATATAGTAATACCTTTATTAAAAAAAAAAACGTTTTCATTTAATTTTAAACTATAACTTGGTATCTTAATTATAATTATGTAATAAATTCTTGTCAAAAAACTAAATATATACGTTGACAATAAGAATTGCCTTAGTTTTTATTTTCACTTTTTATATTAACTACAGAAAAAAATGAAACGTCATAAAATATACATTTTGTAAGGACTAAATATTATGAATAGAGAGTTTAATGATTTTTTTAATAACTTACAATAATTAGTAGGTTAGATTTATTTAAAAATAAGTAATAATCAGTCAACCCAAATAACCATGTTTAGTTTTTGATTTAATTTAAAAGTTATTGCTTGTAGACGTTTTTTAAATCAAAATTATTTCTAATTTTATTTTGTAAACATTTCCTAAACAAAATTTTGATTCGATAATTAATCGAGCTATGGTGTTTAATTAGCGATACCTTCAAATATATTCTTTAAAGAAAAAATTAAGTAAGCAACGTAAATTACCTATTTTCTAAAACGTGCTTAGTGTAATGATTCATTCTACAGTCCTTCTATAAGATAACCCCTGCTGAGACTACCTGCTGTTAGAATTGTAAATGATACCCTTAAGCCCGCTTCACAATGTGCAAACTTTTGTTTACAGAAATTGTGGTGTCCAAGTTTTAAATTTCATGAGTGTACAACTGTTTTTGTTTCAAAGTTTGGAACTCCAAACGTTATAGTTTTTGATTATTTTAAAATAGTTATTTGTCCAAACAAGTGAGGAAAGCGATTTTTTTTCCACTTGAGCTCGAGTTGCCTCACGAGCGTAGCGCGAGTTAGACACAACAATTTTTCAACGACATTCCCCAAAAAACAACCAACTAACTAACCAACTCAAATAAAAAGAAAAACTATTAATTGTAAACATAAGATATTGTTACAGGATTTTGTTACAATTTCGGACGTAGAAGCAACAGTCAACAATCGGAGGGTTAAAGTAGTCTCGCCTATTTATTCTGTGGTCTCGGTAAGGTCATAGCGCAAAGTTGCTAGCCGCGTAACTCTAACCAATAAATGTAGTGCAACAATGTTTAAAAGTCGAAATATAAGATACTCAGTTAAACAAAAATGACTGAATAATAATAGTTATTTGTGTAACAAAAATTAAATTGTTTAAGTTCCAAGCGATATTCTTGCAACATGACACTAGTGAGCGAAAAACAATTTTCCTCGCTATTTGTAAAAAAAACGTTTGTTTTCTAAGTATGTCTTGAAAAAATATTATAATTCAGCGCACGAATTGGCCTGTAACTTAGTAGAGAGGGTTCTGTAGAAATACATAGAATTCCACCTACCTAAGAGTGGCTCTTTCTTTTCGAGTCGAACTTCTTGATTGGTTAAATGTAAGGGCGCTATTATCTTTTTTATTAACCCTGCAGTGTAACTTGGGGGGTGAAGATACAAACCCAAGTCACTGACAAAACAACACACATACAAACTTAATAGAGGAACTGAGCACAAAATATCACTGTAATATCTATAGTAATTTTATTCATTAAAAAAAGCGCAAGGTTAAGTAACTGTCAACTGCAGTCTTATTCCGTGCCCAAGTGAAAAGTGTTTTTAATGCAACGTGAATAATGAAAAGTAGTGAAATAGAGAAGAGTGAACAGGGATTAGTGGAAATCAACAAGTTAAGAAAATTAAGGGTAAGAAGGTTAAGAATAGACGTACAAAGGAAAGATTTCTGAGTAGCAAGGACGTACATCGCTAATCGCAGCTGGAGGTATAAAGTATACTCACGCCCGCTGACGTCACGTCTTCTTGGCCACGATTGGACCATTTAATTCGCGGTAACCCAGGAGAATACACAAGTGAAAATAATATTTAATTGTTAAAAATGGAAAGTGACGCATTTAGAAACTTAATGCAATATTTGCGGGAGCTACAAATCGAGATACATAAAAAAGTAAAAAATAGTCAGGATGCTCTACAGAGCGGGTTAGCAGAACTAATTAATTTAAGAAAAGACCTAAAATCTAGAGAAGAGGAATCGGATCGGAATTATACCGAAAACTTTAGAGAAAAGGTTGCAAAGTCAGCGATCGCTAAGTAACAAACACAAAGTAGTTTATACAGCACCAAAACGTATACGACTCAGATAGAACAGAGAAAACAGAACAATCAAAGAAACCTGGGGAACAAAATTGGTGAACTAAAAAATCAAAACATGGCGTCATTAAACTTACAGAGAATTAATGTAAAAGAAGCAGTAAAACATTTAGTTGAGGAGTTGGAAAAATACAAAATACAACTACTTGTTGTTCAGGAAACAAATATAAAAGAGAGTAAATAACGGATATTGAAAATATACGTTCTTCAATAGTGGCGGCAAAAATGACAGATTGGGGTTGGTTTTTTGTAAGAGATAGTCTACGACAACATAGTAGATTATAGAGGTATTAATAACAGGTTAGCATACTTAAGACTTGTTGGACAAGGTTGGAAAAATTAGTATTATAAATGTTGACGTCTCTACTGAGAATACAGAGAAAGAGGAGAAAAGAAATCTATTATGAAGAGTTAAACAGGCAATACAGAAATATTCCTAACTACGACATTAAAATTTTGCTCATCTACAATCGAAGTCAATGAAAACTAGCAAGAACAAATGGTTTGACGAAGTATGTAAGGAGATGCTACAAAAACGTAAAGAAACTAGGTTAAACATGTTATTAGAAGACACACTAGAAAGTAGGCAACTGAGTAAGGCTATTTATGGACTGATAAAGCATATCTGGAAGGAAAAAAAATGTCCTAAAAATGTGTTCAAGCAGTCATATCATCTATTCACAAAAGGGTGACTGACTAGTATGTGCTAACTATCGTCCCATTTCGGTTCTTAATAAGGTTTTATTAACGATCATTAACAACAAACGAAAATGTCATTGGTGAATATCAGTGCGGGTTTCGAACAATATTCGTAGTGAAACAAATGCATGAAAAATGCTAGAAGAAAAACATTATCGTTCAGAGAGTGAAACTAACTCAATTGGTTAAGATGACTTTAGATGATTCTAGTGGTCAAGTGAAGATCCAGGGAAAACTATCGAGTACTTTTAATGAATCTACGAGTTTTTGAGAAGGTGATCCTTTAGCTCCTACTTTATTTAATATTGTGCTAGAGTTTATAATACGAGAATGTGGACTGACCCGGAATGCCAGCATATTCAAACACTCTTGACAACTTTTAGCATATGCAGATGATGTTTTATTGACCACGTTGCGACGTATTCCTTTTGACCCCTTTAAAGGGAGTACTGTTAGCATTCAATTTTTTAATATTTTAATGGAGATGGAACTCCTTAATTGACTACCTCAAACCTTCTATAGAGTGTACGGAGCAGAAAGTCAGTCAAACACCATATGTATTATTCCGCCACCTGCACGGTTTTGATTGACCGTGTCCCAGTTTTTTAAAGCGTTTAATAGCTTTTGGTGTATAAAGTAGTGGTCAAGTATATACACCAAATAGTAGATTATTTTTACTAGGAGTTAAACAATATCATTGTTGAGCTTAAAAGTTTGCTGGCGAGGCGTTAGCCGAGACAGCAAATTAAGCGAAACAATTATATTTTTTAACTCCAAGTGAAATATATTATTTTTTCTTCAAGCGTTTATTGCTAGTTTTCATGTGTTATTTTCAAATTTTCGAGATTCTCGAGTGTTATAGTGACGTTTTATTCTCGACGAATGAAGTTGGTACTTTACTGTTACATTCATAATATGACATAACCGAGGTACCAACCTCTAAATAGTTGTGAAAACAAAAGAACTGTTGCTTTTTAATGTTTAGACAGTAAAAAGCGTTTTTAGCGTCTGTCAGTAGTTCAATAATATGCCGTTTTATTGTCGCTTGAAGAAAAAAGCTATTAGGACACAGTCAGTCGAAACGTTGGCAGAATAATACACATGGTGTTTGCCTGACTTTCTGCTGCGTATACTCCTATAGAAGACTCAACTGTTTGAGGTACTAAAAACATATCTCAATATTTCAATAATAATGTGTATTTGTTCAACAGAAAAATTAATTCCATTAATAGAACAAAATATAATTACACAGTAATGTAGAAAGGAGAAAAGATAACTAGAATAATAATATATAAAAATGGTAACGGATCTAGTACAAATAGTATAATATTTTGTATATAATAGTTAAATATACATATATATCTATCAATAATTCTAACCTAAGTGATCGTTTGTATGTTGCAAATATTGAGTTACAACAGAACTTTCTACAATCAAAATTTATATCACAATTAGTAGAGATACGGCAGATGTTCATTATTAGTGATTATGTAACTGTAACATATTTGTTTTATAATTAGGATTATAAAAAGTGAAATTAGATTAAGATGTAGCTTTCCAAAATGATCGCTACCTTATAAATAAATAAAGCGCGCATTTGCCCCACTAGTTTGCATTCAATGCATCATGACTAGCAATTTTTTTCCGCAAAACAAAGACTAAGAATGGCGACGGGATGGTAGAAGTACGCCGGTGTTAAGTACGTTTTTACGTTTTTATCTGTTCCGTTTTGAGTAAAACGAAGTTTGAATAAACTATCCGCTTTGTTATTAATTTATGGGAGAAAGAAAATACGTTTTATGAAAAATTCCGTATGCATTACGTCATTCTAAGCGCAGTTTCGTGCACAAAGTACCAAGGTCAGCCCAACTACCTGTTCGAGCTACGACAAAATTCAACCTCCCATATCTTAACACAAGGAACTCTAAGTAAGTGCTTATTATAATATCAATAATCCTTCAAACTTTCCGTGCATTGAAGTTAATTTTGACAAACTAAAGTCGGGCTAAACTGTTAACAATTAAATTGCAGTTGTGGTTAGTTTTTGTTTTATCGCATTAGTCTGTACGCAATAATTAACATTCGTTGTCGTACCTTAAATGCAGTAGTTGTACCCACGTTATGCAGTAGTTGTTTGTTTTGAGACTACATTATATTTACCCTCTTTTGCTTACTTTTAATTTATTTCTTTAAAGAATATGTTTGAAGGTATCGCTAATTAAACACCATAGCTCGATTAATTATCGAATCAAAATTTTGTTTAGGAAATGTTTACAAAATAAAATTAGAAATAATTTTGATTTAAAAAACGTCTACAAGCAATAACTTTTAAATTAAATCAAAAAACTAAACATGGTTATTTGGGTTGACTGATTATTACTTATTTTTAAATAAATCTAACCTACTAATTATTGTAAGTTATTAAAAAAAATCATTAAACTCTCTATTCATAATATTTAGTCCTTACAAAATGTATATTTTATGACGTTTCATTTTTTTCTGTAATTAATATAAAAAGTGAAAATAAAAACTAAGGCAATTCTTATTGTCAACGTATATATTTAGTTTTTGACAAGAATTTATTACACAATTATAATTAAGATACCAAGTTATTGTTTAAAATTAAATGAAAACTTTTTTTTTTTAAATAAAGGTATTACTATATAAATAAATATAAGAAATCAATAATGGGTGTGACCTCCATTATTATTGATACATTCTTGGAGGCGTCTGCTCATTGACGCTATCAATGTATTAATATAATTAATATTAATCGTTTCCCATGCGGTATCAATGGCTGCAATTAGTGCATAACGGTTTACTGGTATAAAATTTGGCCCTTGTTGTCTTCGGATAACAGCAAGTATTCGAGCCCAAACATTTTCGATAATGTTAAAATCTGGGCTTTTGCTGGCCAGGGTAACAGCTCCAAGTTATTTTCTCGTATCCAATTGCGCACAACCCGCGAAGTATGAATAGGGGCGTTGTCCTTTAACAACAAAAATACATTATGAAATGTTAATTCAACAGATCCCGAACTATTTTTGGAGAAAGTATAGTGAAATAAGAATACTTACTTGTTGGAAAATATAATCTTCGTCTGGATAAAACACTTCGACTGAAGGTTTCATAATAGTTTCCAAAATATCTAAATACGCAGCAGAATCAAGACGTCCATCGATAGCCCAACAAACTCCTGGACCCCGCGTGCTAACCCAACCCCACACATTCACAGAAAAATAACTACTTCGTTGTTTAGGACATATGTGATTATTTTCGTAACGAGTTCCTTCCATTCTAAAAACTTTTAGTGGTCCATCGTTGCGGCTATTGAACGTTTTTTCGTCGCTAAAAATCACTCGATTCCAAAATTCCAAAGGTTCGTTCACATATCGCTTTGCAAATTCCAAACGACGTTTCATATTTTCGTCACTGAGAACTTCTTTCGCAGCAGCATTATACTTCTTTATTCCCATCTCCTTAATCTTTTGTGCAGTTATACGGCAAGCGGGAAAGTGTGTATCTGCTATAACCCTAAAGTATGTAGCAAATGGTTGTTCTGTTACGTAATATAACAACTCGGGATCTTGAGCACTTGTAGATACTTTAGGTTTATCACTTCCGATGGCTCTTTCCAAAGTGTGTTTAAGATTCCATTTTACTCGGTAATGCTCTACGGTGCTTTTGGTATATCTAATATACGTGAAATTTCACGCACACTACGGCCCGCCGCTAATTCCGAAACAATTCGCGCTTTCAAATCAGCAACGAGATGAGGTGGCATTTTCACAACACTTGAATTTTTAAACTAAAATGGAATTTACATTTTACTTTATTTATTGGTTCACACTACCCCTTTTTAAACATTAGGTAATTGTTTATTTATTACATACTTCTAATGACCAATGTAACAACCCTGAGAGCAATATGACTCAAAGGAAGTAAATTAAACAAGCAAGGATATTCTATTGTTATTGAAACTTATTCATAAAGTAAAAGCTATTTTTCCTTATAATGCTAATGGACAGGATTTTCTTTTAAGTATTAAGATTACAATAGAGGACTTATAAACTTTCGAAAATATCTAATTATAAATATTTACACTGCAATTGCGCTTTTTCCTTAACAATTTCTTAGCAATAACATACACGTTCTTGGTTTTTAAGTTGTCATAAATTTGATATGATATAAATTTGTGTTTCTAATATTACATTACATGGGAAACGATTAATATTAATTATATTGATATCTTGATAGCGTCAATGAGCAGACGCCTCCCAAGAATGTATCAATAATAATAGAGGTCATACCTATTATTGATTTCTTAAATTTATTTATATAGTAATATCTTTATTTAAAAAAAAAAGTTTTCATTTAATTTTAAACTATAACTTGGTATCTTAATTATAATTATGTAATAAATTCTTGTCAAAAACTAAATATATACGTTGACAATAAGAATTGCCTTAGTTTTTATTTTCAATTTTTATATTAACTACAGAAAAAAATGAAACGTCATAAAATATACATTTTGTAAGGACTAAATATTATGAATAGAGAGTTTAATGATTTTTTTTAATAACTTACAATAATTAGTAGGTTGGATTTATTTAAAAATAAGTAATAATCAGTCAACCCAAATAACCATGTTTAGTTTTGATTTAATTTAAAAGTTATTGCTTTGTAGACGTTTTTAAACCAAAATTATTTCTAATTTTACTTTGTAAACATTTCCTAAACAAAATTTTGATTCGATAATTAATCGAGCTATGGTGTTTAATTAGCGATACCTTCAAATATATTCTTTAAAGAAAAAAATTTAGTAAGCAACGTAAATTACCTATTTTCTAGAACGTGCTTATTGTAATGATTTATTCTACAGTCCTTCTATAAGATAACCCCTGCTGAGACTACTTGCTGTTAAAATTGTAAATGATACCCTTAAGCCCGCTTCACAATGTGCAAACTTTTGTTTACAGAAATTGTGGTGTCTAAGTTTTAAATTTCATGAATGTACATAGTAGTAAACTAATGAACGTAAATATGAAGACACTACATTACCTATAATTTAAGACTAAAAATTCTCGCGTAACTTTAAAGACTGAATATGAAATTTTTGTAACAAATAAACCTCTTATTGTGTAAGTATTATCCAATGTGTATGTTAGATACGTTAAGATTTTTCTTTGAGCAGATTCGATTTTTAATACTTGATATTAGTATACAGGGAACCATTTTAGGGACCCGTACTGAAGAATTCCTCTAACCAGTAAAAAATACAATATCTTCATCAAATGAATATTAGTAAATGATTTACAATTTTGAATGATAAATCCTAGAATTTTATTACATTTATTACAAATTTGAGTAATGTGACTATAGCAAAGGTGAATTTTGAATCAAAATTAAACACAAAGATCATTTATTTCTAAGCAGTGTTTTATTAATATTTACTCAATAGTATAAGAAAAGTTATTCATCAAAGATATGATTTGAATTTTATTAATAATTACTACTTTAAAAGAGAGAAAAGTTATGGATTGAAATTTTCTAGTGTATGTTAATATTTTACTTTTTCCAATATTCAACAGTAACTTGTTATCAGAGCACTATTGTTGCAATTTAGTCTTGTAAATGTAAACAGTTCCCAATGGTAGATATTGAACTAAAAAAATTTAAGTCATCAGCAAATAAAAGATGTTTGCACGTTAAATTAAAGGATAAATTATTAATAAATAATAAAAACAAAAGTGGATCAATGACAGAACCTTGAGGAACACTTTATGTTGGTATAATAGGCAAAGAAATAAAGTTATTATATGTAAGATAACAATTAATCAAATACGACTTAATTAGTAAAGTTAGTGAATGTTCAAATCGAAATTATTTGACCAATATAATGTCGAGAAATACGATCGAAGGCCGCTATATGCGTATAAATAACATCCACTTGCCCTTTGGGAGCTATGGTGTTTAGTAGAAATTTGGTTTTTATTAATAGATATATTCTTGAGTATAAAACGGTTTTAAATATTTCACTAAAATTGTTAATTATACTTAGGGTCGATAGTTTGTAATATTAGTTGGATCACCATTTTTAAACACTGGATTGCGTTTCAGACGGAACAGGTATATGGAGCTCTGATGTTGCAAATGTTGATAAACAAAGTTAAAATAAGAATTTACTCTTTTGAATATTGCACCTAATTTATTGACAATTTAATAAAAAAAATAGAAAAAAGTACAACAGATTTTATCTTAATAAATAAGTAACAATAAAGAAATATTTTAACTTGTTTGAAAAATGTTGAAGAGCACGTCGCCTTATGCTACAATGAATGTAAATGTACCTAAATTGCACTTGAAACGTTTGTACATGAATGCAACAGACATGCATTACTATTATTTCAAATGTTGTCTTCTATTCCACATGTTCATTTTAAATTAGATCGAAATCTAATAAATACGATCATTTCAGACTATAGTAGAAGTGCTTGACAAAAAATTGTAAAAGATGCGACAAAATTGTAATTACGTTTTAGAATGCGATTTCATTACTTTAGATTATAAAGACGAGCTCGGCTTTCCAATTTTCTAAAATTTACATATAAGTTAAATACTTGGTAATGAAATTTGCATGTAGTTCTATTTTAGCGAAATTTAATTGCAAGTCATTTATAATTAATTATTTTATCAAATCTCTTTTAATTATGTTACATTGATATACTGAATTTGGTAAATATGTGTTAAGTAATTAATTTTCTTGGGTCTGTGCTTGCAATGTACTTACGCGCAAATTTTCAGGGTGTTAAAGGATTTGTAATATATTTTTTACAATCAATTATAATTGCATCAGCTTTCATTAAATAGAATTTTTCGGTTACTTACTTTAAAAAAAGAGAAGAAAATATAGATCCACAGAAATTAAAAAAATATTTGTTTAGAAAACAAGATATTTTACAATTTAAAAAGATATCTCTTGATTCGAAGACAAATACACCAGAAAAAACATACATTTTTTTACCTTTAAAAATATAGTCGCTAGTGAACCAATTTGTTATATTTACATAAATGATTCTGGCATTGAGTCTGGAGAAGACATATTTTACGAATTTAATTGAGTTTTCACTAGTATACTGGGTTTAAAAAGTTGCAGTTTGAAGCAAACGCGATTTTAGAACATTACTAGGCAGTTAGAGAGAAGTGAGTGCGACTAAATGCCTTATAAAAAATAATTTCACACAAGATATTCTACTTTCTAAAGTCATTTACAAAACTAAACAAGAAAATATAACAAAAAGAACCGACAATAAGTAAATGACCATATCTGTCACAAGTTTGGAATATGTCATATTCAGCACGAGTGGAATGTTTGTCACACAAGCCAAAGGCGAGTGTGACGGTTCCATGAAGTGCGGAATAACCATTCAAACGTGTTGCAGACTATACTTTTCTACGACAAAGTGTGCATCAATAAAAAATGTTAAACACTTTACAATAGTGTTAGTTTTTTTTCTATTTTAAGTTAAGTTACCTTTTATTTGTGGTGGTAGTTACTAACTTTGGAAATTAGGTTAAGGTTGAAAAAACAATGCCTTTTATTTGCGATTTATCAATTAACAATAACACAGCTAATAGTGTTTAATTGGTTTAGTTTTTTAGTTATTATTTTATTACGAACTTTTTATTAAATAAATTTACTTGTGTACAAACTTACAAATGTTGGCAACTTTCGGTAAGTATATATTCCTGCAAGATGCATTGGCAAATCTGAAACATTGTTTCATACAATTGTGTGTCTAATAATTTATGTGTATTTAAACAAAGACTTGAGGAGATGCGTAATTTATGATTATGTGCAAAGTAAATGCTTGCTTTACTTGCAGGATAGAATAAGTTTGCGATGAAGTCGATAACTTTCTTTCAAGGTTTAATTCATCAATACCTCAAAAATAATAAAAAAACCAACTCATCGACAGAAATCTTCCTTATTCCGTAAAGTGAAGGTAATTTCTGCATGTTTAAAGGCAAACCACCTTGGTTATAAAACTACAACTAAAAGTAATTACTTTGCATTTGGACGCCTACGTTCAACTTGGTGTAAGGGGCATTACTTGTCTAACTTTGTATGTGTTAACATGGCTGTAAATGTGTGGTGTATCTGCGTTAACATCACCATCGTTGTCTCTAATTGTGGGTCCATTATATTTCATAGATGCTTCATTGCAATACCAATATTTTTATCCATTGTTTACCAATGTTGAATGAAATTATGAGGCTACCCTTTAAAGAACTCCGTTCAGGCAAATAATCAGGGTCATTTTACACTGTACATTGCTCATTGTACACGATGACTTAAAAGCATTTCTGATTTTTACCCACAACAATAATAAAGATGAACTTTGACTTAATAATGATAGTGAACAACACACTAACTTATTAAGTTTAGAACACTGTTCTTACATTACATATTATAGTTCTATTGTTCATAATCTTGGTAACAAAGATGTTTGTTTAGTCTTCGTCATATATGGAAAAGCATAGTATGTTGATTGCGATGGAGGTACTTCCATCAGCGAATGAAAATCTGACAATAACTAAAACAAATTTTGTATTTGTATGGTTACAATAAACTATTAATTTGTATTTTTTAATTGAATTGAATCATTCTGGTATATAGGTACCTAGTGACAGATTACACTTACAAACAACATTCAAAATATTTGGAGGTTACATTTTTTGGAAGTTAATTTTACGTTTATATGTCTTTATGAGTTATAGTAGAAATTAAAAATTAAATTGTATCATTTATACCCGATATTACTACAATTAAGCATCGTTAATGAATTTTTTTGTAATAATTGTCCCCAAACGCAACCATATGTTAACACTCTCGAGATTGCCGTACCTATGCTCATTCCCTAACAAGTGCTAGAATATTCTCGCACGATGTTTTAGAATCTAAACTATTCTGTAATTGAAAAGTAATCCAGAATGTTAGTATTCTAGAATAGGAGTAGAAGATGTTGTTTATTAGATAAATTCGAATTCTATGGATGTTGAAATACCGTTCAATAGTTTTACTTTTGACGGCAAGCTTAAATTTCGTAAATAATATTCTATTGGCTCTTAAGCTTAGTTAGTACCACAATCGCTGAAAATACAATTGTAGCTTTCTTGATAGGCCCCGATTCTACCCAAAACTGGGAGGAAAGTATCAGTCGATAGATCCAAAAGCGATTTCTTGAGGCAAAGCCTAAAAATTGACACAAGCAAAGCTTTTGGAAGACTTACAACCACGTCGCCCAATATGTGAAACAGAAAAACTCTACAGTATACCGTTAACTAGTAGGAGCATCGCTCCCTACATTTGGACAGTTTTAACTTTACACTTTGACGCTGGGCAGATGGGTTGAAAGTGGATATGATATAGTGTAACGATTACCAAAGGTGTTAATATCGTAACCGGGACCGACATTTATAAGTGCTCCCAAGCAACAATGGGGACAGAGTTCTAAAATTGACTAGAGAAATCTCTTGCCGTCTACTGGAATTTTCTTTAATTGGCGCTTATATCGCTACCATAATCCACACCCCAACGACGCAACTAAAAGCTTTTATTCAGTCAACTCTAGCGGTCTGTAAATATACCATAAAAAGTTCAAAAGAAGTAGGTTTTTTGTCTTGCAATAAGAATGTACAAAGAACAAACAAAAAGCTCTACAAGCCGAAACTATCCAAAATGTTGTTGCTTCCAAATACGTGGTCGTATTTAAGCCAATGTTTGTTATTGGAGATGGAACTTGTTCTGTAATCAAAAATGCTTTAAGCGATGCAAAATGCTAGATATTTAGTATCATGATAATAAATTATTACAGACTACAACCAACTTTAAGATTCCCTCGTCATCTATAAATAGTGACAACTTTTGAAATTTTTAAAACATGGTTGTGTTTGGTATTCCTTCACTCTTCCACGACACAAAAGCCAAGTAAGACTCGCCCACCAAAGGACAGATGAAAAACTTCTTTGACAGAACACGACGCGAAGAAAATACCCGCACAGTTCAAGCATCAAAAACTACGAATCTTTGAGATTCTTTTTCTTCAAAGAGGCAATTATGCGGTACGTAATAACTGACGGACTGCAAATTCCGATGATGAAACTCTTGGAACCTAATAACTTGTGACCAGAATCTAAATAATCTTATATTAATAAGGTGCAAATTTAAACGACACCACCTTCAAAGGTTTTCCTACAGGATTGCTGGATAAGTAAATATTACTTCCGCATCAAAGCAATGAAAAACACTTGAGAGCCACAATTTACCTAATATTTCTTGGTACGTTCTAGTAAGATTCTTCTTATGGAATACCACCTAGTACCACTATCGATTTGACATATTGAAGTTTTGAGCAAATCCTCAAAGTATAATGGCATTCTATTGAGAAACGTATCGGCCAAATACGGCAGTTAGATTTTTGTGGGTAACTGTAACCTATGGGTCACTAAGACACGATGTCAAACTAGATGAACGGTGTACCCAGTCCCAAGCGGTTTCTAAAAATTTTCATTTTAAGCTAACTTGACTTCTTATATTACACAGTGCCCTGAAGATTAGATAATTACCAGAACAATCTCAAATTTCCCGCTAACTGTTGTCAAATTGTTAAATTGTTATTATATCCACTTCCTAACTTAACTTTAAATAGTTTCCCGACACAAGTTTTTTGACTTGTGAAACTTGATCAAATACCTGCGAATTTAAGTAATTGCTTTTTAGATGTGACGATCTGGATGCTGTATATAGCGTTATGCCTGCAGTGTCAATAAAATTTCTAAAAATATATAAACTCTTGCCTATTAAATATAGATTAAATTGAGTGAATACTATTTATTAACCATCAGATTTGAAGATTATTGCAGTAGTAGGGGCAAGTTGTCCGAATTAATAAACTTAATAATTTTTATGCTAATTGTTCAGTATTTAAAATCTGCCTTTTTTTAAGAATATACCGTACATAAATCTCGTAGAACTAAGAATTCTGGAGAGTAGCCCTTTTAAACTTGAAAGCCACAGGGTTAAAAGTCAGGCAATGTTGCTAGAATGGTATATTGACAAACTAAATCTAATAAAAATTTGACAAAAATTTTACAATCTGTATGAAATACAACAACTGCTGGGACGGAATTTTTAGTATAACCCAGTCTTCCAGGAACTTGAAGATAGCACTAAATCCTCACAAAAATTCCAGTGGAATCCATAGCTTTTAAAGTTCTTTTGAAAAAAAGAATTGTTCCGAACGCAGACGGCCCAGGAAAGCCTCGCCACTGACCCGGAAAAATCAGAAACAACGCTTTTCTAGGAATATCTGGTTATAGATGCAAAATTATGAAATTTTTATAACAGACAAAATTTGTCGAGCAGAAAATTTGCTACAAAAAAGAGTTCTGTATGTTTTTCCACTTCTCTTGCATGGGTAACGAAAACAAATCAGTCATAAATACCCCGAGGCAGTAGGTTAATTGTACTCGAACCATAGTGTTTAAAATATCTATATGCAGTGTTCGCCATAAATTGAACCATATGGCAATTTTTTTTAATATTGTAGTTAAAAAAAAAAACTTTGGGGGCAATCAATTCTGCTTCTGAAATAACTTAAAATGCACTTAAGTCAAAGTTGACAGGTAACATCTGTCAATTATCAAGTTCGTAATTTTTTTTAAAAATGTCTAAAATGGGTCAATTTGTTAAAATTTCGAAAAATGTTACTCCCAAAGTATGATGCTAATCACATTTTATGCCCATGTGCCGATTTTGGAAGAGAAATTTTGATGTTCAATAAATTTCATATTTTCGTATTTTTATTCCTCAAACCAGAAAAATGATCAAAAATGACTTTTCTCTCACGTGGCCCATTTGACCCATTAATACCTTCGGAATGATTTTACTAATATTCTTTGATTATATATAGCTAAAGTAAGCCTATGCCCAAATTTGATGACAATAGTATTATTTTATGAATAGTGAAACTATACGTAATATTTCCATGAAAATTGGGAAAAACTTATTGTCACAATAACAACACCCAAATTTTTTTTTATACAATTACACGTTTTAAAGCCTTCTGATCCCCTTTAAAACCTTTTTTGAATCATTAAGATTCGTGCTTTCTATCAAAGTTATGAACGAATGAATGATTTTTTGAGGCCATTTTCGAACTTTACCGGGCGGTTCGCGTTCAGAAACAAAAATAGTCGTTGATTTTTAACAGTTCCAAAATAAATTTTTTTAAATTTAAATTTGAAGAATTTATTGAAATATTCAATGAAATCAATAGTATGGATTCTATTTTTATAATAATTCCTTTCCTCTATAATACTCTCAAGTTTTTCTTGTTTATCTGTTGACAAGATAAGCAAAACAATGAGAACATTGTTCTGTACAAAAACGTTACTTCAAATCAAATTAACTTCAGCGCTCTCGCGATAGCTCGTCAACGCCATCTCCAGCTATAATAGCTGAACTACTATATTGTATTTTACACCGAGTAAGACGTGTTTGTGTTGTTCCTGGTAATAAATAGTGTTTAATTAATAATTATTATTGATATAATGAACATTTGTTTGTGTATAAATGAAGTAAACTTGTTTTATACATTTCTGAATGTAATCAATTAATATCAGTAAGTACACATTTAATCTTTATTTCAACAATTCACGTTCCTTTAACATATATTTCTTTGTAATTTTTAATTACCTTAATTCCTTTACCGTTGCCTATTCTTACAAATGTTTGTTTTTTCTTAAGTCCTCGCTAAAGGGCACAGCGGAGGTAGAGATCCTTTGTTTTTCCTAATTGCTTCAATATGAATAACAGAATTAAAAATGTAATAAATGCAATAAATCTGTCGTTAAAGCTAGAATTAGATTGCATAAAATGTGATAGTATTTATCATATAAGCTGCGGGTATAGAATGAAAGGTGCTACCTTTCTACCCCGATGATGATTTTGAATGCTGTTCCAAAATTAATAAGAAATCAAAACTGAATCCACCGACTCCTGAACATGGGAATGAGATGAGATTCTGATAGCAAAATAGCGTTGGACTTTAGCGTCAGAACTGCAAGAATCAGTTGCTACTCTTATAAAAAATTATAGATGAGTTGAATCAAATCTCGGGAATTTTGAATAAACTTTCTGAATTACAACTAAAAACGTAACAAAGGAAGCTATAACAGTTTTGACAGAAAAGTTAATACTCTCGAAAATGTATGTAGTAATATTGAATCGTCTAAGAAATCTCATGACGTACAGTCTAATAATACAACATCAGTGATAGAAGTCTAATTGCGGTGCTAAATGATCGAAATTGGCGCAAATGTAATGTTATTTTATTTGGAATAGTTGAATCTAACAAAACTTCAATTATTGATAAAATAGAAGATAGTAAAGTTATAGTTAATAACATTTTGTACAATCAATTTGGCGTAACTTATAGACCTTTACGATTATTTCGGGTTGGACGTAGAAATAATAGCAAACCCAGACCGCTAAAGCTAATTTTTAAGGATGTTTATGAAGTACGAGAAGTTTTAAGATCTAATGCAATTATTAATCTAATAAACACAAACCATTTTCACGCAGATAAAACACCAAAACAGCTAGAGTATTTGAAGAAGGTGATTTCTGAACTTCGTAAAGAAAAATAATGGAGAAACAGATTTAGTCATAAAATATCGTTTTGATATACCGTTTATTACAAAGTCCCTGGCACCGAAACCTTCTGCGTCAAAAACTGAATTTCTATTTTCAAAATTGTAGTGGCATTAGAACCAAAAAATTCAGATGCTATCTATAATGATTGCTTGCAGTAATTTTGATGTTATTATTTTATGTGAAACTTGGCTATATGAAAATTTGGGTAACAATTTGCTTTAGTTTAGTAATTATAATATTTATAAATCAAATCGATCTGTATCAGGTAACGTTAGAGGAGGTGGTTTGCTGATCACAGTAAAAATATGTTTTATCACTTCATTAATTCATCTTGATAATAAAATCGAGCATTTATTTGTGAATCTAAAATTAATAACGTCATATACATTATTGGTGCAGTTTACATACCTCCTGCTTCCAGTTCTATGGTTTACGACAAGCATTGTCAATTTCTTGAATCACTTTTGTCTAATAATAAGTAATGCTAAAATAATACTTGCAGGGGATTACAATTTACCTAATCTTGTTTGGAATAAGAAAGGAGTTGATTTTGAAAGGGTTTCATTTTTTTGATCAAAGGGAAGGATTCATCATTAATTGCTATAATTCTCTTCTTTTTAAATCAGGTTAATTTAATTCTCGCAGTAGAAATGTTTATCTTGATTTAGTGTTTACAAATGTATTGAATGTTTATGTATCTCTATCCTACTAATAGATTACAAGATGATAGTGTTCATCATAATGCCTTATGATATAAATATTCCTCTAAATACGAAGTGCAGTACTTACAGCCTCAAGAAGTAGTAATATATAATTGCCATGAAGCAGACTATGTTAGTATAAATAATTATTTTTGTTCTATAGATTGGAATATCGTTTTTAATAATAGTAATATTGAAGTCATTATTGAAACATTTTATTCTTTGTTTAATGACAGTACGAGATCGCTTTATACCATCTAAGATAGCATATAATAAATTAGTTTCCAATTTGGGTCACTAAGGAATTAAAGGAATTAATACGGCAGAAAAAATATCTCATCACACATTTAAACGTAGCGGTTTGCCTCAAGATTATGATGTCTTTAAGTGTTTACGAAATAAGTGCAAAAAACTTTCAACAGATTTATTTAATTATTATATGGTCAAAGTCAATTCTAATTTACAAAGTAATCCTAAATATTTTTGGAAATTTTATAATGAAATAAAGGACAATAATTCCATCCCTCTTTTAATGCGTAATTCAAGCAATGGAAAGGTAGCCGAAAACAGTAATAAGGTGGTCGAATTATTTGCTGAGTATTTTGCATCTGCATACACTAAACCTAGTGTACTAAATTATTTAGACTCTTTCGAAAGATTTTTTGATCATGAACCAAATGCGGAAAGTATTAAACTAAGTTCAGTACTTGATGGAATTCCTATTTTTGTTTTTTGAAAAATGCGTATCGTCCTTAACTATTCCAATTCATCGTCTATTTATGTTTTCCTTAAACAATGGTGTATTACCGAAAATATGGAAATTATCATTTGTTACACCGATCCATAAATCTGGCAAATCAGATGATGTATGTAACTACAGAGCAGTTTCGAAACAGTCTATACTTCTAAAATATTGGATAATTTTGTAGCAAGGCAACTGACGTGGTCAGTAAAAGATTAATATCTCCATGTCAACATGGATTCATGAGAAAATAGATCAACTATATCGAACTTAATGGTTTTCCAGCAATTTATAATGAAAAGTTTTGAAAAAAAAAAGTCAAACCGATGTGATCTATACTGATTTTTGCAAAGCTTTCGATAAAATTAATCATATAATACTGCTAAAAATTAGAGAAACTAGGCTTCAATAAATCGATTTTATCATGGTTACAGGCGTTTTTGTGCAATAGATTTCAAAAGTTAAAATTAAAAACTATACATCTGAAGTATTTCCAGTGTATTCCGGAGTACCTCAAGGTTCTCATTGTGGTCCGATATTATTTTATTATTTATAAATGATATAAAAAATTACATCAAACACTCAAATTATCTTTTGTTTGCTGATGATTTAAAATTTTTAATTATATTAGATCTAAAGATGACTGCGACAAAATGCAAAAGGATTTACATGGTTTAAACTTGTGGTGTAATCAAAATTTACTATTTTTTAATCATGATAAATGTAATGTAATGACATTTACTAGATCAAAAAAAAAAGAGTTGAATACAATTATAAAATTGACGACAAAAGAGTTTCTAAACTAGAAATAAAAAAAGATTTAGGTGTACTTTTTGATAGTCAACTATTGTTTAAAAAAATCATATAACTAAAATGTGCAAAAACCAATGCAAAATGGGGAATGATTAAAACTGTTAGCAATGATCTCACTATCAACTCTATTGTGACATTATATTACTCTCTGGTACGAACTCACTATTGTTTTGTGTCCACATATTAATTACCTGGAAAATATGATTGAAGATGTTCAGAAAAAAGTTCTACGTTACCTAGATTTTAAACTAAGGAGAAGCAACATCACAAATATAAATAATCCAATTTTATCATCTTTACAAATTCAATCCTTATCCAATAGGCGTCAAATTGTAGATTTATGTTATCTCCATAAGATTGTTAATGGCGAAGTGGATTGCAGTGTGCTAGTTGAAAAATTAAATTTTATATCTTATGGTAATTTATGATCAAGATCTAAAGATATTTTAAAGTACCTCAACATTCTTCCAATTTTGCGTATAACAATAGTATATCAAGACTTATGAGACTGGGCAACAAATTTAATGTTTTTATGTGGTTTAATTTATTTGGATCACCATACAAAAATTTTAAACATAAGTTAAATTCATTTACTGTATTTCCACAATTAAATAATTAAGTTTAAATGTATGTATTATTTTACTTATTATATTAGTATTTCATTTGTTATTTCTTATGAATATATATATATATATATATATATATATATATATACAAGGGTGTTTCTGAAAAAGGTATGTCATAAATGTAACAGCGTAATCCTGGGACAAAAAAAAGTGATTTGACAAAATTTACCTATATACAAAACGTACTCCTGCAGAGCTACAGTTATTTAAAGTTTCATTTTGATTTTCTATATTTGGAATATTTAAGCCAAATCTAGAGATAATCGAATAAAATTTAACATGAGAGTTTCTCTGTAGGATGCAAATAAGCAGTAAAATTGTACTTACCTAACTTATTATTCAAGGGTACTTAACCTAAAAAGAGCATTCCATTTTTTTGGCCAGAATTTTTTACTGGTATAAGTAGTCGAAATCTAACTTTATCACGTTGAAGTATGTTAAAAGCAAAAAAAGATTCTCTTGTTAAAGGTGTGAAAAGTTAACCATTTTTCGATAAAAATCCATTTGAAATTTTCTTCTGTTTTCTTTAACATTTACATGTTTAATTTAGTTGGCTTAGAAAACAGTAACTATGGAAAATAAATCTTACTTGTTAGTGAACAAAAGACTTACGGCTTGTTGTCAATTGTTCAAACAAGGTTTTGAAAGCACTTCGTTTTAGCTACTACTTAATTTGTTGAATATCGTAGATTTAGATCATATCAATAATGAATGACAACTATGTTTGGTGAAATGGCAGATATGCATTTAGTGTTCGGAGAATGTCGTTCCAATGCAGCTGCAGCTAGAAGAAGATATGCGGAGCAATACCCTAACAGAAGACTTCCAGATCGGCGTACATTTGTATTGCTGTTGACAGACGCGTTTACGAGAACATGGTACATTGTGAAACCTAAGACCTCTGATTATGGAAGAAATAGGTATGTAAGGAATGTGGATCTCGAAGAAGATATTTTAAATATTGTCGGAGCAATCACGCATTAGCACTAGAAGGTAGCCTCTCAGTTACAAGCATCACATAGTGTAGTACTTCTGGCGAACTATTCGAGCAGTTACTATATCCATTATGTACAAATTGTTCAAGCTTGCAACCGGCTGATCTGAATTTGAGCAACTTATGGTGAATAGTTGTTGCGACAAATCGAAGGATAAATATGTTTTTCACAAAAATACTTTTTACAGGATGACAATATTTACCCGTGATGGTGTGATGAATCATCATAACGAACATTTTTGGGCGGAAGATAATCGAATGTAATAAAAAGAAATGCGACATCAAGCATAGAGTTTCAGTAAACGTATGGGCAGAATATTGTGCGAGGCCCCAATTGGACCATTTTCTACCAGATCGTTTAAACGGCGAAAATTATTTAAATTTTCTTCAACAACAACTTCCGGATTTATTAGAAGATGTTAACCTTAATACTCGGTCCCACATGTGGTTTATACGAGATCGGAGCTCCACCACATTTTAGCCGTGCAGTTAGGGAATGGCTTAGTGAAAACTTTCCAAGGCGCTGGATAGGACAGTGCTGATGCTCCGGTGGTGTGGCCCTCCACGCTCGCCCGACTTTAATCCATTAGACTATTGTTTTTGGGGTTTTATGAAAGACGCTGTTTACAGTAATTCAATTACCAGTGAACTTCTGCTGAGAGACGAATTCTTGAAGCAGCTAACAATTTTCGAAAATCTTCCTCATATCTTTGAAAGCATTCGCTTTTCTTGTGTGAAACAATGCTAGAAAATGTGTTGAAGTGGGTGCGGGACATTTTGAACATGTTTTATAATTTTATTATTCGTTTCTCTTTTATTGTTGTTTTTATTTTGTAAATTTTATTTAAATCTAGCCGAATAAATTCTTTGGGTTAATAGTTATTTTCTAAGCCAACTAAATTAAAAATGTAAACTTAAAAAAAAGCAGAAAAAACTTTCAAATCGATTTTTATCGAAAATTGTTAACTTTTCACACCTTTAACAAAGAGAATCTCTTTTTGCTTTTAACATACTTCAACGTGATGAAGTTAGATTTCGACTACTTGATGGAATGGAATGCTCTTGCAGGTTAAGTACCCTTGAATAATAAGTTGAGTAAGTACAAATTTTACTGCTTGTTGCATCCTACAAAGCTCTCAGCCTAAATTTTATTCGATTATCTAGATTTGGCTTGAATATTCCAAATATAGGAAAGAAAATCAAAATGAAACTTTAAATAACTGTAGCTCTGCAGGAGTACGTTTTTGTATATAGGTAAATTTTAATCAAATCACTTTTTTTGTCCAAGCATTACGCTGTTACATTTATGACATACCTTTTAGAAACACCCTGTACTTCTTATATATATATATATATATATATATATATATATATATATATATATATATATAAGTAACTTCAAACAGATGCATGTAAAGCAAGTTACAAGTCAGATTATTAAATAGTATAGCCAACATAACAGTTGGCAAGTATAAAAATTTCAAATCGCCTGCAGTAAAAAGTACGCAAGGGGTTGTACAATAGCAAACAAACACTGAGAATCACCCGACAGCTTATTTGCGTACTTTACTGCAGGCGATTCATTACATAACGCTTAACTATGGTATGTTGGCTATAGTATTGAAGAATCTGACTTGCTTTACATATCTGTCGGCAAAGTTGCTTACATTACGTACGTGAACGCTTTCACGAGTCGAAAAACTTATCGTTTAAATAGATATATATTTAATTATATTTTTGTTTAAACATATCAAATCAATAAATTTGATTTTGTATTTCCGTTAAATAAAGTATTAACTTGCGACTTCAAACGGCGATATCTAGTACAAATTATAAAACAAAGTAGCCATCTCTCTTCGGTGATGCATTGTTGTTAAGAAACATTAGTCTAAAAATAATGAAATAAATTACTTTAAATTTACTATCTTATGCCATCTTATAACTTGGCTACAACTAAAATTTTTGCAGGCTACAGCAAGCATTGAATTTTTAGGTGTTGACCATTACAATACTTGTACCCTAAATAAATGACCCATAAACCCATTTTATGGGAAAAAAGTAATTCAATAAAGATTACTTTAACATCATGAAAATCTCATTCTCAACGTAAACTAACTTTGTAATTAATTTGATAAATTATTAAATTCTTTGCATTTTAATAGAAATTAATCACTACATTTATAACAAAGATTAAATCAATTATGATATAGAGCTTAGTAAATTTTTTTAATAAAATAACCTTATTTTTTTAAATGCAACCAAGCAATTATTTAAACGTTAAAAGGTAGTTAGCCACAAGCACTCAACAAAATAAGTAAATAAGATGTTAGTATTTCTTTATAGAACAATCAAAATCTCATTTAATTCTACGACAAATTAAATTTTTTCTTTACGCTTAAAATCCTTTTAAACTTTAAACCCAAAAGTTATTCAATACACTTACTTCAAGTTATTTTTGAATTTCATAACTCAAACCATCTAATGCACTCTAAAGTTGCTTTGTAGAGCTACGTGGTGACGAACAACACAGGCCTACAATTTACAACCAATATTTCCGAGATCTTAAAGCTTCCTAGTGTAATCGTAAAACGTCCCTAAACTCCCATGTATTTTTGGTCCTTAACAACTTATTCCCTTATACTTATATATTTTTGAGCATCTGATAAGATTTTTGTTACTTGCAGAATATAAATTCAAAGCGATTTTTCTTGTCAACTTTTTATTTATCTAACGATATGTATGAAACTACTATATTAATATACTATAAGGTAAAATCGTTAAGTGAAAAGGGTTTAATGCGTCATTCAATTGTTCTAATAAATTTAGCTAAGAGTTTATAGAGTACCTGGAAAAATACGTCATGAAAATTAAATTAATAACAAAATATAAATCAATGATAAAACATAAACAAAACATGAGCTTTTAAAAATGGTATCACAATCGACATTTTTATCCGCCATAAAAAGATCCAGCATCATAGATAGCACTAGAAATTTTGTGATATAAATATATTTTTTCCACTTTATTTTTTCTAAAACTTAAATTTATGATTTTTAATTAAGCAAAAAAATTGTAATAATTTTTACACAATAAGAAAAAAAATTTTCTCAATCAGCAGAAAACCTACTATGTGCTTTAAAACAGTTAGTAAAAGCAAAAGCAGCGATTAAAATGGTATTAGCTATGAGTTAGGGATGCATGATGAAATCAAAATAAATTTTGTTTATAATTTTTTTTTAAGCGTTTATTAATTAATCTGCTTTTATTCATTCTTCCAGGGTAATTTTAATTACAGAAGTACTAGTATTGCACTACACATATGCAGTCGAATTAAACAGCACTTGTATTTTTACTTCCCTTTAATGTAAAACATAACGATCAAATTCAAATGAAATTAAATTAAAAGGCAAATTCAATTTTTTGGTCAATCATTTGATAGCATTAGCTGTAGTTTATTTAGAAATTAATAACGTTCGCGTATTAAACTTCGTCGCATGCTCCATGGCTTTATCAGTTTTAACAGCAGCTCCGTCCAGCTGAATTTTTAGGAGATGTTTTCTTAATTGTCAGGTACCCCTCTGTGTCTGTAAATGCCGTTCGCAATTAACCATTTTCGCTTTTTCCTTAATTAACCTGCATTATCTGAGAATAATAGAAAATATTTTGTTTCAGAGTATTTAGTTTTCAAGTAACTAAGTAACACTTTCTATTTGAGATTTTTAAATAAAGTTCTTTAATTACATTCGCATCATATAACACTTTTTTTATTCAGAGCTTTATTCAAAATTTGTAGTTTTCGAAGATGAAAATTGGCAAAAAAATATTGGTGCATGTCCCCGGCATTATCTGTCAAATTAAATTTTTATGTAAATACAAAAGTTTGTTAATTTTTCCAAATACCAAAAATTATTAAAATAAGATTTTTAAATTAATGCAATTTTATTTCATTCATAAAAATTTTAATTTTATAAAGTAATTTAGATTAATTTTTTGTAACATTTTTTGAAAAACAAACAATTTTTAAAACTACTTGTTTATGACATTAACTTAAAAGGCAAAAAAAAATCACGTGATATAATAATTTCAATGGTAGAAATGTGTAGAAAGTGACTATATTTTAAATTAATGTGTTTGAAATTAAATATTTTAAAAACTAACAACTTTGTTTATATTTACTTTGCAACAGCTTTGCAATTTACAAAAAATTGGACAAAAAATCAGAAATTATTTTGTGCAGCTGAAAGTTTTCGTATAGATTCAAATTGCATTTAACAACTTAAATCGCGTAATTTATATTTTTTTATCGAATTTTGATTGATACCATTGTCAAATTTCAATAAGGTTCTTATAGAAAGAAATCCCATATGATGCGAATTTTTACTGGCCACTCTGTACCCCATGAAATTCAAATTCGTTTGTGTCTAAATAACAAAATGGGTGATTAGAGTATCTAATTTTTGTGAAAATTTAAATCTATAATATGTTTCATTTAAATTCTATTAAAGAACTGTGATGATAGAATGCTAGACTTAGAATTTAGTACTAACACCACTACCTTTGTGGAGCGTAGTTTGGAAGCATTAGTTTTGGAAGATAAATATCATCCACCGTTAACTATATCATTTGGGAATTTTTATTTACATCTTCATTTTTTAAATTTTGATCATTATTATTATGACTTTCGCAACGGCAATTACTTAGATCTTAATTTCTACTTGTCCACTATAAACTGGGAATTTCTTCTACCATTAAGCATTAATGATGCTGTGAGCTGTACTATAATATCTTAAATTTAGGTTCTAGCTAATACATACCCATAAAACGTACCTCAAATTATAATAAAAAGTTTCCTCCTGGTACTCTAGTGTTCTGCGAAATCTAATTAAAACTAAACATATCTACCATAAGTTATACAAATCTACAAATTGTCTCACTTATTATAATGAATTCTCAAAATTACGAAGTCAATGAAAAACCCCTTTCTAATCAGTGCTTTAAATTACATATTAATGATGTACAATCAAAAAATCCAAAACGTCCTAAGTATTCCTGCTCTTCTCTTAAGAAATTGTCGCTACGTGTTAGCATATCAATTCAAATATTGTTCTCTAAATCTTTTAAAAAGTGGAATTTTCCCGGATACACTGGAAATTAACCTATGTTATACCAGTTCACAAGAGTGAAGATAAAACCGATATCACTAACTACAGACCTATCTCAAAGATATCACAATTTCAAAAACTGTTTGAAAAAATTCGTGCTAATAATATGTTTCCGTTATAAAACAAACAATCATTGAAGAACAGCATGGATTTTACCCAAATCGCTCGACTACCTCGAATCATAGTTTTCAAAATTTTATATATCAAACTTTTGATGAATATACTCAGCTGGATGTCATATATACTGACTTTTCAAAAGCTTTTTGACAGCGTTAACCATAAAATTTTAATTAGAAAAATTGAAAGCATAGGTATTGGTGGTACTTTACTTTCTTGGATTGATAGCGTTTCAACAGACATCAAATAAGTCAAGTACAAAATTTTATTCTGATCATGTTTTAGTCCATTCAGGAATACCACAACTTGCTCATCTGGCTCCTTTGCTGTTCTTAATCTTTATTAACGACATTAGAAATATTTTAAACACTCGAGATTCTTCTTTTCGCTGATGACATGAAAATATTTAAAACAATCACATCTGTAGGCGACTGTTTCTTCGAAGACCTTAATGCTTTTTCTAATTGGTGTTCTTTTAATTTGATGGAACTAAATTTGAGTAAGTGTATGTCAATTATATTTCATCGCATTATTAAACCCATAATGTTTGACTATATTCTGGATAATCACTCATTACAAAATTGCGTTTCAGTTACTGATTTAGGAGTTATATTTTCTCGAGATTTGTCATTCAAAAGAACACATAAATCACATTAGATTAAAGGCAACTAAAGTGTAGGTTTTCATTTTTCGTTGCACAAAAACGTTCTCTAATGTTGATACTCTAAAAGTTTTATTTGTTTCATTGATAGTACGTTCACATTTAGAGATATTGTTCTTAAGTTTGGTTGCCTTATCATTCAACATATATATTAAAATTAGAAAAAGTTCAACATAGATTTCTTAGAATTTATTGCATATAAAACTGGAATTACATTATCAAACTATTCTGAAATAACTTTCATTTTTTAAATATAAATACTTTAAATTCTCGCAAGAATACTTTTTTGGTTATGGTGTTTTTCAGAAACAACAGGTTAATGGCGTTTTAGATTGTTCTCATCTTCTGCATCAAATTGATATTAATGTACCGATCAAAACTCTTCATGCCCCTTCACAATTTTTCAGTAAGGTTCTGTAAAACTTCCTACCTTCTTAATTCTCCTCTCCAACGGTTTATGGAATCAACAAGTTTGTATTTTAACCTTAACTTTTACAGTACTAGTGCCGACAAGTTTAAAAAACAACTCAAAACTAAGTTCCATCTAGAGTGATGCTTCTTTTTATGCTAATTATTGAGTTCTGTTATAACTTTTTGTACCATATTAGAGTGTTTAGTTAAATTAATTTATTGTTATATTGATTTCTGTAATTTGAATTATCCTTTTTATTTATTTATATAATATAGTAATTATAATTTTACCCTTTAAATTAAATTGACGGGTGTATGTACACTCATTTTCTGTATATAGGGCGTTGCCGTAAAATAAATCCCAAATAAATAAATAAATAAATAATCTAACTAAATTTGATTGATGTTAATTTGATGATTTTCTGGAAACGTATGTTTCAAAAAAACAAGCAGTTGTATTGACGTGCACGTTGTTTCGCCGGTTAGTTGCGGTTGAAGAAATTGTCTATCCGCAATGTCAAAATTAAATTATTATTGTCAAGCAGCCACCTTGTTTTAGATTTATATAAAAGCGTCCACAAAAAGAGGAAAATAAAAACACTTTAGGTTTAAGCCAAAGGTCAATACCGTAATTAGGTTAAAATTTAAATTGTAATTACAATTCCATTTACAGAAACCTAGGCAATGACGTCTTCGTGCTAAATCTTAAGCTAACATTCCAGTACCAACTATTTAAGCAATCACCGCTTCTGCAAAATATCGTATAAACTATTACCTTCCATCACAAATATCATAAACAGTAAATTCAAATTAATAGCCAAAATTTAAAAAATTTATATGAGATTGAGGCTTTTACGTACATTTACCTTTTCGACTCGGTCTAATCGGAAGATGTTTTTGTTTTAAAATGTGTGTTACATCTATACTATTTATTTAACTTTTAATTTCGGGTTTTGTTTATACAACTTCGTAACTTGGGTCTTATTGCAAACCCGCTTTTTTAATGTTAGTAAATTCCAAAAATATTAATGTATTATCATTTATCACCAATTTTTATCGTTAAACCCACGATAGCTACCATAAAGGTCTTGACGAGGTAACATAATAAATACGTCAAATGTATTCACCCAGCCAAACTCATTTATAAAACGATTGCGTTATTGAGAGCTCAAGAGTCTGCTTTTGTATGTTCTGACTACCTTAAAAGATTGTCATTTATTGAATTCCACAGATGCTAAAACACTAAAAATGGGCTAGAAAGTAATTTTTGCTTAAATAACCTGTCGTCAGTGTTTATTACTTCACCAAATCAAAAGTTGTAAAACAATAAAATTGATCATTAGTTGGCGATGTTTTAAACCATTTTCTAAACCTCCCACAATGATTATTTATT
This sequence comes from Abscondita cerata, assembly GCA_030710515.1. NCBI lineage: Eukaryota > Metazoa > Arthropoda > Insecta > Coleoptera > Lampyridae > Abscondita > Abscondita cerata. Next base: position 100,152 of record JALBCR010000989.1, read on the forward strand.
ATTTGGTGATCACTTACCGTAATAGTTCTACAACCAAGATCTTTGGCTTTATATTTCAGTACGGAACTGTGTATAATTTTTAAAAATTAAAAGTGTTTTGCGCCTCTCTTAAAATTAAATGATTAATCCCAAATTATCTCCATTGAACAAAAGAAATATGCAATTCAACATAAATAAAGTCAACGAAAGCGTGGGTTTATCTGTAAGAATATGGATAAATTAAATTAAACTAAAGATTAAAACTTTGCCGTTACATTTTATAAAATCTTTTCTGTAGAATCTAAAGTCTAGTTAGAATATTTTTACATACATAATATATGAGATATTAAGCAAACTATTCTTTTTTTTAAAAATAAAGTGTAGTATATTATTTCAGAATGTGATTTGTTTTTAATTTAGCTCCTCAAAAATATAACATACTTAATATTTATTTTTAAACAATGAACCTGTGATTCAAATCACATTCTGAAATAATATACAGTGTTTCCTTAATATCTCATAAACTATGTAAAACTAAAAATAATCTAACTATAACTACTGATTCTATGTAAAAATTATATAAAACCTTATTTTTATCTTTTCGTTATATTAAAGAATAACACTGATACAGAAGAAAAGGTTAAAATTTCAATTTCACCTTGCTATCCCTCAAACTAAAAGGTTATTATTGATGCCATCTTTTAATTCTCAAAAAGTGGCACAAGTTTACCAAAACCGTAACCTTATTATCTTGACTAATAACAGATATATCCTTCAAATACATACATAACGAAAATGAGACACACTAGATAGAGCAAAAGTCGATGTCTCGGCTGCATTAACAGAAAACTAAAACATATTATGGAATTTGAAAAGAGATTCTTAAGTACCGTGGAAGAAATTTTCATTTTTAATTGGAAACGGTGACGTCATCAACATTTTCTTCCAGAAACATACTTATATTTTACATAAGTAAAAAAGACTAATATTTCTGAACATAATAGTAAATTTTGATTTTGATGGTAATTGATTCTTTTATCATGTATTGTGCATTTAACATTTTGTAGTCGGCTTTATTAAAGTTCAAAAAGTAGGCTCAGCTGGGATCAACTTTTGAGTGACTGATGCGTAGAGATATTTTTAGGAGGAATTTGACCACCAAACAATATCAAGTGGTTGAACCATGGGTTCCTCACACCAACATGTACCAACTATCTTTAGTAGTAAAGCAAAAAGATTCAATAAGGTTTCTCTAATATTTTTGGCAAAATTTATTTGCTGTGGACCCTTACCATACCACATGTAAATACGTTACATTACAGTCAAACTAGTTTCATTAGGATCTGTTAGGCATGTGTGCGTGTTCTAATTTGTTTTAAGGTAAATTAAAATCGTCAACAACAACTGTATCACAGTTTGGAACGCCTTGAGGTAATTCTATCAACCTCAAGATAAGAATTACCTGCTCATATCATCAATTCCTGAATTCGGAGGTATATACACAGCACAGATTATTATGCGTCTTTTTTAATTTTAAGTTCACAAAAATAACTTCAATAAAGATGAACTAATTAATATGTTTTGGGATATACGCTTTTTCATCGCAACAAAAACACCTCCTTCTGAAGCCATTTTGAACTGGAAGCAGAATCTTTTCTATAAACTGTATAATTGTCTAAACTCATTTCAGCAGTTTGAACTCCACAGTGAGAGAGATAGTGATTTTAACTGCTATACTTTAGTTGTCAGATTGGATTTAAGTACCATTGGTATTCCATTAATATATTTGATTTTCAAATTCAACTCCACCTCTGCCCTTGCTTTCATCAATTCCTTTAAAGCACCTCTTTCGCTCCTCTCCACTTTGCATCATTGCCAGATCATGTTTCACAGTTTTCATCTTGAAACTTCTAGCACTTTGAATAAGTTTAGTTGCAATATCACAAATGCGTAGTACGAATTGTACAACATGTACAACATTTTGGATAAGTATATTTTGGGATACAAAGATTCCCGTTTTGATATCTGCAGTATTGCCAGATTTGCTACTTGAATTCTATTTTGCACGGACAGTTTTATTTAATTTAAGACCTTCCTGACTTTATCAAATATTGAGTGTTACATTATGGTTGAACTCGTATTGAAGGGACATTTCAATAATGATACAATATACGGGGTGATCTATTTAAAAAACCAGAGTTAGTAATAATATCAGAAAAACGGTAGGAAATCTGGTAGCATTGCGAATGTCCAAATGGGGCCTCTTCATAATCCCAAAATATACTTATCAAATATTGTACAAATCGTACCCATTTGTGAATGGTTGAGCGTTTCTAGACTTTTGTTCCTCTGTGTATTTAAAAAGAAATTAGCAATGCTAACGCATATTTTCATCCAACACCTGACATAATAAAACCAGGTCGATGATACAAAACCTCCATTAAACATAATACATTATGAGAATTAATATTACATTCAATCTTTAACAGTTTGCCTTATATGTCATAAACACTCCAGCCATCACCATCCTAGTCAGATTGATTTGGTGTTTTCTTATTCTCCTTCTCCTCAATAGCTACGTTTGATTACATGATTGTAGAACATATCCAACTTGTGTGATTGCATTAACTCCAGACGATAATTAATTATATTTTTCAGCCCAAACATGCAATCGACATCCCATTTGTTTTAGAACACAATTTTTATAATTATGTGATGAAGTAATTGTATTTACAAAACCATTATCGCTACCTACACTCCAACCTCCTATATCGGAATGATATTCCGTAGTGTAGATAATTTTACATCACGAGATATGTCCGAGGTTTTTCTTATTCCATTTGATAGGTCTGCCGTTGGCTTATCTACAAACTCTTGTCTATCTCTCCTCACCAACCGGGATTGAGAAAAAGTCGTTCATTAGATGATGATGGAGTCCCGCGAGCATCCTCCACTCATCGTCGGTAAGCAACACATTGTTTTTACGATCATTGTAATGAACATTATATTAACCTCATCATCATAGTCTAGCTTGTAACACGTCGAATTCACCAGCTTCTCGTTCCATGCGTTGTTGAAATTTAGAAGACGGGCTCGTTGACCATGTCACCTCTGTAGCAAAGACCGATGATGGTGATGACGATGAGATCGAATCCATCGACACATTTGCAACCTGCCCTCCGTGTTTGATGTATTCACTGATTTTTTTCAGATTCTTACCACCACAAAATCATATTCGTAGACGCAGAATCAAATTTAATGAAACTGAACGCAATTCAGAACGCTGAATGAAATTGTTTTATATGCATTTATTTTTATCATTCATAACGTGGAGAACAGGCAAATTACCTTGACGAAGACTCGAGAGAAACTAACGCTCCCCCATGATTTATTCTATCGTAGGGCAAGACAAAGGGTATCTTATACATATGTGAATCTAGAACACCTGCACGTTCAGATTTCATGATTTATTCTATCGTAGGGTTTAGAACAAAATTTTTATCTTATACATATGTGAATAGAACACCCTGCACGTTCAGACAAGTGAGAGAAAGAGATAAACAAAATACGATGAAGAAAAGATAGAGTTCCGTGTTTCAACATGCAAGTCTTGTTTCGACGGTGTGAGCGATCCAATCAAAATCAACTATCATGGAGGCGGAGAAAATCGCCATCTTGTAAGCGCATGCACGTGTATTGACCACAATGGCCCCCGCAATTACACTCTAAGAGCAATTACATTCTAATTACCCAATCAAAATCAACAATCATATAGGGGCCGAGTCCCAAAATCACCATCTTGTAATACACGCATATGTATTGACCACAATGGAACAATTACACTCTAATTACCCAATCAAAATCAACAGTCATAGGGGGCGGAGTCGCCATTTTGCAATTGTGGGTACATCAGCATGTCATGACCACAATGGCGATCAACCAAAAGCTGTAATTGTTCTAGATCACATATTTTGATGTTGAACTCTTACTGTTTAACTACTAAAATTTTTGGGCAAAGACAATAGCGAGGCTTTCACAGGTCATAGTTTGCTAAAGAACTCTGCAGAATACTTGGGGACAAAATTCTAGCATAAATGCAGTTGAGCCTCACATCTTCAAGGAGAGGAATACAAACCAGTAGTTATGAAAATATTTCATTTAAAATTCCCGAGTCTGGAGTTTCTATACCTACAGTTATTAATAATACTGCTTTAATAAAAACGTGCAGTCAGCAATTGGTTCTGACTTTCTGTTAAATACTGCTGTAACTATACACTACGCAAGTAATTGGGAATTTCACAATAAATAAAGTTGTTCTAGTCGGATTTTGGGTATGACTAATACTTAGTCTTTTATCGATTGGTAATTTCCTTTATATGATAAATATATGATGTTACAATGAATTTTGGGTACTTAGGTCATTCATTGATTAAAAAACATTGATTTTCAAAGATTTTACATATACCTTTTATCAACTTGTGTCTTATCAATCCACGGACTCTCCAATCTGTTTATTATAGTACTCTTTGAAATCATTTATAATGTAGGATCATATAATGCAAAATCCATATCGGGAAAATACTTTCAAAAACATCTAACATGACTTTCGGGAGTGTGGTTTTTTACAAATAAGTCACATCTGCCATCATGTGTAAAGAAAAGCCATTGATGCAAGAGTCTTGTTACATCGCTTTGCTTAAGATCTTAAATATATCACTTCTACCAATTTTATGTAGTAACGTTGCAACAGTGGCATATTAACCAATTTTAATAACACTTTTGATTATTTTGGATGTTATAAATTGTCTGCTTGGCTCAAATCCGTTACAAAATTATCAACATCTTAATATGACTTTGATTTTGTAGGTCTTTGTTTTGGAAATGCAGGTACTTCATTCTCCTTTTAATTTCGTTTCTTAACAGAAGTCAAAGTATTAACAATATTGTCACATGCTCCTACAGTTCACTCCTAATAAATTAAACCGTAACGTTACCGTAAGATAAAATAATTATATACTTTAATTTATAAAATACTTGAATAATTGACGTAAATGACATCAACACATTACAGCTGTCAACGCTATTACGTACAAAACCCAGTGAACTCGATTTTTATTAAATGCGAGATAATAGTATATTATGCTACTAGGAGTAGAACGCATTCTTTTTGTTGAGCGAAGGTGTATTGCGGCCGAAGCGCTGAGGCCGCAAAGTGACTTTAGGCGAAACAGTCAAAAGGCGTTCGACACCTAGCATATACTATCTTTTTCTTCAAGCGTAAAACCAAATTCTTGAAGCCATTGAGGTGGTTTTAGAATGAATAGGCAACAGCGTTAACTCAACTTTACAACTGTATCAAACATGAACTGTCAAACAACATTATTTTTGTTGTGTGTATTAACACAGTTTGTAGAAAGGAAAAATTTTGTATTAATTTGTAGAGTTAGAAAGTAAAGCTATAATTATTTAACAATACAACAATAATAATAATTAACTCTTATTTCAGATGAAAACTTGAAACAAACATTATACTATTTAATAACTATATAGTGGAAAAAATACCTATTTCTTATTTATAGTAATATTCAAGGTACAATTTTGTAATGTCGAGTTAATAATATTTAATCCACTACTTGCTGTTTTAGAACTGACATTGACGTCCATTATAGTCGTGATGGATTTCATATTCACTTGACTGGGATATGCTCGATGTTGCGGTGGAAGTACTAGGCCTGTTAAGATCACCTGATGTTACGATCGAGATGTTACCTTCATCGCACCCTAATCTCATTCTATTGGCAATTTCACGTTTGTTTGAAAGGAGTCTTCGATGTATCCCTCAGCTACATTGTTAGATTTCCATCCACCGTGTCTTTTAGAGTAGTAATGTCTCCACCATTGTCAACTAACAATGTAGCTGAGGTTCGTCGCAGTGTATGACCAGTGTATTCCTCTGGATTAGGTAGTTTTAAAAGGATTACCACTTGTTTTTAGTATACCTGAAATTTTATGTATCCCCATAACGACACGGTGGCATCTACCATTTGGTATTTTTAAAAGAATCTTGTTATGTTGATATCATTAGGTCGAAGTGTCATATATTATCTACATAAATTTAAATAAAAATCTCCAACTATGGTAAATATCCCGTGACTTATTCGTTTTCGTATTAGAAAATTTTACTATTGATATACGTTTCCAGATCTTTACAAATATCCTGTATTCTTAAAATTGACTAGTTCGTCGCAACGACATACCCCACTAACCAGTATATTAATACGATCTAAGAAAATAGTATCTAACTTTAGCGATTGGAAAGTTATATTTGAAATTACCTTCATGGCCAAATGTTATTCATTGTTTGGCGCATTTGTAAAAAGTTATTAAAATGTTCTTTTTGAAAACTTTTTGCTTTTTTTTTACCCATCAACAAAGCGCTGGAAGAAGGAAATTAATTTTGCGTAATTTTTTTAAGTTTATGTCATGTTTAATATTTAATTGGCACTTTAGCATGGAATATTGTGCCCATAATGACGAACTTTTCATAGTTTCCGCCAAATGGAAAAAATACGCTAACATAACATTTTCTGCCCCATTGATTATATTATTTTCTTGCGCCCATTTCAGAAATTTATTGTAACCAAAAATCATATATTTTGCGCCACTACATTCAGGGATCAAATTTTCCAACTAAGGCATCGGCGATTTGTTTTATTTTAGGTGGAGTTCCTTCAATTTGCGACATTTTTAAAAGTTTAAATTTTAAATGGCGTTTCTGCTTAAAAGGTGCTAATACCTCTACCGGCAAACCAAGTTACTAATTGAGCGTAAAATAATAATATTATTTGTACGCCGTAAAATAATGTAGTCGTTCTATATATTCAATGCGGTATAGTAAAATTCATATTTTAGCACGCTTGAAGAAAAAATATTTCCTCCCGCGGGAGGTAGTAGCTCATTTTGCTCCCTCAAGGGAGCAAAGTTATAATATATGCAGTGAGTAGAAAAACACATTTTCTACTTTATTTTTTGTATTTTGTATAGAAAAACTTGAAAACGGATTTTGAATAATTTTCTTAGTTAAAACAAAAAACAAAATCATATTAAATAGACGACAAACTAAATATCCATGACAAAAAATTTTTGTACTATAAACCAAGTTTTAGGGAACGCCAAACAAATATCCGCACTGTTACTTGGAAGTCAAGTAGTGAAACTAATTAGTAAAAAATTTCACTTTTCCTTGTATTTTCACTTGATAAAGTGACTGTTTTTCATATTTATACAAAAAATGTATTTAAATTTATTTGAAATGCAACAGTTGACTTTCATTCAATACATTAAACCATGATTTAGTATTGGCATTTTGCAGGTCATTTGAAGCGAACCAGCTTAGATCGTAATCTCCATCATTTCTGCATCAAAGTTACCAAATCCTTTGATTGTTCCCTCACCTACTATTGCCTAATTTAACTTATATGGGGTATTATGTGAAACTATAGGTTGAGGATTCACGCCTTATTTTAAGTTTTCTACTAAATAATAACTTGAATAATAATTTAATAAACGCAGAATATTATTAAAATAAATTCTATTTATTTGATTAGCGACGTTCCATCGGTTACTATCAACTTATTCATGTCAACTAATAATTAAATTATTAAATAAACTACAATTTCTACTATGTCTATCTCAAAGGCTTAGAAATGAAATTAACTTACTAAGATGTATTGATAAGCTCCAAATAGGGTTAAGTTACATAAAACTAAAAACTGTTCTAAGTATTTCTTGGGCTTTGAAATCTTTCATCTAATAGTCCGGCGTTTGAAGTTTTCTTTAGAACCTTAGTTAACCGTTTCCAGATATTGCTTAGTATCATAAAGCTTCAAAGGGTTACATTAGAAAATAATAAAAACAAAAGGTACCTTTGTTAAAATACTTAAAATTTAAATTGCAGGTGAAAAATTACGTAAAACTTAATAGTAATCAGATTTAATGCTATGTATTATTTCAGAAAGTAAGAATCATGTAAAACTTAGCATTGTTTAAAAAACTATGATTTAGAATAATATTTGTAAGTTATTTTAATTGTATTAACCATGTTTTAACTTACAATTACTTTTTTATACACAACACCCAAATCTCTTTGATCAATTAACCCTTTAAAAAGTAATTGATCCAATTTAATTATTATAATGTAGGGAAATAGTGTTTTATGAAAAGACAATTGCAAATATAAACCATGTTACGCACAATCCGTTAAATGTGGAAGAATGCGTTTTCACAATAGAGGCGTAAACGCATGTAGTTACGAAAAATTGTATTCAGATTTATAAGCAAAAGAAGTCGAAAAATCGTTGGTGTAAGATGAAATACAAAATTGACAACTAATTTTTTTTTTTTCTTTGCATGAATTTAGTTTATGAAGATAAAGTATTATTTTATAATGGCGTTTATGATACATTTGATTTTTTTGTGAAATGAGTTTTTTAGATTATCTTGTAAAATTACTATAAAACTTTTACACTGCTTTAGAACACATTTCTTACTGCAAAACTTTGGCACCTGCGATCGAGAATAGTATGAATAAGGTATATTCCGCACGAGTGTACGTATCTAAAGATATTGACTTTTAATGTTGAAGCGATTATATTACATTGTAAACTGTCAAATCAAAGCAAATTAAAAACAACGTTAATAACTTAATTAGAGCTTCTTTTAATTTCAATTTTTCTGGATCTCTCGGTATTTGCTTTATACGGGTGGGGCACTACACCAACGTATTTATTCTGTAGCTCTAAAACGACAAATAATGTAAATTTTAGAGCATACATATTTCAGATTATTTAATACTTTACAAGTATTTTGATTTAACAAGGTGCTCCAGGAACACGTACCTACCATATTAAAGTTGAGTTATTTTAAATGGATGACCATGTATTTTTCTTATTTTTTGAAGGGTTTACGATAAATAATAATGTATATTCTTTAACATATCCCTATACCTGCTTACTTTCGTTTCTAGGGATCAATTGATTTTAACTGATTTGGAGACTTTCCAAAAAAATGCAATAACTTCAAGATAAATTTGAACAAACTTTGTTTTACACCATCTTACTAAAAACTTTAAACATCCCTTTAGCAATATTTACTATTATGTTATGATGTACAGGGTGTTTAGGAATTTAAATTCACAAACTAAAAGTTTACAGATAATGTTCATATTACGGATATTTCACAGTTAACTTAGATTCTAGTACATCGAAAATTGTTAAACTATCAATTACTAAAATATCTCGAAAACTATTCAGTTAAGGTTGTTAACCATAATACCGACTAAAAGGTAATTAATTCAACTTTTAACAGGCTACAGAAATGTAGGGTGTTTCATTTAGGGTAAATTCAGGATGAATGCCCACATTTTGTTGGCAAATTTTTACAAAAACAATGTAACCATAAATAAAAATTGTGGAAATACTCGAAGGAAATGTATATTCTTACACTTAAGCTAAAGGCTTAACATTACCTTTAATAGTATTAACTGATTTTGCAAAGGCTTCACCAGTAACATTTGTCATTTTCCGGAATATTGGTCGAAATGCCCTTTAATATGTACTACTATCCTAAAAAACAACAGAAAAACTAGAGCTAAACATTAGCTTTTCTTCTTTGCAAAGGTTTTCAGTAAAGGTCGCAAAGATTTTATATTTGGAACAGCCATTATGACTCCACTTTTGCAGTAAACGCATTCAAACCAATTTTTGGTTTCATCTTTCTACTCACTAACTGCATGTACTTCTTCTTGATAAAGCAAGTTATAGTCAGGGTCAGTATCTGATTCAATTTTTTTAAAATTTTCTGTTGTCTTTTTGCGTTATTCTTTTTCATTTTCATTTACTAAATTACCTTTCCCTTTTTTTAATTTTCTTTGCAATGTTCTCTTCTTTTAGACAAAAAATCTGGACAGCAGTTATATGACGTGCACACGTATCTTTACTTCTAAACTAACAACTGGAACAGGATTAATTCTTTCTAGGATTTTGTCTGCAGTGATAGTATCATATAGGACAGTATTGGCGAAATTGTATTCAGGTTCACCGTTCTGCCAAAAACATTTAGGTACTGGATTTTGTATATAAGAAACTATAAACGTTGGTTGGCGTTTTTGACTTCATGAAACTAAACGTTTAGATTAAACTGATTCTATTGTAGATAAAGGCATTTCGGAATATCATTTATTGTAATAGGAGCATTTTCACCATCAGGAAGCGCAATCAGGTACCACGTACCATCGTGAGGACCAAATGCCTGAAGATTTAAAAGCAGATGTTGCCTTGGGATGGCGGCTTTTGTCCGTGACTCATAAAGTAGCTTTTCGAATTGCAAGCGCTTTATTTGGCAAGAAGGATGTGTACTTTAATCTAAGCAATAAGCGATAAATGGCAATAACCAAGGGAACTTGAAAACTGCAGTCAAGAGGTTGTAGATGGTGGGTCGTGAGTTGGGCCTCATTGCAGTGGGACGTGTGTTCATTTAAAATAGGAAAACTTTTCCTTAGGGCTTCCTTGCAATAAATATATTTTTACTCATTCCATAAATATATTCGCGTGTATACAGTGACCGGCAAAGAGTTTGCATCAAATGAGAAAAACTTTGTAATTGAGATATCAAAAAAATATCTTTTGGCAAATGAGTTTAGCATATTGAATGACCAAATAAAAAACCCTTTGACAAATGTCATGTGACCACTGTCATGGCAAATTAAAGAAATATTCCTTAAATATGTAAAAAAGTGAGGTTAGATAACACGATATTGAAAAATGTCTAAGAAAAGTTGTTCCAGAATTAGATTACACGTCTATGTGCTAATTTTGAAAAAAAATTAACGATTTTCAAATTTGTAGTTTTCACCATTTTTCGGATTTGCATAAACACAATAAAACCAACAAATAAACTTCACAATCTAAAAATTTTTATTTATTAGTCTACCAATGGACGGTAAAAAAGAAAAGAAACATTGTTTTTTTAGGACGGACTTTGTTGCAATGGCCTACAGAAAACAAAGGTTGAAGTACAATTTAGAATTATTTTAAAATAGTGTTAAAATGATCAATTTTTTTATTCTAAGCCCAATTTAAACAATTTTTACAATATTGTCTAGATAAAAACATACAAAAAATTAAGAACAGTGCAGTATTTTCGTATTTTAAGCTATTTTTCTTTTTTAATTGCTTAAAATCATAATTGTTATAAAAACATTAAACAAAAATCAAAAGCAAAAATTTTGTTTTCTCAATATTTCAGGAAAAATGCCGGAAAACTAATATTTTAAGGAAATAGTCGTTATTTTCCTTTGAAAATTAGTACATGAACGTATAATCTAATTCTACAGACAACTTTTCTTTTAGGCATTGGATTAACATCTTGTCATCTAACACCTCACTTTTACATATTTAAGAAATATTTTTAAATTTGCCGCCATGATAGTGGTCACATGACATTTGTCAAGGGTACTTTTCTTGTCATTCAATATGCTGAATTTATTTGCCCGAAAGTTTTGCATATCTCAATTACAAAAATGTTTCCTATTTGATGCAAACTCTTTGCCGGACACTGTATAAGCAGATTTTTCCGACGTATATATTACAGCTCTGGAGCGCCGTCCTGATTCTCTGTTTTTTTGTTTTTCTCTTTCATTATACAAGCTGGGGGTAAAAACGTACCCTCTGCGTTACAACAAGCAATAACAGTAATTGTTTCTACTTTTTTACTCACGATGTTACCAGACTCAATTTTACTACCTTTTCTGCTATTACAATCCGGGCCTGTTATTAAGTTGTAAGCCAGTTTGTCCATATTAAAAATATGGCCATGTTTTTTAAAGAGACTGTGTTTATCTAAACACACTTTGAAGCAATTAAAATAATTTTTGACCACTTGCCTAAAATAAATAGGTCAAATAAAAACAAATAATAATAAGTTAACATCTAGCAATGTCGTAATTCTTATTTGTATCGGAATTGTGACCTTTATGTTGCTATAAATGAAGAATAAATGGAGCACACCAAAAACAAATATTTTGTAATTTACTTGTTCAGTCCTCGAACGAGCCACGAAACTCCTTCTAATTTTCTTATGCACAAATCATTATTACGCGCTTTAAAAGGAACCAGCCAGTCGTAACTCTAGCTCTGTTGTTAGAAAACTTATGGTTAATGTATGCTGCATGCGGTTGTATGCCAGCACTCTTACATCCTCTCCTAGTAGCAGCAAACTCTCAGCTTTGTAATTTTTTCAAGTAGAGTTGCCAATTTTCTTTCATTTTCAGCGCCAAGTCACTCCTTTTTTGAATCCTTCTTCACAATGTCCTGGAAGAGATTTCATATGTGCGAGAAGCTTCATTAATGCCCATTACATTATTAGAAACAGCATTTACGGCATTAATTAATTGTTCCTCTGTCAGACTTACGCTACCAGTTAGACGGCATACTTAAAATTTAAAATTTTTGGTTTTAGAAGAATGCTATCTTTCACTGTATTAAGTAGGGCATCTTTCCCAAAAATGCGATAAAGATGCCCACAGTAAACTACAGCACAAAAATTTAATCAAATAGCATGTTAAACAATCAACCCTAACCTATAAAATACCTAAACATATTACAACTCAAAAGCAGGGGTTCTTTTTATGCTTGATGTGTTTTGCAAAACAAAACAAAAGCTACTCAAGAATTTTTCGAACACATTGAAAAACATTGCGCAAACAACTTTACCTTAATATCCGACAGATATGTATAAAACCACGAACTACACTTCTGACTGCATGACTACGAACTAACACACAAGCGCCGGCGCCGGCGCCGTCTAGTAACTAAAAAGAAAGTTATGATCGTATGCCATCTTTCTTTGTAGGGCATCTATACTGGATTACCTAAGTTAAACAAATTATTTAAGTTTTAAGTCGTTAGTGTTATGGGAGTAGTATTAAAAACACCATGTACATCATACCATAATAGTAAATATTGCAAAAGGATGTTTAAGGCTATTAGCAAAGTGGTGTAAGTCAAAGTTGCTTGTTCTTAATTATTTTAAAGTTATTGCATTTTTTTGGGGTCTGTAAATCAGGTAAAATCGATTTATCTCTGAAACCGAAGTAAGTAGGTATAATTACATGTTAAAAAACATATTATTTTTTATCGTACAATTCAAAAATAAAAAAATACAAGTGATCCATTTAAAATAACCCAATTTTGATATGGTACGTCTTTTCTGGAATACTCTGTACAATCCAGTGTTGAGATAGACGAGAAATAGATGATGTATCCATTCAGATGCGCGACGACGCGACGACGTGTTGTGAGCATTCTCTGCCAGTGCCGCCGCGTTATAAAGTATTGCCGTGATGGGTTTGCCGCGTGTTCATTTGGTCGCTCACCGCTTCGAATCTTGTTGATATTCTGAACGTTTTGTTTTAATACCTGCAAATTTTCCATGTCGTTTAAAGACGGTTGTTGTTTATCGCGATTGTTGTCTTGTTCGTTAGTGTGGGTTTGCGGTTTCCGTCTCTCGTGTGTT